>OY759225.1:4145106-4639685 GCA_963662175.1 Aradus depressus | reverse complement strand
GACCTTGAGCTCAGAAGGCAAGCACGCATACCATTGAGCTACCGGCGCCCTTTGCCTTCATTATTATTATTAACTGATCAGTATATCAATTTTATATTTTCAGTGAAACCAGCAAGGTTACCACTTGTTACTAACTGCAGAATGTTAAAAACCCGCTAAAAATGACCGCCAAAAATCCAATGCCTTTATTGTTATCGGATTTATTTATGTTTATTTAAACATTTATTTATTACTATTTATTTATCTCTTTTTTTATTAATATAATTATTTATTTTTCAATTTATTTATAAAATGCCCATTAATACAATGTGAAGGTTCTATAACCGCACACATTACAGCCCTCTGGCTTTCTTCCTCGGCCACAGAATTAGTTGTGTTATTGATTATGTTTAATTTCAATTCTATGAAGATGTAAAGATATATTATAATTTTTATGTGTCTAGGAGCTCAAAGTGCGAGGTATTTAGGATGCTACAGGGATGTCGCCATTGATGAAAAACTATACATAGATCTGACAAACGAATTCAAACACAGTATTACCCCTGAAAAGTGTATTGATGTCTGTAAAAAAAAAGATAATGAATACGCTATACTGGAATTAGGGTAATTATATATTTCTAAATATTTATGTGTTTAATTACTCAAAATCGGAAAATTCCATTGTCATTACTTCTGTTATGTAATCAGTAAGAAATTCGGTTCTGAGTTTTCAACGGAAGTTTATGTTTTCTGACATCCAGATTCCAGAAATTAAAAAAAAAAAAACGGTCTGTGTGTCTTTGAACACGATAACTCTCGATAGAATGAATGTATCGACACAAAATTTTATATGTGTATCCAGAACCCTTATAGGACGACACCTGATAATTTTCAGACAAATTGACCAAATGGAAGGGGGGAATTAGGGGCGAGGCTTAACACAAAACGTGTCATAACTGCCGATGTAATGAATGTATTAGGAGTTTTAGCCCACTTTAACATCAATAGAATTAAATCCAAAGTTCTCAGACCCATCACAAACGCTCTTTTGTATATTCTTCTATAAAATCCTTCCTAAAGATCTCAACATCCCATACATCCAATATGTAATCCAGACACGTTTCAAAGAATTCCTTGCAATCCTCAGCAACCATTCTAATCCTCTCACACATCGCCTGTCTTCACAGTCACCCTGACAATCCTCCACGTCGTCTAAACCGACTCTGGCCACGGGACCTGCTATGAAATGAACATTCTGAGGGAGTCCCATTTGCCTATTGTATATATTGTACAGATTGTAGATCAATAAATATTTTAAAAAATTGTCGGTGAATCACCGACAATGTATTTCCCCAGAACGAATTAACCAATTAATTTTCTGGCGTTCCCCCTAAAACAATTCGACCGTTTGCGTTAATATTCAACAGTTGACTTACAGTGGGACTCTTAAATACATATTAAATTTTGTGTAGATAAATTCATTACATTGGCAGTTATTAGGGTTGTTGAATTGAGCCCCCTTCCCTTCGGCCGATATGACTGAAATTTGACAGGTTTTGTCCTCATTTGGTTTTGGCTTTAATTATGAAATTTTGTCTCGATAACTTCAATACTTCGGCAGTTATTAGAGTTTTTGAGTTAAGCCTCTCCTCTAATCCACTCTTTTCCTTTCGTCGAATTGGCTGAAAAATAATAGGTGTCGTCGTTAGAGGGTTCTGGATTCACATATAAAATTTCATATCGATACATTCATTCTATCAGGAGTTATCGTGTTCACAGAAAAATTTTTGTTTTCATATTTGCTTGATTGTAATTGATTATATAAGTTCTCTTATACTTCATACTTCTGGGGGAGTAAAAAAAAATACTACAAAATACTTGTACTTGTAACCCCCCCCTTGAAGAACTGCCACTGAGAGACTATCTATAACCCTGTGTAATGTTTCAGTTTCAAGTGTCTCTGTTCCAACAAACGACCTCGGGTTACCGCCCTAGCCAACCACCAGCAGGAATGCAACCTGCCCTGTCGCGGCCACGATGAAAAGTCATGTGGCGGCAAAAACAGATTCAGCGTATATGATATTAAAAGTTGGTAGGATTTTATTTAAAATTTTGAATTATTTAAGGTGATTTAAAAAAAAGCAAATGTGTGAGTGATTCTTACTATTTTTAATGCACATTTATTTCAATTTTCTAGGCCAATTTTAATTAATCGCAAGATGATTTTTATTTTATTGAATATCATAGAAATTATAATAATAATTGTTATGATATTCAATAAAATAAATACAATGACGAAAAAAGTATTAATGAAATATTTAAAGGATAAAAAATGTAATTTATGGTTTTCCAGATTTACTTTGTGAAGCTCCATTCTAGGAATAGATAATTAAAATACACAATTTCTTTGTCAAACTTCACTATATATTCTCAAATACTCAACTAGTTTCGCCGTGTTAAGGCATTATCAACAGTCACTTATGATCTGACAGAGTAGAAGGTACAGTTATGGAGGTGTTTTTAGGTAGTCACGGAGAATCCCTTGTTTTTGTTATTCTATACATTCTAATAAACAGATATTTACAAAATAATAAATATAAAAATAAAAAATAAAATATATATATAAAAAAATCTAATAAAGTGAATCTAACAGTAAAGTGTTGGTATTTATATAGGTATGACTCATGAATTATATAAATGTAAAATATAATTTAAAGTGAATAAAAACAAATACATAGAATTTAAAGGCAAATTAAAACAGGGAGATCCTTTAAGTTCAGATACAGGGAACACACAAGAAATATTTCACCAACATCTCACAGAAACAGGACATAACATAGACACACAACACAAACCAACTATAATACATATCTGCCAAAAAGGTCCACTTTTGAATTTACTGGAAGCGGTAGAAATAAATAAACTGAACAAAAATAACGATATTGTAATGCTAAATGAACAAATAGAACTGAACCATGCCCCCCTTCTTAATTTAAATATCAAATAGCTAAGAGTCTGATGATTGTGGAAATGTTTTGCCAACTGACATTCAGAGAATACTATATTTTCATTTGATGTTTTAATTTGCCTTTAAATTCTATGTATTTGTTTTTATTCACTTTAAATTATATTTTACATTTATATAATTCCTGAGTCATACCTATATAAATACCAACACTTTACTGTTAGATTCACTTTATTAGATTTTATATATATATATATTTTCTTTTTTATTTTTATATTTATTATTATCTTGTAAATATCTGTTTATTAGAATGTATAGAGTAACAAAAACAAGGGATTCCCCGTCACTACCTAAAACCCCCCTCCATAACTGTACCTTCTACCCTGTCAACCAATTCTGTCAGTTTATAAGTGACTCTTGATAATGCCTTAACACAGCGAAACTAGTTGAGTATTTGAGAATATATAGTGAAGTTTGACAAAGAAATTGTGTATTTTAATTATCTATTCCCGGTAAAAAATGTATTCAAGTTACCAACTTTTATCAAAATTTGGGTTTTGACTCAATTTTTAACCCTTCGAGAAATATATTGCATAACACTTTTTTTCATTAAATTAAGTCTTGTCAAATATAAATGTTTACTTTAATTAAAAATGAAGTAATTTACTGAAATAATAAATATTAGGATAGCGAAACCCCAGGTGACTCAAGGGTTAAGCTATCGAAGCACCTTGTAATCCTTATAAATCCTCTCTATTTGCAGATAGAGCTCTGAACCACGTTCATGGGAAGTACATCGGCTGTTACGAGAGCAGAGACGGACAACGAGTCCTAACGTCGGAGGTGACCATCTTCTACAGCATCCTTACTCCGGAGCTTTGTGTTGGCCACTGTTACAGACATGGATATATCTTTGCAGGGGTTCACGATGGGTAAAACTTTTTTATTTTTTATACCTATAGTATAAATAAATTATTGTAATCGTGCGAAAATCCGAGGTCGAAGTTTCAATGGTCTCAGAATATGTTTTGACAATTTTCGCGATGTTTTCTTTCTTTGCGTGTGTGTTGTGATAATTTATAATAAATAAAACAAACTATTTTTTGAAATATTGTCTATTCCACTAAAGATATTTATAAAAATACAACTACCGGTTTCGGCCTCACACCATCGTCAGGTCTAGTTATGAACTATGTTAGTTTGCAGAGTGCCACCCCTCCAATACATCTCTGGTGAAAGGTGTCACTTCAATTAGGGAATCCCCCGGCTTTTTTTATTTATTTACTAGCAGTAATACCCGGCGTTGCCCGGGGAACTTTGACTTTTCTCCCAATATCTCCTATAAGGCTATTCAGTTCCTCGACAGTACATTCATGATGTTATAATTTTCAATTATTCATACGGAATAAGGCTTATAGTCCTTCAACTGTAGTAACGCTAGCTTTGGAGCTAAAACTAATTTATTCAAAAAGATTCCTTATTAATTATTGCAGTGGTTTTTGAGTTACAAAGATTGCGTGGGTGGATGCTGGGATGGACCAGGGGTTGATTAAAAAATAGATCTTAACCTTCCGGTAGATAAAACTTATCTATTCAAAAAGATTCCTTATTAATCATTGCAGTGGTTTTTGAGTTACAAAGATTGCGTGGGTGGATGCTGGGATGGACCAGATATTGAGGTACTAATACGCCTATAACCTTCCACAGACGATGACGAACAAATTAAAAAAAAAAATTAATCAAATCCATCAAGCCGTGCGTGAGTTATAGCGGTACAACGCACAGACATTTTCAGCTTCATGTATATGATTACAAATTCCACAATATGTCCGCGTTCCTCAACTTTGAAGTTGATAATTTATAATGTTTATAATTTTTAATGGTAATATTTCCTTCAACCTTTGAGTTTCTTCGTTAATGCGTCGTCTTCAGTTTCCACATCCATTTTATAGGCTTTTTGTTTGTGGAAATCCTAAACAAAAAAAATATTCTATGCTTGGAACACACACCAGAAGTGAAACTTCTTTCGCGATTTTTAATTTTTTTTGATTCATGAATATTATTTTTATGTTGTATGGGATTTCTCAATTAACTCAACATTTTAGGTGCAAACAGGTTTATTTATTGGCTTATTTTATTTTTATTTATTTGTTAAATCAACATTATTTTCGTTGTTAGGAACATCGGAAATCACTTCATTTGATTCCAAAGTAGAGACAATAGAGATATAAAAAGAGACGCTGTTTATGACGCCAGCAACGCTAAGCAGGCGTACACTCACCTTTGTGATTCATTATCAGTAGATCGGGTATTAATATGAAAATGTTGTTCCTCCCAACATGAAGCAACACTTGTAATTTCTGAACTTAATTTCCTCTTTTTGGACGACGGAAAAACGCAGGGGCGTAATATCTCGAGACCTAGGAGGCCATGTGACACTTCTTCCTCACCCTATTCAATGTCGATGAGTAGTGTTGAGCCAATTACTCACATTGAGTGCGGTTGGACTCATTGTGGCATCATGTTGAAAGATGATGATGTTTACTCTCACAGCAGACTTACTCACACAGAGAAACTCATCAATCCCCTCCACAACTTAACCTTGCTGGGCATGTTGTATAACCGTTGTTTTTAGTTACAGTGTAATGAGAAGGATAGTAGAAAATTTAATGATAGATTTAGCTAGGTTAAAAAATATGAAAATTTGTGTTTGTTTCATTTTTGTAACTGCAGCCGATATAATGTTGCATTGAACTTGGACCACCCTATATATAAAAACAAGGATTTAAACATCCCCAAATCGTGTTCATGAGACCGTGTTTGATTTAAATATGGGTTTAGTTTCCATAACAACTTACCAACCTACTGAGCGCATTTAGCTGATTCCTATATAAATCTTCTAATACACAATATTATGGTAATGTATCATTTATTTATTGTAATTGACAGGATTGAATGTCACTGTGGTAATGCGAAGAATGGTATGGAGATTGCTCACGAACTCTGCGACGAGGAGTGTAGCGGTGACAGGAGACTTAAATGCGGTGGGAGCAGTTCCGTGACCATCTATCTTAGTGGCTTGAATCTTCTCTGGTCCAGGGCTCTCCTTCAACGCTAGACATCAGCTGTTCCAATTAACTAATATTACAAACGTCCTAGATATTTAAAAAAAAATCATAACGTTTTTTTCCCCATTTTTCTTCAGAAGTAACAGGTCATCCCATAAGTAATGTCGGTTTTTTTAAAAAACATTAAACAATATATTATTACAGCTACATTCTCCCATTTATTTTTTTTCCTTCTCAAAAAATACAAACGTTTCTGTAAGCACTCTCATCATCAGTATCTATACTACATGTGTTCTTTATGCTAACTATTCCTTCTGTCAAAAAGGCTAAGAGAGGCCTTCATCCACGGATGATGTTTGGTGGAATATGGAAGCAATAATCCATTATAATTGTTTTTAATGTAACCAATCAAGAAAGAGGTCTACTGCCAACAACTTGACAGTTTGATGTTAGCATTGCAAGAGAAAATGACCTTCTCTGGTCAATATGCGCTGATTTTTATTCGACCAGGACAATATCAGACCTCATACTGCTGAGACCCTACAAAAACCACACCATTGCTGTTGGCACATTATAAGACAGTCACGGTGTTCTCACGACATAGATACTCGTATTCTCCCCTTCAGATATCCCACCTGTTCCAGAATCTCCGGGACTACCTAATTGGCCGGTAGATGAATTCATCGGGAGAGGTAAAAAGAACAGTCGTTTTATTTTTCGTATCAAAATTTAGAGTTTTTGTAAAATAAAGAATTGAAAATTTAGATAAAAAAATGGAAAAATGTTGTTGAAAATGGTGGAAAATAAATCGTTGAATAAAAATTAACAGTAAGTTTTTTATTACTTTTTATCCGAGAATACAAAAACCGTCATTACTTATGGGTTGACCTGTATTAAGAAAATATAAATGGATGTTGTTAAACAAACACAACCCGAGAAGTGCCGTAACATGTTTTAATTTAAATAAAGTACAAATTAATTTAATTGTTTTCCAACCCCATTTTCTGTTGTATTTTTTCATATTCTTAACTGTATTCTGCACATTTTCTTCTGTACAGTTACTCACAGAATTTGACTAGCAGATTTATTGACTCATGCCCGGGCTTAGGGATGTAAAACTATCAATAGTTGGCGTTATCGATAGTTTCGATACTATCGGCGTTAAACTATCGATAGTTTAAGGACTTTGTATTTCTGGGATCCACTGAATCGAAGGAAGGTTACATTTACTGTTCTTGTAGAGTGTTTCGTTGCTTTGAACTGAAAAATGAATCGTAAACGGAAGTCCGATGTGTGGAGTTACTTCGATAAGGATGTGGGTCCAGTACAGAACTTCCGCGAACACTTCCTATTTGAGGGATCACTTGTTGAGAAAAAATCACAGCGATTACAACGAGAACGCCTTGTGCACACCTACAGATACAAAAGAGAATAGTAGTAGAAGTGGAATTCGTTTTTACTTGAGCTCAACAAAAACATACGAAAGAAACTCCGAGAGATACAGGATTCTCTTAAATCGCATTGTATACATAGCCATTGATTTTCAACCATTCAGCATAGTCGAATTCGTGAAAAAAATATAGGTACTTACACTGTATGACATCTTGTTTATTTGTCTTCCTTAAATTACTTACATGGTACATGTGAGCATATACATGAGCGTAGAGGTGAAAGCTCTGAGAAAAAAGTGTGAAAGATTCCATGGATACTAATAAGGCAGTTTCATGAAACCAAGGTGGTGACTCGTATATACTAGTTTCTAGAAAACAGTCAGGCTTGTAAGAAAATTGTCTACAGTAAGGCGGTAAATCATCTCCCTCGGGCATAAAGGCCGGTTGGAAGTAGAGGGGGAATGAGGAAGCCAATAGGAGAGCGGCAAAAGCGTCATGTTGCCTTGACAACAGTCCAACGTTGCCACACTTCCCTCTTTATAGCTGCATTGCACTACATTTCACTCCTCACTTGCCGTTTTACAATTTTTTTAATTTTCATTGATAAACACTTTTCAAAAATTATTGTTTTTTTATAAAACGCTGAAAAATAAAATCACTGAAAACGATAAACAGGCAATCCGAGGGACATGATTCACCTGCCTCACAGAATGTAGGCTACTACTGTAACAGGATGTAACAAATTCATATAGAAAAACATGGCGAACTAATTTGGAACATTTTCCTAATTTTGGTAGCCTCCCCCGTTTGGATGACAGCTATCATTTTTAATTAATTAAATCGATACATTTTTTTTCAAGTAATTTTAAAAAAAAACATGTTATAAAAAAGTGTCAGTAAGTACATAGGTACCTCCACGTTGTAAGTCTCGTCAATAGAAAATATTTAATTGAGATTACTTACTACTAACTACTGCTTATTCTATAAGACTGCATGACTAGATTGATGAAAATTTTAATTGCTGATTTAAATTAGTGTTAATTATTTTGTTACAACATACTAATATTTTCTGTATGGTACCTGATTGTTAATTGTCAAGTTTAATTAAACTAAAAATATGATTTTGAAATGTAAACTATTGTTTTATTATCTCGGTCTTCTTGACCCTCCCCCCCCCCCCCCCCCCCCCCCCGGAGAATAATGCTAGCTACGCCAATGTCTATCGTAAGTTATCGTGCTCACAGGGTCGGAAAATATGAAATTTCGGTAAAAAAAACATCTTTCTGTCTGGTTACATTACTTCCCCTATACATCATATAGATGGGAAAGTAAAAACGTTTAGTTGTTGAGTTGGACGAATGACAAGGATTTGGGGACAGACAGACAAGGAACAAATTGTGTTTGTTTTCATCTGAAACTCTCACAAAACTATCAAAAAGTACATCAAAGTCTATCGTAAATGAAGACTACAGGGGAAAAAGGGGGAAGGTCACTTTAAAAAAAAAAATGAGTTAGAGTTGGCAACAACTTGCACGGTAAGTCTACTTTCATTTAACAAGTGCAAATAAGGGGAGAAGATGATGGGTGCTAAGATAAAGCAGTTCACCTTCGAAAAATTACCGCGCAAGAAGGGGGAAGCTCTGTGCTACCAGACAAAAGGGGGACTAGCGGTCGCAGAGCGTCCTTGATATCTCACACATCTTCGCCACATCAAAGAGAAGAGAAGTAAAAAGAAACCCACAAGAAAAATAAAGTAATAACAGCACTGTTAAATAAATTTTTTGTTCACAGCCTCGGTCCCATTTTATTTTGGAATTCCCCCTTCTTCCTCAGTTTTTTTGTGACGTTCCCCCTTCTTCCCCAGTATTTTTTGGAAATTTTGTGTTTTTTATTAAATAAACAGATTATTTAGAGTGATTTATTGCATATAATTTCCCACATTTATGTATATCACAAATGATGAGTAATTGAACTTGAGGGATTAAAATATACATACATATGGGAAGGAAAAAGGACTAGAACAATGGGTCAAACTTTAAAATTCGAATTACCAAAAATCATAATTTACCACATTCCCCCTTTTTCCCCTGTAGTCTTCAAATGCTAAGATGCATATTAAATAAACAGTTTGCCTTCTACTTTGAGGTCTATTGTCAACTATGTAAAATACTGTAAACATCGTTGTGTTGTAACGTCATATTTGTGCACACACACACTTGTTTTATTATTGTCCAAACATAAACATCATGTCATATATAAAGATGACCTTCTTTAGTTCTGTCCTATTTATTAATCGAACTCTTCAAAATGATTTCTCCATCTCAATTCGGAATCCATGTTTCTCTATTATTCGCGACTTTATTTTCAGGTGAATATACCTTTCTAAGAATACATGTTTCAAATGAAAGATCTTTTCGATCATTTTGTGTTCATGCTTTAAAAAAATACAAAAAACCAACACAGAGTCGTACTCTACTTTATAAAAAAAAAAAAAAAACGCATATAGAAAGACCTCAGACCAACACGAAATATTAGCAGCAGTGTTGACTCAGTGATAGCGGCCATACTGGAGTGATAGTTCTGCAAGTGAGTTCGCGAAACAGCAGCGTTTATTTAACGCCTCATTCATGTTTTTTTCCTAGTGTCGCTGCCAAGTCACAATACGAATTGCTCCTACTCTTCATTAATTTAAGTCCCTACCTTTCCATTATCTCCTAACTCAGCACACCTTTGATTCCTAAGGCTGGCTCCTATGAGATAGTTCTTGTCTTCCTATAAGTTCTCTCTCCACTGGACAGATTGTTACTCTTCTATTTCATCAGTCCAGTGTTTTACAAGTCATTATTGTTATGTTTCACTTTATTATTCATACTAGTTTTACTATTTATTTTATTTTTATCTCTTCATTATTTTTTCACTAGTTTATTATATTGTTTTACTCATTGCCTGTTTTTAACATTTAATATTTATTCCTAGAGACCTCTTTTATTATATTTTTATTCTTCTCAACTGACTGATACTTGTATACTCTTGTTTATTTTTTATGTAATTATTCTTAGGGACGTATGTATGTCCCAAAATAAAGATTATTTTTCACTTAATTTCATTTCAAATTTGTGTATAACTGTTGTGTGACTTCGTGTAAGAATGGTATGTTGAGATCACGGTGTAATGTAGTATGGGCATTGTGTGATTGTTCGAAGAATTTTATTTTTAATGACTGGAATTCTTTTGGGAAACAGGTTTTCCAGAAATATTTTCTATTCAACTTAACTTAAAAATATATTTTGCTCAATTTTTCTTATTTAATTTATTATTATTTTTTTTTGTTTAAGTTTACATATCAATCTTTCTCTTTGTCCAAATTTTAAATTACATATCTTCCAATATACCAAACATCAGTGAAACATAAGAATAAAATACGCCATACGAATCCTCCGCAATACGCCATACGAATTCTCTTCAACTCTCCTTAATCCTTTGTTAAAATATGTCAGATTTACACACAAAAAAAAAATGGGGTGCGTGAAATGAGCGTGACCAACGTCTGAGTTGCGAGATAGCGAAAGTGTCAAGAATCAAATATAACAAATCATTTCAATAAAATTTTTGAACCTTGAAACAATTTAAAAACAATATAGAAAGAAAACATTCATAAGCATAATAGTTTTCAAAAAATGAAAATTTGGTTTACAATTTTTATAAAGAGTTTATTTGATCAAAATATTATTTTCAAATTCATAGATCAAATAGTTTTAGAATGGTGAACAATTTTATGAAGCGTTTATTTATCAATTATTATAATATAATTTTTACGTTTATGATTTTCAAAACAATTTTATTGCAACATTAAGTTTTTAAGTGGATAAAAACAAGAACAAAATAAATATGGGCTTGCAATAAAATTAATTTAATAAAAACTGATGAAAAAAAAAATATATATATAAAATAAAAGGATAAAGATGAAAAGATGAATAAAATAAAAAATAAAAAGAAACAAGAAATTGATAAGGAGCGGGAAATTATGGAGGAAGAGGAATAAGAGGGAGAAGATTGTATATTGAGGAGGCATTGGAACAGCGAGGATCCTTGTTACTTATTATGTATCCTTGAACATATTATGTATGCAGGATACATAATATATAATATATATCCTTATAATATATAATAAATCGACAGTTGTCCTCATTACATCCTGTATCCACAGATAAAATGTTTTAATGCATATTATTATTATTACTGTTTTTTTAGCTAAGCCCCCTTTCACATAACATTCATAAATTCATATAATATATTCATAGTATGATGTCTAATGTTATTATTTTTTGTACATAGGGGTATATGGGCAATATATAGGATGCTTCAGAGAGGGACTTATTAACCAGAGGCTACTACCAGATGAAAGGAGAGCTTTTGATAATGATTTAACTACAGAAAAGTGCATTGAGCATTGCAGTAGAAATGGTTATTCTTATGCAGGCGTGCAAGATGGGTAAGTAATTTGTGGTACTTATACAGTAGGCACCGGTGAATTTTTGGCCGATTACATAACTGCCCCTCTACAGTCACTCTCCTTCCATGGCCTCCTCTCTCTACAACTCCCTGCCTCCCCCAATCCGTCACTCTCACCGAAGGACACCGAATCCCTTTCTATTTACCGATTGCATCCGCGAATACAGGAACTGGGTTGCAATTTTTTCACCCGCGAATAAGGAACTTTTACTGTATTTCTCTTTATCTTCTCTCTCCTCACACTTCTCTATCTGGCCCCTACTATCTAAAATTAATTTTATTTCAAACCTTGTCTGGGCATCCTTCCTTCTCTTTTATAATGAACCATCATATTATTTTTTCTTAGTTATATAGATTTTCTTTACATACTCTCTTTTATTTATATAGATACTTTTATTTATTTTTTCTTCATAATGAAGCTGTTAATTTTATGTTTTTCATGTTAATCTTTTGTTTATCTATATTTTTAATTGTCTATTTTTTCTCCAATGTAGCACTAATTTATTTATCTATTTATTTGTACGTCATACTGATACTATATCTCATTGTTTCCTGTTCTTTACTCTATATATATTTATTCTTAGGGGACCTCGGTCCCAGAATAATAAAATTTCTTCTCATTTCATTTCAAACTTTGTAAAGCTGGGAAATAAAATTAATTTAAAATTTTAGTGTTGCCCATCATCTATAAAAAATGTAATTAATTCTTTTATTTTATGCTGTTTAATTAAAAATACAATTTACAAATGTTGTCTGTTATTTTACAGTTGGGAGTGTTTCTGTGCCAAGCAGCGCCCCGACTTCACCCGACTGGCTACGGAAGAGGACGAGTGCAGTACTCCTTGTAGAGGCGACACTAACCAGAAGTGTGGAGGCCCATGGAGAATCAGTGTCTACGCCCTTAAAGGTTTGCACAAATTACTTTATTTTGTACTAAATATCCGATCAACCGTTGAGCTAGCACTAATTGCACTTTTCACCCCCCCCCCCCCCCCCCCCCCAGACTTAGGAGTGACGTTGCAACAAATGCACAGTCGCCATTGCAACTTTATTAATGAGGGCGCTGGTAGCTCAGTGGTATGCGTGCTTGTCTTCTGAGCTCAAGAACGTGGGTTCGAAACCCGACCGACGCCCTCAGTTTATTTTATCTGGGAGGTAAGCACTCCGTCCTTCGGATGGGACGTTAAGCGATGGTCCCGAGCCTGTGTGATGTCAGGTACTCGTTAAAGACCCCTGCCCTTGGTGAATAAAAATTTAGGGTAGGCAAAATTTAGGACTCCCACAGTAGAATCGGGCTCATGTCCACCAGAGTGACGAAAGAGCGCTCTGGTAGTAGGCGATATGACCTCGTAGTTGAAGCCCGGGTATGAGTCATAAAACCTAACCCCTATCTTTAATAATATAGACCAGTTGTATTACCCTCTCAGGCGATTTCTGGGTCATTCTTTGACAGTACATTCATGACGTTTCAAATTTCAATGATTCACATGCAAATGAGGCATTTTGTCATACAAATGCAGGGAAAAGGCAATGAATGCATTTTTTAGGCCTTGAGAGCTTACACTACCCCCATCCCACTTAATTTTTATAGTTTGTAAGCTTAAAAGAACAATATTTCTATAATATTCTTGTTAAGACCTTAAAAAACGTCACGAAATATTTATTTACATAATCGTATAACATAACCTGAGATGGATAACCACAAATGGTTTTCCTCCACGAAGATAGGGGTGAAGGATCGTTAGCATGGGATGCGGATATCTTTATTGGGTAACATAACCTGACCTGGATGCCGCAGAAGGTTACGAAACTCCTGCACCATACTGGTTGGTGGAGCTGCGGCCAGGATTCATCTTTTGTTTTACACATTAACCCCAAAATCATCTGTTAGAGACCTAGCATGACCCCCCCCCCCCCCCTTTCAAAATTTTGAGACGCCACATAGCCTGAATGGATGTCATGCTCAAGGTTTTTTGCAAATAAATACCTACAAGCTTCGGCCGAGTTTCGAACCCGCGATCAGCAGACATGCTATCTCTATGCTCCCCTATCCGCTTTGTACATTATACGCTCTATTACCCAAGTTAATTTAGATCTTTTAATCTCGTTATAGTTTGTAACGAATGTAATTATTAGTGTTTTGCCTTTTCTCCCATTTCCCTACTAAACGCTGGCGTTCCTGAAGAAAGTATCCTGGGTCCTATTCTCTACACAATATACACAGCTGATATTCCCACCCATACATCAACACAACTCCACATTTTCGCAGATGATACTGCTATCCTTTCTCCTCATCCCGACCCAGTCCTATCATCCAGACACCTCCAAGAACACATGATACCCATTCAGTTTTAGTACAAAACAGGAAGACAGTTCACATCTTTTTTACTCTTCATCGCGAAAATACCTGCCCTCCAGTATACCTTAAAAATAATCCCATTCCTTCAAAAGATTATGTCCGCTATCTAGGCCTCCTTGACAAGCGATTAACATGGAACTCAAACACGAGACTGAAAATACAAGAAATAAAAGCTACAAACTGTTACTATGACAACTAGACAAAACATCTAAATTAACTTTGAAAATAAAACGACCTATACACAGCGCAGTGTTGAACTCTGGGGTTCTGCAAAGGTTTCCAATCTTCAGCGCATCCAATCCCTTCATTTAAAAATCCTTTGTACAATAGCTAATGCTCCTTACTATGATTCCATTTTGACCTCAGCATTCCTTAGTAGCAGCAGTCACAATGTATTATAAATGCAACTCAGTGCCCAGAGAGTCACTACTGTGTGGTCCCCTCTTCACATTTTGACAACGCCATATTTTTCTCTTTTAGCTAATTTGCTTGTTGTATAATATACAAGAGGGGTATTCAATTGAAGGAAGTTTCAATATAACCGACCAAGGAGGTTACATGTTTGTTGTCATTTATCTTGTTTTATTAGTTTTCTAAAAAAATAAGTTAAAGTTTGTTTGTGTTTTTATTATAAATAAGATGCCTAAAGTAAGTAATAAAAGTAAATTGCTTAACGAGCTCATTGAAGGAGCTACTCAACTCTTTTTACTGGAAACTCAGATCAATAGGATGATTTGAGTGATGATGAATTAGACGTAATAATGGACAATATTTTATTAGTACACAGTTTTCGCTATAATGCAGATAAGTGTAAAAATATAAAAGCCAAAACTAAAAAATTGTGTGGGCTGTAGATTACTACCTAAAGTACAATCAGTAACAAAAATTTTCGGACAATTTATAATTTTGTTTTTCTTTTGCAGTTACACATAGTTATATGGCAAAATATTTAATTCAAGCAAAGTTTTAAATTTCGAGATCATCAATCATTTCAAAACGCCGTAAAACAATTAATTAAACATTTACAGCTAATAGGAAATTTTGCATTAATAATTGAAGACAAGAAATTCACGTAACAAAATTTTCTGGACACCTGTTGTTTGTTTTGTAAACAAATGCGACTCTGATCATGATCTTTAATCCCTTCTCAACCAACCGCTAATACCGAACAAATAAAATGTGTTTATATCCTTCTATTACTGCATTCAGTAGTTATTTTTATTTCCTGCTGTCAAGATGGGTCGAACATCTTTTGAAGTTCAACAGATAATAATTTTTAATTATGAAAAAGGATTAAGTGTCCGCAAAATCGGTGGTATGGTAGGCCGAAGTAAAAGCACCGTAGCCGATGTAATTCGAAGGTATAAGCACGAGCATCGGATAGATTTGAAATCTTCCTCTGGCCGTCCAAGAGTATTAAACGACCGAGAAAGGTGTAGCGTTGTCCGGAAAATTAACAACAAGCCCTCGAGGAGTGCACCTCAGATCGTCGCCGAGGTATACAGAGAAACGGGAAAGAAAGTTCACCCACAAAATGTTCGAAGAATTCTAAAAGAAGCAGGATATAATGGGAGAGTACCAAAAACCGTTTGTGAGTGAAAAAAATATAAAAAAAAGATTGAGCTTCGCAAAAGAGTTCCAGAATCATTCAGAAATTTTTTGGAGTAATGTCATTCATCTGCGAGGTAAAATAAACTTAAGCACTCCGTCCTTCGGATGGGATGTTAAGCAATGGTCATGAGCCTGTACGATGTCAGGTCAAAGCGTTTGAGCTCTCACATAAACACACGCATGCAATTCATCTCTGATGTTCACACGATTACAAAATTTTTAGTACATATTATTATGTATACATATATTATATGTATAGGGAAGTAAACAAAAGTAAAGTAATAGTATATGTATACATATATTACATGGAAGTAAACGGACATGATCTGGAAACATTTATTTGTCGAAATATCGGAGAAAAAACGTTTAAATTAGAAAAATTGGGTACTTAGTTTCTTTAGAGGGAAGGTGGAGGGGATAGAGTAGGGGGAAGGGACGGTTTCTGCCGAGGGTCAGCGCTGCTGTCGCTCTCTTCCAACGTCATATCACAAAAATCTAGTTTTCTGACATTACATGACCTGAGATTTCTTTTTATGTTGTGAAGAGTTACAAGATACAAGAATATTTTATTATTGCGGTTTGTTCTATTGCAAGCAAATACTTTTGAATGTAAGTTTAATATATTTAGTCCCGACAGTCGCGACAAAATTTGGAGAAGGCGTTATGAGGAGCTGAATCCAAAAAATTTAAAACCAATAGTAAAACATGGGGGTGGCTCAGTGATGGTGTGGGGGTGTATGGCGTCTAGTGGAATTGGTGAACTGGTTTTCATTGAAACCACCATGACTGGAAAAGTTTATGCCGAATTACTAAGGAGCAATTTGAAAAAGAGTGCTGAAAAACTTGGGATTTTACGGACTTTTCATTTTTACCAAGACAACAATCTGAAACACACCTGTGAATTGGTACGTACTTGGCTTTTGTATAACTGCCCTAAAATTATGAAACCCCCCCCAATCGCCCGATCTCAACCCAATTGAACACGTATGGGGTGAGCTCGACAGGAAAATTCGATTAACACCCATTGCTTCAAAAAACGAATTGAAACAAAAGTTATTAGAAGAGTGGGGTAAAAAATCTCCAAATGTCACCAAAAAATTAGTTTCATCATCAATGCCGAATCGAATGAAAGATGTTATTACACAAAAAGGGTACCCAACCAAATATTAATTAACATTATGGTTTTTGAATTTGTGAAATCGTAAAAAAAACATTGAATTTATTTATAGTTGTTTACATTTTTGTCCGAAAATTTTTGTTACCTACATTACTTGTTATAAAATTTATTAAATTAAAATATTTATTTGTTCTAATCAAAGCTGTTTTTCCTTTATCCTAACCCACTTTTGAATTCTTATTCTTGATTGAAAAATGGCTTTAATTATTTTTTTAAATTATTTTTTATTACTTTTGCATTTAATTATTATAATTTTTTATTGAAAAATCAAACCGTCCGAACATTTTTGTTACTGACTGTAACCTTTCATAACCTTACCAATATCGATTTAACAAAGCGATCTAACATACCTTTTCCTCTGTTAGATCGAAATGTGTTAAAGTCATATATTTAGCAGACTACTGTCAAATTTTTTATCGAACTAACACAGTTAACAAATTTAACATAGTTAACACACACATCATGAACACCCCAAATATATTATATTTTTTTACAGTTGTCAATACCTATTTGTTTAAACAAAAAAAGTAGATTAATTTCGTAATAGTTTGTAATGAAATTATTATTTTTTTGTTATTAGATCAGAATAGGAATTTCGTGTCACGTTACCACAAGGGCTGCTATACAAATAAGGGGAAAGACGTACTAACTTCTAAGAAGAAAAAATTTGACAAAATTTTGACTCCAGAATTATGTGTGGGATACTGCTTCAGGCGTAACTTTGACTTCGCTGCTGTTTATAATGGGTAAGTAGCTCTTCCAAAGCACATGGAAGTGCGATGACTTAAGTCCTCACTTCCTCACTTATTGTGAATTAAGTTGAAGCCTTAACCTCCAAAGCACATGGAAGTGCGATGACTTAAGTCCTCACTTCCTCACTTATTGTGAATTAAGTTGAAGCCTTAACCTCTCAGTGCTTAAGTACTTGACATTAAATTAATATGGTTTGTGTTCTTGTTAACCTGCGACTACTTCTAAACTTGGATAACTCTTAAAAAATGAAATTAAATAAATTTTAGTTTGGACCGAGGTCCCTAAAGAATATATACATACAGAGTCAAAAATAGAAGGAAATAATGAAATAAAGTATCATATGACGTACAAAGAAATAAATATATAGATAAATAAATAAGTGCTACAGTGGAGAAAATGGAATTAACAGCTTAATTATGAAGAAATAAAAGAAAATAAATGTATCTATATAAATAAGAGGGCGCCGGTAGCTCAGTGGTATGCGTGTTTGTCTTCTGAGCTCAACAACGTGGGTTCGAAACCCGACCGACGCCCTTAGTTTATTTTATCTGGGAGGTAAAATAAACAAGCACGCCGTCCTTCAGATGGGACGTTAAGCGATGGTCCCGAGCCTCTACAATGTCAGGTACTCGTTAAAGACCCCTGCTTTATGTGAATAAAAATTTAGGACTCCCACAGTAGAGTCGGGCTCATGTCCACCAGAGTGACGAAAGAGCACTCTGGTAGTAGGTGATATGACCTCGTAGTTAAAGCCCGGGCATGAGTCATAAAACCTAACCTAACCTCTAGATAAATAAGAGAATGTATACAATAAAAACAAATACATTCTTTGTCAATATGAAGAAAATAAAAATTATTAAAAATCGTCAGCATAATACATTAATGGTGACTATAAAAGAGGAAGAAGGACGACAATGTTTGAAATAAAATTAATTTTTGAAAAAAGGGACTAAACAGAAATGAATGAGAAGAGAATTGTTCAATCACTATATGACTATACTGAGCTTAGCCAGCGCCCACCACCGTAGGCCCTACGCCGTCTATATCGCTCGCTTCCCCCACCACTCAGTGTCCAGTCGTCCACCACAACCTGACCGGGACATGTCGTGACGGGACCCGTGAGGACCCCTTCTGATCTCATTTATCAACACGGACCAGCATCGAGGAGCGCCACGAACAGATAGGCCAAAACATTTTTCATTTACAGTGATCTTCTAACGTTCATTTCACTTCATTTATTGTGTTTCGATTATAATTCTTATTTTCATTATTTCCACATATATTTCTTACAGAGTTTATTCCCCCAACAAGAATGAAGAAAAAATATTACAAAAATTAAAGATGTGAATGATAAAATATACAAAGTAGGTATAATATTTATTTTTTATCAATTTAGTAAAAGGCAATCAGGTATAATTTCAATATATAATTTATTTAATTTTTTTTCTCAAGACGTTTCGACTTATATTGTCATTTTCAATTCTAAAAAACATTTTTCATTTAATAATAACATTTAAATTGATTAACAAATTATTTTTTACATCAATATTACATTAAAAAAACAGATAAGGACTCACCAACAACACAGACCAATCCCCATTTATTATTTCATTCCTATATTATACAAGGAATATCGTCATTTTTATACATTATTTTAATAAAAACCTTGCATTTTTCTAACCAAACCATGTTATAAATAGAACCTATAGCCTTGTTATAACCTAAATCTAAAATTTAATAGTTTTCATTTAAAATCGATATTTACATTTTTTTTAAATATTTTTTTTTTAAATTATAATAATCATTATCTTATTTAAGATATACGAGTAATGTGCTCCACTTTTTTCAGCATCTCTTCTATAATTTACTAGACTTTCCTGTTCCTTCGAAATCATTCAGACTGGTCACTCACTTTTGGAAGAACTAAGTTCTTTTGGCAGTCAAATGACATCAGCATACAGCTATCGGGCTTTTTGCGGAGAAAATCAAAAAAGCATTTTGCTTTGGTTAAATGTATTTGTAATTTCAGTTTCAATTCAGTCAACATCTCAGAATTAGTTTCCCTTTTTATTTTATCTTTTAGTTCTATACAAGTACTACATTCATCAGTAGTAGGATTGGAGAACGATAGGTTGAATTTTGTTTCGAAAATGTTTCTAAAAAAGGTTTCTTTGACCTCTAAATGAAAATCAACAATCTCGTTATACATTTGGAACATTTTAGAAATACTTAATTCACTAGGCAAATACAGCCTGTTACTTTTAGCTCTCGAGTAATGAGATTCAATACCTTTAAAACCTTTGATGAAATTGATAACAGACTCTCTTTTTGAGGCGTAAATGTTTTCTTTACGCCAGCCACCCCTGGTTTCGGTTGGAACCAGGGCACCATCGTTTTGCTTAAAATTTTTAAAAACGCCAAAAACTCTATGCTTTGTGACTCCCAAAACCTTCAGAAATGTTTCCCTGCACACAGTCATTCTATTTCCTAGCAGATTTTCTATAAAATATTCATATGATGCAGTTTTTGGCTTTTTAGCCAAAGACTTATTGGGACATTGTCTTTTTCGTTTTGGTGTACTGCTTGAAACATACTTACAAATAAATTTGTCTTGATGGTTTTTAGTAGGAATATCATAAAATGCTTTATGGAATCTTCGTATGTCTTCAATTTTAAGTAATCTGCAAGTTAGATGACCTCTATGCGAGCAAGCCGGCATTTCAGGCAAGGCTTTTGCACTATATCTACAACAAAAAAATAAATTAGTACATAATGATTTGTAAATTTATAGAATGAAATTTTAAGCACAACATTATTCAAAATTCAATACAAAAGTCAATTATTAAAATAATTATGAGATACATACCTTAAACGCTTCTGAACATTTCTCTTCCAATTTGCTGGCTGAGCTTTTCTTTTCCGGGCACTATCCAGTGTAACTTCCTCAACATATTTTTCCATTGCGAAATATAATTGTAAATTATGTTATATTTAATTATTAACTTTGCAAATAAATAAATAAAACCATCCAACAAATAAAAATTATGAATACATAAGACTAAGACAAGTAAGGTTCACTGAATAAAAGGTTATAGCAGCTTGATTTTTTCTGACCGCTAATTGGCTAATATGGAGATGTCCACTTTTGAAACGAACCTCACAAATATATGTCCGTTTTTGTAACAAGGAACACTTTTTAAACCGGTTTTTCTTATATCTACGTCCATTTTTGTAGCAAATTGACCCTGCCATTCAATTCCCCGTACAAAAATCTATAGGGATCAGTCATCAGCTCAACTTCGAAAAAAAATGGAGATGTCCGGGTTTGTAACCCGGTTCCTCAATATATTCTTTTATATTTCTTTTTATTTTGTTATTTTCTTTATGTATAATTATGGTATTTTCAAAATTAAAATTATGTTTATAATTTTTACTATGTTCAGACAATGCCGTAAATATTTTATCTTTTATGGTTTTACAATTTTGTTTATGTTGGTTAATTCTTTTTATTAAATTTTGTCCGCTTTGACCCACATATCCTAACTTACATAGATGATCCTAAATCCTCACACTAAATTTCCTGACGATAATCATCACATCGGGGGTTATTAGGATTTTTGAAATAGCTCCCTCCCCTAAACGGGGTCGATATCGCCGATTATGGCAGTACTACATTTTGTCTAACCTACATTTTTATTCACCTATGGTACTGGTTTTTCACGAGTACCTGACATCGCGCAGACTCGGGACGCCCCATCATGCTCAAACTGTTGTATTGTTAATGAGGTCTTGACTGTATAGTTCCTAATTCCGCTACTAGAGTACTATACAAGTTCTTTAGTTGTGAAACCAAAAAATAATTTAATTATTTCTTCAATATTTTCATATTATCTCAGTGACGATTCTTCATGAAAATTCCGGTCATTTTCTTCGCAAAGACTTATTTCTTTTATTATTATTGTTGTTACAGAAATGAATGTCTCTGCGGAAGTAAAATTGAAGGCACTAAAGTTCAAGAAAAGGAATGTGGGAAAAAATGTAGTGGGTACGATAAACTCAAATGTGGCGGGAATGCAGCAAGCTCTGTCTACAGCAGTACAATCGATAGTAAGTTGTGTATTTTTGCCAAAAAAATATGTACATCGTCAGAACGAATTATTCAATACACTTTTCGCCCTTCCCCCTCCAAAACCAGTTGACCGTTTGCGCCGATACATTCATTATATTATTGGGGTTTTTGAGTTGAGCCTTCCTTCTGATCCGAAAATTAATAAGTGTCGTCCTTATTGTTTTTCAGTCAAATCAACCTAGAGGGAGGGGGATAAAGGGGAACTGTATGATTTTTAGCCAAATCGGCCAAAGGGAAGGGGGAGTTTGAGAAGTCGCTTAACTCAAAAAACCCAATAACTGTCGATGTAATGCATATATCGATGTTAAATTTCATTTTTGAAGTCAAAATTTAAGGGGTACATAATCTGTCAAATTTCTGTGATATCAGCCGAAGGGGAGGGGGCTCAATGCAACAACCCTAATAACTGCCGAAGTAATGAATTTATAGCCACAACATTTAGTGTAAGGATTTAGGAGCCCCTGGGTAAATCAACTGTTGAATATTGGCGCAAACGGCCGACTGGTTTTGGAGGGGGAGCGAAAAGTTAATTGATTATTGCCGGTGATTCACCGATGACTTTTTTTATTCTCAATAACTTCTGCTAAGAAAATGTGAGAGATGACGGATCAGTCATAGGTTGATCTGATGTGAAATGATAAGACAATATTTCCATTTTTTGTCAGCTCTACTTGAGAATATGTCGGAGCAGTACGTGGGCTGCTTCACGGATTCTGCGGAGAGGGTCTACAAAGTATCGAAGGTGTTCCCTGACTCTCTGACTCCATGGATCTGTATCATGCACTGCTACAAGAACGGATACAAGATTAGCGCCCTTCAATATAGGTAAATTTCTGATGATAATGGCCTATAAGAGGTCGAAACGTAAATAAAAATAAATATTGCTTGGACCTAACTGGCCACTTTGTCACCTATACTACTACCAACTTATAGAAAAAAGGTCCCAACCAAAAAACAATGAGGGTTTTGAGTTGATTCCCTGCTGCTGATTCCGCCAATAGAGTTTTTGTGTTAAGCCTCTCCCCTAAGCCCCGCCCTTCCGTTTGGCCGATTTGACTGAAAATTGATAAGTGTTATAGGGTTATCACAGACACCTAGTATTTTTTTCATATTTGGAATTTAGAGGTCAGAAAACATGAAATTCCGTTGAAAACTACGTATCGATTTTTTGACCGATTACATAACTTCTCCTTTACTACGTATAGCTGGGAAAGTAATAATCCGACATATTATATGTAAGATGTCGCATTGATGATTTTATCTGTAACTGTCTCTGCATCATAAAATGCAACATCTTACATTATGTCGGTATTTTTTTTAATGCCTATTATACATTTTTTCAACCAACTCCGATCACCTTTGGAAAGAAAAAGTTTATTTTCTTCTTTTTAGTACGATCGAGGTCATGTCGCCTACTACCTATGGGAGTACTAAATTTTGCCTATTCTAAATTTTCATTCGCATAAGGTTGGGGAGAGGCCTTTAACGAGTACCTGACGTACAGGCTCGGGACCATCGCCTCCCATCCGAATGACGGCATGTTTAAGTTTATTTTACTCCCAGATAGAATAAACTAAAGGCCTCGCTCAGGTTTTGAACCATCGATCTTGAGCTCAACAAGCAAGCACTGGGCTACCGGCGCCCTCAATTGAAATATAAGGTGCATTTTTGGATTCACGGGTTTGGAAAACACGATACTCCCCTAGGTATGTTTAACAGTTTTGCTGTTTCCTGAGTTCTGAGATCTTATTGTTAACATTGAGATTACATATGAAATTTGTGTCCAACATAGGAGCGAGTGTTTCTGCGGTGACCTGTTACTTGGAGATAAAGTATCGGACAGTGATTGTGACTTGGACTGTAGCGGAGACTCCAGACTCGTCTGTGGTGGCCGCTACAGAAATAGTATCTACACATTCAAAAGTAAGTTATTTTATACTTAGTACCATCTTAGGGGCTGCTCAATCTCATATACATGCCTCCCTCACATTACAAAACCATCTCATTCAAATTAAAAACTGGTGCAACACTTGGAAAATTGAACTCAACATGAACAACTCACAACATATAACATTTAGACTAAGACGAGATACAAGCCCCAATGGCTCAAACCTCGGAGACAACTTCCGAGGGTCCTTCCTCTTCCAAATACTAAAGTCCAAAGAACCTTAATATCTTTACCAAATGTTCCAATTGAAGTCCTCCGTCCTCCAAAGACACACCACATCCCGTCCTTCGGACCTCTTCACCTCCTCCCATCGCTCCTCTGCCTTCCACAACTCGTTCCTTGTCCAAGACTCCTCTTCACAGCCCTCTGCCTCCTTACGTCCGTTACTCTCCTTCCGTGGCTTCCTCCAAGTCCTCTCGGTTCCAATTTAAGTCCTCCGTCCTCCAAAGACACACCAGATCCCGTCTTTCGGACCTCTTCACCTCCCATCGCTCCTCTGCCTTCCACAACTCGTTCCTTCTCCAGGATTATTTGGCTGTAGTTTTTTAAGGAAGTATCTGCGAGCCTATATTTACTGGATTGGTTTTACTCAAAATTAAAATTTCCTGTAAGATCTCAAAGTTAGTCTACTAGGAACCACCTTGTATTCATCGCCTTTGGGGATGTTGTCCATACAAACTGTAACATGCAGATGTGTTTCAGGTGTAGACGCGGGTACTTACGTGGGTTGCTACTCCGATGGCGGAGATTCACGAACGTTTGACCCTTCATCATTGGCCACAATGCATGGCACTAACTCTCCCGAGGCTTGCATTGCCCACTGCCAAAAGAGAGGGGCTGCTTATGCCGGTCTTCAGTATGGGTAAGAAATGTATTTTACGTCTAGGGCCCTCAATTCGATTAATTTAAATAGTAGCTATTGTCGTCTAGTATCTGGAAATCCTCCTCTCTAACAACAGTTGCAGGAATCGATTTTGTTATTTAACTTTAAAATAGAAAATGATACAGACATAAAATAAATCATGTTTCTGTCAAAACAAATACAATATTGAAAAGTGTTGAACTTCATTTGAATCTTACATCAGCAACATTAATTGAGATAATAAAAACTGTAAATTCATTATTTTGCCAAACTTTAATTATACACAAGAAAAATGTTATTTTGCAAACACCCGAAAATTTATGCCTGGGAAATGTTGGTCATAAGATCTTTCCCAAGGGAGGTGTGGGTCATAAGATCTTTTCCAAGGGAAGTGAATCATAGGATTTTTCCCAAGGGAGGTGTGGATCATAAGAACATTCCCAAGGGAAGTGTGGGTCATAAGATCTTTCCCAAGGGAAGTGAGGGTCATAAGAACTTTCTCAAAGGAAGTGTGGGTCCTAAGAACTTTTCCAAGGGAGGTGTGGTCATAAGAACTTTCCCAAGAGAGGTGCGGATCATAAGATCTTTCCCAAGGGAAGTGAGGGTCAGAAGAACTTTCCCAAGGGAAGCGTGAGTCATAAGAACTTTCCCAAGGGAGGCAAGTGTCATAAGATATTTCCCAAGGGAGGCAAGGGTCATATGATATTTTCCTAGGGAGGTGTGGGTCATAAGATATATCCCAAGGGAGTTGTGAGTCATAAGATATTTCCCAATGGTTCAGAGATTTTTAATAGGATTTCAAATGGGCTGGATGTATCCATTATTCGGTCTTGTTCACCGCAGATTGATTTTGATTTCAGAATTGAATGTTACTGTGGAAACGAACGTCCATTGAAGAGACTAGTACCAGACGACGGGAAGTGCTTCGATCGTGACTGCCCAGGAGACAGGTCGCAGAAGTGCGGAGGTGACTGGCGACTTTTGGTTTATACAACTGGCCTTTAAATTTATATTCAATTCCAGGTAACAAATCTACAATCTTCGACGTCAAACTAAAAGCTTATCCGAGAGGCGGCCTGTCTTTTTATTGTC
Organism: Aradus depressus; assembly: GCA_963662175.1. NCBI lineage: Eukaryota > Metazoa > Arthropoda > Insecta > Hemiptera > Aradidae > Aradus > Aradus depressus. The sequence goes on along the minus strand of OY759225.1, from coordinate 4,613,839 downwards.
TGTCTCGAAGATACTGGTTTCTTTCGTCTGTCAACAGCAGAGATGTTACCACTTCGCACTATCGATTGTTTCGATATTTAGTTATAAGAATAATTGATCTAAATTCATAAGGCCTTTCTTCATGGGGTTGAATTGTTTATAGAAGTTTAAAAAAATTGACGAGACCTTCACTATGAGACATCCACCCTTTTTCTCAGCTTGTACTTAATTTATTTTTGAAAAAGAAAATACTATTGTTCTTTTCTTCCTATCTCAATTCTTTAATGACCCAAATATCATTTGAACTTTTTCATAAATAGAAAAATAATTTATAAAACTTGCAACTGTTTTTATTACACTAAAATGACCTCCAACAGCTGAAGATAAGATGAATCAGGGATATATAAGGTACACAGACAATGGTATTTTTATACCTTATTTATTAATTAGACAATATTATTATTATTTTAAGTTATGAAATATTATTATTTATTAATCAGGAAAATAATGGAGACATGACAGCACCAAATGTTCACTATTGAGTCTCTTAGTTATCCAATTTTAATCTGTGAGGTGGACAGTCAACTAATTTGTTTTGTCAATGTTTGGGCAGGTCTTATATCTAATGACATAAAGTAATTTTATAAATATATTTATTTTCAAAGACAAGGTAATTATAAGAAAACAAAATTAACTCTCCTTGAATAAATAAAAAAAAAAAAAAATCAATCTTATGCTGATAAACGCCACAACTCAATTTTACAAAATATTATACATATATCTTTCTTGAGAACATGTAGTCCAGTTGGCATTGGAAGATGGACATGAACTGATCTCCAAGGAGGCTAAGAAGGATGACCCTGAGACGATCTGGGAGTAGGCCGGGACACCACAGAAGAACAAGGTAGCAGACTTGAGATGTCAACGAACAGGCGATCCAGGATTGACGTAAATAGCCTATAGTGAAAATGAAAATTCATAATAATATAACAAAAGTAATAATGGAAATTAATTAGAAAAATGAAAATTATATCACTAATAAACAAACAAGAATACTAAATGTTGCGCTAACAATATCCACAGAGACATTATCGGCCCATATTTTTAGTAAAATTGTACCTAGACGTCTTAATTATGTGATTTAAGTTTCACGCCACTTATAGGAGAAAGAAATTAGAAAATGCAGAGCTTGATTTGGGCAATTTAAATGAAAGGGGATACTTGATCAAATCGGAGAGAGTGTTGGTGCACAGTTTGAGAGGGAGTATCGTAGAAGTGTTGAGGAATGTGAACGATACTCTGTTTACAGAATGGTTTGAATCAAGTGAGAGTCTCTACCTCAGCAGCAATATCTCTCAGGAGTTACAAATATGGATAATGAGAGCGCATGTAGGGGTAATAAACCTTAAAAAGGAACCATTCTGTGATGATAACGAATATTGTCAGATGTGTGATCTGGAAGTAATGGACAGTACATACCATCTCGCTATTTGCCCAAGACTCAGCGATATTAGGTTGAAATGGTTTGCAAGAGAACAACTAACCGGGGATGAAATGATGAGGTACTTCAATGGAAAATGTTGGACCTCTCTTGCTAGTTATTGTAGACGAACCAAAAATATCATAGTTTAACCAGAATACAATTTAAATCATTATTGTGATCTAATGCTATTCTATTTTTCCTAATATTACTCATTACTATTTAATCATATTATTATTTACTATTTATTAATCTTTTTAAGTCGTATAAATTAATTTATTATAACTAGGCTCAAATCTTATGATTCACAATTAATATCTGAAATTAATATTATTATACAGAACCAGAAGATTATGATTATTTTGATTTGAATTTTAAAGGTCAAAGATATAAATTTATATTGAAAATATCCTTTCATGTTAGTAAATAAAATTTATTATGTACTTAGGGGAAGGTATAATTTGATTTTTAAACAAGTTGTAATTGTATTTTGTTGTTCTATACTTGAACACTAAGTGATAGATGTACTTAATTTCTTCTTTATTTGTAAATTATGACGACTACACTCTGACGGTCATCTGACCAAGAGGTCATCTTTGGTATGAGATTTTTGATTTTCGAATTATTTTTATATGCGTATTTTATTTACAAATAAATATTTAACAATAATAATAAATTAGAAAATTGTTGATGTTGACGGGAGGGCAAGTTTCGTAGCCAAGTATTATCTTATATAGGTTAGGTTAGGTTTTATGACTCATGCCCGGGCTTTAACAACGAGGTCATATCGCCTACTACCAGAGCGCTCTTTCGTCACTCTGGTGGACATGAGCCCGACTCTACTGTGGGAGTCCTAAATTATCTTATATATTGTAATAATTCTTCTATACGGTCAAATATAATTATATTCTTTTTTAAAAAAATTAGCTCCACTAATTTATGGTTTCCAGATTTACTTTGTGAAGCTCCATTCTAGGAATAGATAATTAAAATGCACAATTTCTTTGTCAAACTTCACTATTGATTCTCAAATACTCAACTAGTTTCGCCGTGTTAAGGCATTATCAAGAGTCACTTACAAACTGACAGAATTGGTTGACAGGGTAGAGGGTACAGTTAAGGAGGGGGTTTTTAGGTAATGACGGGGAATCCCTTGTTTTTGTTACTCTATACATTCCAATAAACAGATATTTACGAGATAATAATAAATATAAAATAAAAAGAAGAAAGAAAATGATATATATATAAAATCTAATAAAGCGAATCTAACAGTAAAGTGTTGGTATTTATATAGGTATGACTCATGAATTATATAAATGTAACATATAATAAATATTAAAGTGAATAAAAACAAATACAAAGAATTTAAAGGCAAATTAAAACATCAAATGAAAATTATAGTATTCTCTGAATGTCAGTTGGCAAAACATTTCCACAAAAATACATACCTATATAAATACCAACACTTTACTGTTAGATTCGCTTTATTAGATTTTATATATATATCATTTTCTTTCTTCTTTTTATTTTATATTTATTATTATCTCGTAAATATCTGTTTATTGGAATGTATAGAGTAACAAAAACAAGGGATTCCCCGTCATTACCTAAAAACCCCCTCCTTAACTGTACCCTCTACCCTGTCAACCAATTCTGTCAGTTTGTAAGTGACTCTTGATAATGCCTTAACACGGCGAAACTAGTTGAGTATTTGAGAATATATAGTGAAGTTTGACAAAGAAATTGTGCATTTTAATTATCTATTCCTAATTAGCTCCACGTTGTTGCGCCATTGTAATGATTCTTATTCTCTTAAAATTTACTATTGTATTTTTTGAATAATTAAATGGGTGGTGAATTCTTTTAATAAAAATGTTTTCATGGAATAAGATTTAATATTTTTACCCTTTGTTTTTACACCTTAACATAGATCGGTAGACAATGATAATATAACATTTATTTTTTTTATTCACTCACATTTTTCTATCTATCCTCCAATCCTCCGCTGCTCTTCTCAGTACATCATAGGCTCATAGATTCTTCCATCAATCTGCCCACTTCCAGAACTCCAGACTTCCAACTCCACAAAGAATCTTCACTACTCCAGTCAACTATCTATCATCCGTTCACTTGCACTCTCTCATCAAAAAAAACACCGGTCCACTTCACTCTCTCTCTCCAACCACAAAAATCCAACAACCTTCCTGCTTCACTCTCTATCTGCAACCGCTCAACGCCTTCCCCCTCCTTCCACTGCTCTCTCTCTCTTCCCCCACCCTTCTTGAGTGAATATCACATATGATGATATATCCTTATTTATAAAATACCCCCCCCCCCCCCCCCCCCCTATTTCTACATGTTACAATATATATATATATTTTTTTTTCAGGGCCCTGTGTTGTGCAGTTTGGAACGTTGTCGAGACATTCAACCTGGAGCAGACCTGGCAACGATTTAAATATTGTATAAATTTTTTCTTTAAATAAATATTTTTATTTAATTACTTTTATTTGTTTCCAGTCCAATTCAGGGTGTGTTACGCTCCTGTCCAATTCAGGGTGTGTTACGCTCCTGTCCAATTCAGGGTGTGTTACGCTCCTGTCCAATTCAGGGTGTGTTACGCTCCTGTCCAATTCAGGGTGTGTTACGCTCCTGTCCAATTCAGGGTGTGTTACGCTCCTGTCCAATTCAGGGTGTGTTACGCTCCTGTCCAATTCAGGGTGTGTTACGCTCCTGTCCAATTCAGGGTGTGTTACGCTCCTGTCCAATTCAGGGTGTGTTACGCTCCTGTCCAATTCAGGGTGTGTTACGCTCCTGTCCAATCATTTATTTTACACCTCTCTCCTCCAAACAGTAGTTTGAAACAACGTTTCACCTAACATTGGAAAAATATGATAGTGAAAAACTATACAAAATGCTATTAATTTTCAATTTTATTGAAATTCTTTAACAACATTGAATAAATCATGAAAACTCAGAAATTTAGTTTATAAAAATGTTTTCGTTCAACAATTATATTGATATCTATATACTGCTGTGCTGCCATCTCTGGAGTAGTTGTTAAATAAGGGATGAGGAGAGAAGGCTTACTAGATGCTGAACTGAAGCAGTTGAGAGCGCCAGTAGCTCCGAGGTCAGGATCGCGGGTTCGAAACCCAGCCTAGGCCCTTATCTCAGAGGTGAAAAAAATTTGAGCCGTCCTTCGGATGAGACTTGAGCATTGGTTCCGATTTTGCTGGATGTCAGGTACTCGTGAAGACCCCCACCCTAGGTGGAGGTTAGGTTAGGTTTTATGACTCATGCCCGGACTTTAACTATGAGGTCATATCGCCTACTACTAGAGCGCTCTTTCGTCACTCTGGATGATGAGTCCGACTCTACTGTGTAGTCCTAAATTTTGCCTATCCTAAATTTTTATTCACTCTAGGGCAGGGGTCTTTAATGAGTACCTGACATCGTACAGGCTCGGGACCATCGCTTAACGTCGCATCCGAAGGTCGAAGGCTTAAGTCTATTTTACCTCCCAGATAAAATGAACTAAGGGCCTCGGTCGGGTTTCGAACCCATGATCTTATGCTCAGATGGCAAGCACGCATACCACTGAGCTAGCGGCTCCCTCTCCCTAGGTGAATAAACCTGGATTGGTAAAATTTAGGACTCACACGGTAGAGTCGCGCTCATGTCCACCAGTACTAGGCAGTATGACCTCGCAGTTAAAGCCCGGGCATGAGTCACAATAACTCATAATATAAGTAGTTCACCAAGAACTCACTTTTCGACGGTCCAAGGGACATGTAAGTAAGCTTCTTCAAGAACGCTCAGGTACAAATCTTACTAAGAAATCGTCTATATCTCCAGAATGTAACAAGTTCAAATACTAACATATGAGGACCATATTTTGAATATACAAGTTTCTAATTTTGAGCATAAAACATAGATCCTCTAATTGTTCCTTAAAAACTACAACCAAAAAAGTCTTGATATTTTGCTAAATAACTCAAAAATAGCTCATTCTGCTAAAATTGTAGAACTGCATAATGTGATTTAGTTGACTTCTCATTGCTCGCTGCATATCTGTAAGAGGAGAGAGCTTTGTACCTGTTTCTATAATAGAAATAGAAACTGTTTTTTTGTTTTGGGTTTTAAAAAATCCTTCACAACTTTGCGTTTCAGATGAAAACAAACACCTTTCGTGTCAGTCGTCTATATCCTTGACGCACCCCCTAACTCAAGAACCACTGAAGAGATTTTTATGAAACTAGGTGTAGTAAGTTCAGTTTGACAGGATAGGTTCATTTAAAATTTTCAAAAATCGGGTAATAACTAAGGGTAGTTAACCGCCAACAATTTATAAAATACATTTTATCATAAAATTTGTGTTCTCAAAATATTTTCCGCTCAGGAAAATATAGATAATGATAGGTCATTATAGGTCAATATAGATAATGATAGGTCATTATAGGTCAATATAGATAATGATAGGTCATTATAGGTCAATATAGATAATGATAGGTCATTATAGATAATGATAGGTCATTCATACATATGTTCCTTTAACTATTCCTTTTTAAAGGAAGATTCCGATTAACAAAAGGAATAGTTAATCTTAACACATATAATGCTAGTTGTCAGGGGCGTAGCCAGGGGGGGCACGTGCTAACTAATATAACAATTTAATAAACTAAAAAAATAGTTTTTATTAAAAATGGATTGCTTGCAAGTTACCAATAGGATCTTCAAATTTCCTGTGCTTCTGATTCCTATATCAGCAATCAGCTGTTACATAAATGTACATGTACAAAACAAAACATATTACATTTATTTAAACACACATGAATTCGATCATTTCATTTCCTCGCTCAAAATCGTCATTTATGTTATATTTTATATTCTTGAAGCTGATTTTACATGCGCAGTAAAAATGCAAAACGCAGCAGCAGCATGTGAGTCATTTAGTTCTAAAAGCACAGAAATCATAGCGTGCATTTGCTGCTCATGTAGTCAGCTTAGTATTACAGTCAGTGGTTACCTCAGGGGGAGCTTGTAGAGGTCCGAGTCTCCCAAATTAATAACAAAGTCTGCAACGCTAACCACGGAAACTGCGGGCTGGGCCCCCGGCAGTCTACACCCCACCCCCGTAGCCTAACTTTGCCCCCCCCTGCTAAAAACCCTGACTACGCCCCTGCCAATTGTAATCAATGTTTTTTGAATAGTTATACAGTGAAGCTATTGGAAGGATATCTTCACCCGCCCACTTTATATTTACTTAGTGAGATATTCCATTTTTACTTATTATTATTCGGTTTTCTAGATGTACTTAATGCCTTTTAACTTTTAAAAATTTCAAAACAAATTGAGTTGTTACCCTGTGAAGTAAATTGACTTCTACAATTGTTATATGATTCTCATCTTCCTGTTTTCGACCTAGAAAAACTGGAAAAATAAATTGAAACATCTGGCAAATAATTGCACAAAGATACCTCGCACTTAGGCCTCACTCTAGGGTTACCTATGTTTGATGAGGTAGTAACGAGTACTGTGACCTCACAGAAGCTCAGGATTTTGTTACCTCCCAGATGCAACCGCAGAGCTATCGGCACCCTCAAAATAGTTTATTATGTATACTTTCGACAAAAAAAATTAGTTTTCCAAAAATCATTGTTAACTACACTTAATTATTAGCTGATTTTGCACAGGCTGAAATGGGATCATCTACATGACAACCCGAACTTATATACCAAGTTTTATAATAATACTTTCTTGTGTTGGGAATCTGACGAGGATTTAGCTGACAAACAAGGAAGAAAAAGTGTTTGTTTTGACCTGAAACGTGGTTCATTATCACTAAAGGTCCATTTACATTATCACTTTTGTTGAACATCCGTAGTGAATCATCCAAAGTGATTTATCCAAAGTGAATCATCCTTGTTTACATATTTTCATCCAGTTATGTGTTTTCACTGCTCAGTTTCCTCATAATTTCGCGTCTGTGTGTCCTCTTCGCATATAGTGCCAGAATATGTCTCGTTCGAGAAGGAACTCAAGAGTTGTGCGTGCAGGCATTGATTTCCATGGGTTTCAAGGAGAGAAAGTGGATGCCTCGTCAACGCTGTTGGTAGAATGGGCAGAAGAAAATCCTGAGGAGTACAGGAACCATTTAAGAATGGACGAGAACCAATTCGCATATCTTCTCGAAAAAAAAAACTCCATTTATTAAAAGAAAAGACACTTGGTTCCGAGAAGCTTTGAACCCCAAAATAAAACTTCAAATGACGCTTCAAATGAAATACAGAACAGTGAAGAGTGAATGCAAAGAGGGGACGTTTGTTTACATTTGTCACTGCGCCTTCACTCTGGATGAATCATCGGTTGGAGGAAAGACTGTTTCATCAAAAGTTAGTAGGCAATCAACTTCCTTCATCGTTCACTTTCGATGTTCACTCTGGAGGAATTGAAGATGAATGGCAGTTTACACTTGTCACTTTGGATGATCCTCCAAAGTGACAAATGTAAATGGGTCTTAAGCTCTATCCATCAGATATGCGAGGATGCAAAATTTAGTTATTAGTTATATCAATGAAGATACCCCTGCGAAACTATTTCAAGGTAGGATGCCTTCATAAGATGCATATTAAATAAACAGTTTGCCTTTTACTTTGAGGTCTATTGTCAACTATGTAAATGTATATCTACATCATTGTATTGTAGCGTCATATTTGTGGACACACACATTTGTTTTATTATTGTCCAAACATAAAGATCTTGTCATATATAAAGATGACCTTCTTTGAATCTGTCCTATTTATTCATAAAACTCTTCAAAATGATTCCTTCATCTCCATCTCAATTCGGAATCCACATTTCTCTATTATTCGCGACTTTATTTTCAGGTAAATATACCTTTCTCAAAGAATATTTGTTTTAAATAAGAGAACATTTCGAATATTTTGTGCAAATTTATGATTTGGAGAATACTAGATAATTTTTATTACAAAAAAAATTTAGCAATTGAACCTTGCGATTGCAAATTATATAAGGAACATTTTTGGTAAGAAGCAATTTTTCGTTAGGATTAACAGTTTTCTGGTAAATCAAGGATACGAACAAAAATATGTGTGTCAAAACAACATTTCATGACAGTATTCGGCATATAGTAAAATAGTTTCAAATTTCGTCCGATTTCGGGCATAAACTAATCAGATCTAAGTTAGGACATGTGAAATCTTCATTCCAAATTAGTCACATAGTTTTCAGTGAGCGCTCACAACTTTTCATCATCACAAAAATGGTCAAAACTTATATGGCGGCAAATCTTCCGTTTCGCTAAGTTGACGTCGACTCAATGAGAGTGGTCATACTGGATCTGTAGTTTCCCATGGGTGTCTACGAAACAGCAACGTTTATTTCGTTTCGCCTCATGTACGTTTTTACTTGCGAATAATTAATATTGAGAAGTTAGGATCTATTTAATAATGGTTGTAGGTTATCACGGCTGATTTTTAACCTCACAATTTGAAAATTGACGTTTCAGGTTCATTCAACCATTTTTAAACGAAAATTCAATTACTTTATTGTTATTTTTACATCTTATTACTAAAATTAACTCTACAATAAATAAAATATATTTAACTTTACTTCCTCAGCTGTACGAAGTATAAGGGAAGTTATGTAATCAGGCGAAAATTCGATGCGAAGTTCAAAATTCGAAAAGAAAGGCTCCTTCGTCTGGTGGAAGATGAGCCCGTCTCTACTTTGGGACTTTACTCCTGTTTTGTTACCTATGAGGCCTTTAACGAGTATCTGATATACAAGCTCGTGACAGTCCGAAAGAAGGCAAGCTCAAGTGCCTCGGCCGGGGCGCGAACCCGCGATCTTCAGCTCAGTAAGCAAGCATGCTACTCTGAGCTACCAGTGAAGATACAATCATATATGATATTATTTCTTGTGCACAGGGATATGTGCGCAATATATAGGATGCTTCAGAGAAGGACTCATTAACCAGAGGCTACTACCAGATGAAAGGAGAGCTTTTGGCCGCGATTTAACTCCTGATAAGTGTATTGACCACTGCAGGAGAAACGGTTATTCTTATGCAGGCGTGCAAGATGGGTAAGTAATTTAAGGTACTCACATAGAATATTTTTGTTCCAACCTCCATAAGACCTTAAGTTTTTTTTCCAAAGAGTTGAAAAAACCTGAACACGTCGTCCATCGGATGGGACATTAAGCGATGGTCCTAAGCCTGTACGATGTCAGATACTCGTTAAAGAGCCCTATCCTACATGAATAAGCTTGAATAGGCAAAAATTAGGTCTCACACAGTAGAATGTCACCAATGTCCACCTCATGTGGTCACCAGAGAGAGGTCCACCAGAGTGACAATAGCAAACTATTCCCATTCAAACTTAAATACATCATGGAACCTCCTATTTTCCCATCCCAAAATTTTTTGTACAATAGGAGCCTGGTTTTTCTATTCAATTATTGAAACTAGTTTTTTTTAATTTTAAGGAAAATATGACATAACAGTGTTATTGAACATGTAAGTATTTCAGGAGATATTCAGGGTGGCCCACAATAGAGGGTCTTACTAGAGTAAGATATTATTTCCACTTAAGATAATAAAATTTATAGAGCATAAAATATAAAAAAAAAGGGTAATTAACATGATAAATGTCATGAAACTTCATATGATTTTCAAAGCCATGTGAGGAATACACCTATTAATTGGCCGAACGAAGGGGGAGAGGGGGGGGGGGGGGGGGGGGGGATCAGAGAATGGGATTCAACTCAAAAACCTTAATAACTGTCGATGTAATAAATATATCGACAAAATATATAATACGACGAATCAGAAACCACTGTGTAACTCAAATATTAAGTTCTAGCTCAAAAGGTCGATTGGACTTTGCAGGGAGAACGAAAAAGTAATTGATTAATTCGTGTTGGGGAAGTACATAGCCGGTGATTTTTTATTTTTGTGACTCATGCCCGGGGTTTAACTACATCATATCGCCTACTACCAGAGCTTTCTTTTGTCAGTCTGGTGGACATGAGTCCGATTCTACTGTGGGAGAGGATAGGAGTCTTTAACGAGTATCTTGACACTGCACACTGACTCGGGACTATCACTTAACCTCCCATCTGAAGGACGGTGTGCTCAAGGTATTATATTCGAGGAGAGTTCTGTTTAATCCCGGAGAAGAGAGTAGACGGAAAAGTCACTCATGATGGCAGGTTACTAGAGTTTGCCACATTCATTCTTCTCAAACTGAGAAATACATTAGTTTTATTCATTTATTTATTTTTTCAATCGGACTTACAAAACAATCAATATTAAATTAAAATTTTAGTGTTGCCCACCACTGAGGCATAATGTAAAAAAAAATGTATATAACTATAAATGAATGTTTCATCTAGAATAGTTAAAAATATTAGCATACAAATCACTAATGTTGTTACTTTACAGTTGGGAGTGTTTCTGTTCGAAGAAGCGCCCCCACTTCTCAAGACTGGCTACGGAAGAAGATGAGTGCAGTACACGTTGTAGAGGCGACAGGAACAAGAAGTGTGGAGGCGCATGGCGAATCAGTGTCTACGCCCTTAAAGGTTCGCACAAATTTTGTAATAATAAAAAAAACTGTAAAATAAAATAATTAATAATAATAAATAAATAATAATAAAATTATCAAAATACTTAATAAATTAATAATAAATATAATCACACTTCCTGTTGAAATTTTTGGCTTGGTCTTCTACTAAATTTTGATTTCTACAGTAGTTTCTGAAAAGGGCCCTAATAAAAATGTAGAAAGTTCATGTCGTGTAATCTTAAAGAAAGTGCACGTATATATAAAAAAAAAAATGTAATTTGTACTTACTTCATTTGGGATTCTTCTAAAATATAATTCTGAGATGCCAGTGGTTGTTAAATTACCAAAAAATGTGTATCTAATCCAAGGGTATTTTTATTTGGTTGACAGGGAAAATGAATAGCATAGAATCGAGAACAAAGTATTGGGTTTATTAGTTTAACCTATTGAAGTATACCCGGTGCCTCCACCATAAATTGAGGTGACCTTACTCGGGGTCTTTATAACTTTTATTATTTAATATGAAAATGATTTTACTTTTGGGGTTAACGTGCGTACTCAGAAGGTAAGTGAGGCTATAGAGGGTTCAGAGAACAATTTATAAGACAACATACATTTATTAAAACAATCATTGACCATATAATAGTGAGGCGTCCCTCCATGAATCGCACATCTGGAATAAATTATCTATAAAACATGAAACAATTTATATGATCTTAAATGTTCTTGTAACTCCCGCAATATGAAGATGTCTATTGATGATCAGCCAGCAATCCGTCTCGATGTCGGAGAAAAATGTAAAATAAATGGTTGCGTTACCTTAAAAGTCTTCTATTTTCAAACCACACTCCAGCCTGCGGTCTCTCATCCAGAATTCACGAAGAGGTGAGGAACTTCCAGTCCCTTGGAAATAGACAGCGGGGATGATCTCCCTCCAGCAGCTAAAATGAGTGTCTTCTGTCTCCTACGTCAGCTCAAACAGGAGTCTCCTTCCTACGACCACAGCTCAGCCAGGAATGTCTTCTCCTCCAACAGCTCAACTCGAAGGTCTGTCTCGTCTGACACTTCAGACGGGAAAGACTGCCTACCTCGGCCACTAAACAAGAGTGTCCGTCTCCTCCGACGGCTCAACTATCAATATGTCTGTCTCCCCCGACAGCTAAACTAGCAATATCTACCTCATACGGCACAGGAACAGACTTGAATTTTTATCCCCTCCACTTTATGTATCTTCCAACTAGTGCGCTTCTCGTGGTCGCTCTCAGAACTATAATTACCATTAGGTCTCTGATATCTAATATATCACAATTGCCTCCCTTTGATTAAAAAAATTTCGGAGATACATTTATTAAGGTAACGACGTAATTTTTTCTCTTTTCACTTGGCTCTAACTTCACTCACTTATGAACACTTCACTATATTACACGGTTACAAGATTATACAATATTACAATTTTTTACAATAATACAATTTAACAATATAATTAACAATGGCTTAAAATGGCTTGAATATGTTTGTCTGTCTGTCTGTCTCATATTTTATCAACTTCGTCCTGTCTGTCTGTCTCATATTTTATCAGCTTTGTCCTGTCGGCTTATTTAATTAATTCTTACTTTAAATTATTTATTCTTCATTATTCTTTAAATTCTTTATTATTTATTTATACATGTGCCTTGATAATGAAATTCTTCTTTAATTATCAACATTCATTTCCTTGCTATCAAATCTCATTCCAAATACCCCACTTAGGTATCAATTATTAACGACGACCGACGAAGAATGCTTCCACAGCATTAAAATACTAATAACGACGAAAAATGCTCTCAATGCATCTATATCCACAATTACCACAAATATCGACGAAGAATGTCTTTCCTGACATCGTAGATTGGCCCTATTTCGGCTCACAAAATTCTCCATACTAATAACGACGAAAAATGCTCTCAATGCATCTATATCCACAATTACCACAAATATCGACGAAGAATGTCTTTCCTGACATCGTAGATTGGCCCTATTTCGGCTCACAAAATTCTCCATAAACTTCCATATCATTATTTATCGTCATATCTCCTTCTCTGAATAAAAATTACCAATTCCATTCTTTCTTTACTTCGCACCATATTTAATCATCAAGGCATCCAAAACGTAACAATGTTAATAAAAATTTCCTTATTTATCTATCTTATTTAATCAGCCGACAGTCAAAAGAATTAAAATATCATGTCTGTTGAGATATCTTTCAAAGTAAAAACCCGCCATCCTAACAATGCTACTAACTTAATTTGATTTCTTCTTATCTAGAAATGTTCTGTCCGTTCATGTTTAGACCTGCAACCCCCTTATCTTAATAATGTTCTAAAATTAATCTGATTTCTACACTATCTCGAAATGTCCTGTCTCGTCTTGTTGTCAGGTTGAAACCTGAAACCCGCCGTTATAACAATACTGTTTTAAAATTAATTACATATCTTGAACGATCCTGTCCTGTCAGGTTTAGACCTGCAAGCCGCTATCATAACAATACTGTTTTAAAATTAATTTGATTTCTATATTTCTTGAACTATCCTGTCTTGTCAGGTTTAGACCTGAAGCCCGCCAAAATGAAATAACTAAAATATAAACGCAAAACAAAACAAAATATATGAACGCTAAACAATATGATACATTAATTACAATTTTTATTTACAAACATGCCCAGTATGGATATTTTCCCGAATTTCGAAAAATATCCAATTATCACTCAACTAGCCGGGGGTTCGTGGGACCCCAAGAATCCTGGTCAATTCCGTCTGCGGCGTTAAGTTAGTTTCGGGTTCTCCCCTTGTCAATTCCCTGCGTGAATTTCAACCCTTTTCTCTTATATCTTTTCAAAAGAGAAATATGAAAACGTCCCCTTTTCTGTCCTGTATCTGAGTTAACTAAAGTATATGTCGAGGGGCTATGTTTACTTATTACTACATAAGGTCCCTCCCAGTATGGCAGCAGTTTAGAAGCCTCTTTGTTATTTTTCGGTACCCTTAATGATTTGACTAATACTGATTCCCCCTTGATTAATTTTTGAGTTTTATGTTGTCGATCGTCTGTACCTATACGGATAGTATCGTCTTTCTTATGTACGCATACAAGTGGAGATATGTATTGGCTTTCTGTATCCTGATTCATTTGTACGCACTGGTCTGTCAGTTCTGTTTTCGTGTCTAATATTTCTTTTTCTATCTTGTCCCCTTGTTGTACAATTTCCGTAGTTAATTCTTGTCCCTGAATGTCCATGTCAGTCTGTAATTGTTTATTATGACCGGTCAAGTCCTTAGTTTGTATGTTCAATTCTTGGAAACCATCTCGTATATCTGTCCTTAATGATTGTATGTTCTCTGTCATCTCTGTCCTAATTGATGTCATATTCGATTCCATTCTTTCTATCATTCTTCTATTATATTCTGTCATCTTTTTATTATCCATCCTAGTTGCTATCAACTCTGTCATTAACAATTTATTCCTTTCTGTCATCATTTTCATTAATGTTTCTATGTCCATACTGCTTATGTTTCTGTCTGTCGTCTTTTCTGTTGTTTCGTTTGTCTCTAGTACTAATTCCCCATTAGTCTCTTCGTCATCCCTTTGGTCACCCTCTGTCATTGACTTACGTATTTTTGACCTTGTACCTTCAGCCATTTTTAAAATACAAATTACTATAATGGATATAAATCAATATAAATTATAAATTGTTCTCTTATCTCACCGGATTTCTTTCGTACCCGGCACAATCCACCATAAATTGTGTTGACCTTTCCTCATATCTTTAAATTGAAGCTATACCCCACTTAGGTATCTTCCAACTAGTGCGCTTCTCGTGGTCGCTCTCAGAACTATAATTACCATTAGGTCTCTGATATCTAATATATCACACTATATTACATAGAAAACAATAAATTTGAAAAATAAAAAATCAATTATTTACATGAATTATTCTACTAACTAATTCTTAAAATTTTATCAGTATTTTCTTCTAAAGATAATAATGAGATGCCATTTTGTCTTCCTAAATTTGAAAAAATGTTTAATCTAATCCAAAGGTATAAATTATCTTACTGGATTCATAGGGAAAATGAATAGCATAGAATGAGAGAACAAATATTGGGTTTATTTAACTTAACCTACATTATAAATTTAAAAACTAATTTAAACAGCTGATCGTCGTCTTTTGGGCTCCATTACTTTTTAACAAAATGCGACTAGTCCATTTTTGTATATTTATTCCCTAATTAATTTATTACTTCACTCCTAACAGCTGTTTTTATACATATAATAATAATTGATTTTGTAATATATTAATAATTTTAATGTGTGTAATTGTTTCCATCGCAATTTATAGTTATTCTGACTCATGCCCGGGCTTTAACATTAGGTCATATCGCCAACTATCATAGTGCTCTTTCGTCGCTCTGCTAGACATGGGCCCAGCTCAACTTTAGAAATCCTAAATTTTGCCTACCCCGGTTTATGTACTCGATGTAGGGTGTCATTAACAGAGTACCTGACATCGCAAAGACTTGGGGCCATCGCTTAACCTCCCATTCGGTGGACGTCGTGCTCAAGATGCGTGAGGTCCTTGGCTGAGTATCCAACGCGCGTTCTTGAGTACATTGCGCAAGCATGCTATCTCCGGGCTCCCCTACGGACCTCCACTAGACGCGCTGTTCGTTTGTTCGTTGTTTTTTATCCACATTATGGTTTGTAACTTGAGGACGCCAGTAGTTCAGTGGTATGCGTGCTTGCTTACTAAGCTCAAGATCGAAGCCCTTAGCTTTATTATCTGGGAGGTGAAAAAACCTTGAGCATGCCGTCCTTTGGATGGGACGTTGAGCGATGGTTCAGTTTCAGCAATATCGACTGAAGGGAAGGGGGGGCTCAATTCAAAAACCCTTATAACTGCCAATGTAATGAATTTATCGGGGACAAAATTTAGTATACGGATTTAGGAGCCTTTATGTAAGCCAACTTTTGAATATTAGCGCAAACGGTCAACTGGTTCAGGAGGGGGAGCGATAAGTTAATTGATTAATTCGTCCTGGGGAAGTACATCGGCGGTGATTAACCGACCACTTTTGTAATTACAATTATAATCAGAATTATTATTGATAAAAATGTTGCCAAATTTTATTTAGAAATATATAACTGATCTTTTTTTTTTTCGGCAAAAATACACAAAGAACTTACTATCGATTGTACTGCTGTAGACAGAGCTTGCTGCATTCCCGCCACATTTGAGTTTATCGTACCCATTACATTTTTCCCACATTCCTTTTCTTGAACTTTAGTGCCTTCTATTTTACTGCTGCAGAGACATTCATTTCTGTAACAATAATAATAAAAAAAATAATAAGTCTTTGCGATACTATTATTTTTATCCACAGGTTTCTTAAAATGATATTAGACAAAAGAAAATTAAATTATGTTTTGATTTCACAACTAAAGTTAGGATCTATACAGTCATGATTAACAATACAACAGTTTGAGCAAGCAGTCCTTCGGATGGGGCGTTAACCGATGGTCCCAAGCCTGTGTGATGTCAGGTACTCGTTAAAAACCCTTACCCTAGGTGAAAAAACCTAGGTAGGCAAAATGTATGACTCCCACAGGAGAGTCGGGCTCATATCCACCAGAGTGACAAATGAGCGCTCTGGTAGTGGGCGATATGACTTTGTAGTTAAAGCCCGGGCATAAGTTATAACAACTAACTAGTTTGCAACGAAATTAATTTGTTGTTTTTAGATGAGGATAGGAATTACGTGCTACGTTACCGGCAGGGCTGCTACAGAAACTGGTCTAAGGAGAAAGACGTCCTAAGTTCTGTGAAGAAGAAATTCGACAAAATTTTGACTCCAGAATTATGTGTGGGGTACTGCTTCAGGCGTAACTTTGACTTCGCTGCTGTTCATAACGGGTAAGTAGCTCTCCCAAAGCACATGGAAGTGGGATCACTTAAGTCCTCACTTCCTCACATGGTCCATTACTTGGAATTAAGTCGAAGCCTTAACCTCTCAGTGTTTACGTACTTGACATTAAATTAATATGGTTTGTGTACTTGTTAACCTGCGACTACTTCTAAACTTGGCTAGCTCTTAAAAAATAATTTGGAGTATCTCTGTCCGTTGGAAAGGGGCATGTTGAAATGAAATGAAAAGAAATTTTATTCTGGACCGAAGTCCCCTAAGAATAAATACATACAGAGTCAAAAATAAAACGAAATAATTAAATAATGTATCTAATGACATACAAAGAAAAAAATGCAAAAATAAATAAATTAGTGCTACAGTGCAGAAAAACTAGAGAATAATAAATATAAACAAAAAAAATATAATTAACAGCTTAATTATGTAGAAATAAACGAAAATAAATGTGTCTATATAAATAAGAGAATGTATACAATAAAAACAAATACATTCTTTATCAATATGAAGAAAATAAAACAAATTAAAAATCTTTAAAAATCGACAGAGATGGTGATACTTAACTACTATAATCGATACATTGATGGTGACAAAAGAGAAAGAAGGATGTCCAGCCTAGGTTTGAAATAAAATTAATTTTTGAAAAAACGGACTAAACAGAAATGAATGAGAAGAGAATGATGAAAAAAATTATAAAAATTAAAAGTGTAAATGATAAAATATACAAAATTAACAAAATAGGTATAAGAAAATATTTAATATGCGGAAACAGAAGCCACTATGTAATTCAAATATCGAGTTTTGGACCAAAAGGTCGATTGATTTTGGAGGCAGAGTCAAAACGTCGACTTTCCTGTCTCTGGTTTAGTTTAACTTGAATCAAAAATTGCAAAATCCCAATAACTGTCGATGTAATGAATTTATCGATGAAGGTTTATATTTAAATTCAATAACTCATAAGGATGGTATTTATTAATTTTCTACAAAATCTGTCAAAGGGAAGGGGGACCCGAGAAGAATGGTTAGGTTTTATGACTCATGCCCGGGCTTTAACTACGAGGTCATATCGCCTACTACCAGAGCGCTCTTTCGTCACTCTGGTGGACATGAGCCTGACTCTATTGTGGGAGTACTAAATTTTGCCTGCCCTAAATTTTTATTCACCTAGGGCAGGGGTCTTTAACGAGTACCTGACATCGTAGGCTCGGGACCATCGCTTAACTTCTCTGAAGGACGTCGTGCTTAAGTTTATTTTACCTCCCACATAAAATAGAATGGTTCCATTCAAATACCTTAATAACTGCTGATGTAATGAATGTATCGACACAACATTTAGTAAGATGATTCAGAAGGCATTATGTAAGTCAAATATTGAACTGTAGCCCCAATGGTCGATTGGCTTTTGAGGGAGAGCGGAAACATAATAAGTTCTTGTTGACGAAGTACATAGCCGGTGATTCAACGACGAATTTTCTTTTGTCAAATGCGACACAAAAGCTTGCGGGGGAAAAAAATTAATAGTTATCCAAAGACTATTAGCCATGTCTCTTCAATGGTTCTATCTATGAAGTAAAACTCTCCCCGATGGGATTGGAACCCGTGAGACCATGCGACCATAGCCGATTTATTTATTTTATTATTGTTTCAGAAATATGTGTCATTGCGGAAGTAACATAAAAGGAAAGAAGATCGCTGACAAAGATTGTTGGAAAAATTGTAGTGGGTATGACAAACTGAAATGTGGCAGTGACGTTGCAAGCACTCTTTACCGCACTACAAACGACGGTAAATTAACATTATTTTTATAATAATCGTACTATTTGTTAAAAAAGGACCTGTTTTTCTTTCAAAGTCACATCATTTTCAAACATTTCTTTGATTTTGTCTCTGGATTTCCAGATTTTCGATATCGTAAGACTGGAAAATTCGAAACTTCGACACTAAGTTTTTGATTGTTTCTCCTTTCTCAATCCTATTTATGATTTTCACTTTTTCTACAATAGAAAATGCGCGACATTTGTTCGAAGTCATTTTCAATTCAATTTTTACACTGTCACGATCCCTACGGAGGCAAAGGAAAGACTAATCTGAAAGTAGGAATATACGCACTAGAAGGGGAGAAGGGAGTTCGAAGAAAATTCTACAAGGGGGAAATGGTATGGTTGGAAATGGAATGACTCATTGCGCTTGGAACGAGTAAACAAGAACCGTGATTAAAACCCTTTTCTATAATGTTCGTATTTTTCATCCGTTCTAAACTCGTACTGTTTTACCCAATTATGTATGTATGTGCGTATGTACATACATATTATATCGTTATAACCGGAATGAAAAAACAACTTTTTCTTATATTTTACATCGTTTTATACGGAGTATCGTTATACCTAACATCGTTATATCCGGATTTATTTCTTCACTTTTAAATAGCAAACCAAACTAGATACGGGTTTTACATCGTTATATCCGGAAAATCGTTATATCAGGAATCGTTATTGAAGGATTTCACTGTATTTTAACAAAAACCTTTTTTCTTATTTACATAAATAATATCATGACTAATAAGTAAAAAATAATAAAATTAAGATAATATAAAACATATGTGGAAACAAATTATAATAACATGATGTAGCTAACGGTACAACCGGGGGATTCCCAAGTTGAAATAGCACCCTTTCACCTGAGATATAATATATCTCTTAGTTCATAACTAGACCTGACGATGGTGTAAGGCCGAAACTGGTAGTTCTGTAAATATCTTTGGTGGAATTGACAATATTTCAAAAATTAAGTTTGTTTTATTTATTTATAACGAATCCCACAATATGTTCGCGTTCCTCAACTTAGAAATTGCAAAAAGTTAATTAAGAAACCCAATTTTGACATTTTTTCGCCTCTTTGATATGGCTCTATCTCAAAACCGATTGCGCAAAAAAATTTGAAAATATATACTTTGTCTATTCTCACTAGGCACAACTTTTATGCTCAGAAAATTGTGAAAATGTTAGAACTCATGATATGAACATAACAATATTAAAATGTTTTCCAGTTCTACTTGAGGGTATGTCGGATCAGTACGAGGGCTGTTTCGTGGACAGTGCCAATAGGTGGTACAAAGAGATGAAGGTGTTTCCTGACTCACTGACTCCATGGGTCTGCATTCAGCACTGCCACAGGAAGGGCTATAAAGTGGCTGCCCTTCAATACAGGTATAGGGGAAGTTATGTAACCTGATGCGCAGTTTTCAACGGAATTATATGTTTTCCGACCTCCTGAATCCAAAAACGAAAAAAAAAAATCTTTGTGTATCTGTTAAGACGATAACTCCCATACCAATATTAAATCCCTCATCCAGGCCAACTCCCTCTGGAACTCTCTCCCTCTCCAGATTCGCCATGCTCCTTCTCTTCATTCATTCAAGTCCCTACTTTTCCATTATCTCCTAACTCAGCAAACCTCTGATTCCTAAGGCTGGCTCCTATGGTATAGTTCTCGTTTTCCTATAAGTCTCTCACTCCACTCGACAGATTGTTACTCTCCTGTTTCATCAGTCCAGTTGCAATATTACTTGGTTATCATTTGTTAACATATTTCCTTGTACGATACTGTACATAACATATGTACATTATTATTCTTACTTTGCTTTTTCAACCTTTTTTGGTTTATCTTTTACTTTTTCACTGTTTATTTTCATTGTTTGCCATTTAATTAATAACATTAATATTTCTTTAATTAATTCTTAGAGGTATTACTGCCGATGTAATAGATTCGTCGACACAATATATAGTATGCGGAAACAGGAGCCACTATGTAAGACAAATATTGAGTTTTAGCCCAAACGGGGTCGATGGGCTTTGGAGGGAGTGCGGAAATGTAATTGATTAATTCAGGGTGGGGAAGTACATAGTCAGTGATTCACTGATAGCGGTTTTTTTATTGCTAAACCGTTCGTGGCGGTTTAAAGACGAGGAGTCTCACTATTTATGTTGGGATTGTTAATAAATGAATAAAACAAACTTATTTTTGAAATATTGTCTATTCCACTAAAGATATATATACATATATACAACTACCGGTTTCGGCTTTATACCATCGTCAGGTCTAGTTATGAACTAAGTCAGTTTGCAGAGAGCGACCCTTCTAATACATCTCAGGTGAAAGGGTGCCATTAAAACTTGGGAGTCCCCCGGCTGTACCGTTAGCTAACTCATGAAATATTTCTTAACAAAACCTAGTTCTAAATTTACATAAAACAATATTACTAGACTAATCGTGGCAAAACAACAAATAAATAAGTACAAATACAAATAAATAATAAAAATAGATATAAAATATATTCTTTTATGTAAATTTAGAACTAGGTTTTGTTAAGAAATATTTCATGAGTTAGCTAACGGTACAGCCGGGGGACTCCCAAGTTTTAATGGCACCCTTTCACCCGAGATGTATTAGAAGGGTCGCTCTCTGCAAACTGACTTAGTTCATAACTAGACCTGACGATGGTATAAAGCCGAAACCGGTAGTTGTATATATATATATATATATATATATATATATATATATATATATATATATATATCTTTAGTCGAATAGACAATATTTCAAAAATAAGTTTGTTTTATTCATTTATTACAAGTTTCCACAATATGTCCGCGTTCCTCAACTTAGAAGGGATTGTTAATGTTGTAATAATGAAAGGGATATGTGTTTTTAACACAGGACGGAGTGCTACTGTGGTGACAAGTTGTACGGAGCTCGAGTTCGCGACGGCGAGTGTGATTTGGATTGTGCCGGAGACTCGAGACTCACCTGTGGCGGCCGCTATAGGAACAGTATCTACACGTATAAACGTAAGTTATGTATATTGACCTCATTTTTAGCTTTTCTTTATTTTTTTACTTCCTCAGTATATGTATAGGGGAAGTTCTGAAATCGGTCAGAAATTCGAAGCAGAGTTTTCAACGGAATTCATGCTTTCCGATTGATTTCAAAAATCAAAAAAAAAATGTCTGTCTCTGTATCTGTGAAAACAATAACTCCTGATAGAATGAATGAATCAACATGAAATTTTATAATTGTACCCACAATCCTCTCTATAACCAATATATATTCAGCCAAATCGACCAAAGAAAAAGATGGGATTAGGAGGAGGCTTAACACTAACACTCCAATAACTGCCATTGTAATGGTGGGGGAGATCCCGCTCAACATTGACACGTCTTGTCCTTATAGGCTCTCGTATTAACGTATGAAATTTTAATCTCATCATTCATTACAACGGCAGTTATTAGAATTTTTGTGTTAATCCCCTCCGTTTTATATATCCAAAGTGTCTCTGGGGTGGTGGACACCCCACGGTGCATTTAACGGCCTGCTTTTTCAATAGTGTTCATTAACCCCTTTTGCATTTACCATCACTTTTCCGCTGCAATGACGGATAAAAAACGTTACTCAACACCTGAAGAAATCAGTAATCTCCTTCTCGAACTGGAAGAAGAGGATTTCGGAGGCTCTGCAATTGAGACAGAAGATGTTCTGGAAGAACAAGTAGCATCAGACTCAGAAGAGGAGGTTGATGATGTTGACGTAGTAGCTTTGCAGATCGCTGACAATGAAGACAGAGATGAAAGAGAACCAGAAACATCGCAAGCAACATGTGAAGAAACTCCAAGAAAGGTAATACGATTGAATTGCTATCTAGGGAAAAATAAACATTGCTTGAATAAGGATGCACTTTCTAACAAAGGACGTTTGTCTGAAAGAAATATTGTGTCAGGCCGTCCTGGTCCTCAGCATGAAGCAAAAAACATAAGAGTGCCTATAGATGCATGGAATGTTTTATTTGACACACTTATTGTTGACCTTATTCTAAAGCATACAAATGAAGAGATCGAACGGCCACCATCAATGTATAAAAAACCACAATCCTCGTTTCAATAATTAATTTTTTCATTTTCCTTAAAAATTATTCTTCAAAACTAACAGAAGAATATGAACATGGTGATAAGTATGAAAATAATTTTATGAGAGGACCGTAACAAGGAAAATAAGGGATGGGGTGCTTGCTACACACCCCACGGTGCCTTTAAGTATGTAAAAAAACACGATGCCATTCAAGGGTTAATTTAAAAAACTTGAAATATTGAAACAAAGAAAAATCTTAAAAACTAAATTCTTAAAACTAATTCAATCTTCTTTTGTTTTATATTTTGGCCATTTTTTTAAAATTTAAGTTATATATTTCTGGGCATATATCCTGTACATATAAACAAACAACAGTACCTTCTTTGCGGATCAATTTCACCGTCAATTCACTCCTATTTAGTTCATTACAACTTTAAGCCTAAACACCACTTTCCATCTTCACTCAGACCGTCGCCATTATACCCAGGCCTCGACTCGTCTCTGCACACACTAATTAAAACAGCTGATGGCCGTGTTTTGTTTTTGACATGCATTTGTTTTTAAAAGAAATGTTTTCTTATTATTTATAGAAAAATAAATATAATTATTTTTTTTTAATATTAATGATTTAATGTGTGTATATTTTTTTTATACATCACAGACGTTTTGATATCTCATTTTTTTTAGACTTTTGCTAGATTTATGAAAATAGGGTTAGTCTTATAGAAAAATTACTTCTTTCCAAAAATGTTTCTTATTAAATTTCCAATCTCTGGGCCACCCTATGCCACCCTGTAACCAGCCTCCGCCTTCTGGGAACTGACGAAGTTTACGGATGCTCTCCTTACAAACTGTAACATCCAGGTGTGTTTCAGGTGTTAATGTGGGTATCTACGTGGGTTGCTACTCCGATCAAAGAAAATTCAGAACTTTGGCACCTTTGACGTTGTCCACAATGCCGAAAAACAACTCTCCTCAAGCTTGCATTGCTCACTGCCAAAAGTTGGGATCTCCGTATGCCGGTGTTCAATATGGGTAAGACTTCTATTTTACCAAAGGGCTATCAGTTCCATTAATTTTATTATAGGTATTGTCGTTGTTTTGACCAAAGCTTATATATTGTAACGGAGAGGTGTGGGTCATAAGATCTATCCCGAAAATGGTGCGAGTCATAAAATCTATCCAAGGAGTGGTTTAGGGTTTCTGAGGTGGGTTAAACCTCGAATCGACATTGCTGATGTGACGTCCCTTTCCCGAAAAGAAAGAATGGTCCTGACGAGGCTAAGAATCGGACCCACTTGGCTAACCCATGTCCATATTTTGTTGCGGAGACGCCCACCGAGAAGTCCACTATGCAAGGAAGAACTCACTGTCTTCCACATACTACAATCGTATGAAGCTTTCAAACCCTACCGAGAAAGAGATGGATTGCCTCATGATTCTCGAGTAGTGCTGAAAGATAGCTCGGCATACACATCACAGCTGCTGCAATTCTTGCAAAACACCGGGCTGTATGACCAACAAATTATATGGTGTCATTTGCGGAGGAATAGCTAACCCTGGGATAGGGCGTCTCCCCTATTGCAGGTGACTGGAGGCTGGAAGAGAACCACACTACCAGGAGGACGGAGGTGCGGGGGACTGGAAGCTCCCCACTCTGCCAGTTGGATCTATCCAGAGAGACAGCCTTAGTCACATGATGTCACCCTATCTACTATAATAATAGTTGTGCTGGCGCTAATGGCCTCTGCAGTCGATCCGCCTAATATATATACTGCAGAGAGGTGTGGGTCATAATATCTATCCCAAGAGAGGTGTGGGTCATAAAATCTATCCCAAGAATGGTTTAGGTCATAATATCTATCCCAAGAGAGGTGTGGGTCATAAAATCTATCCCAAGAATGGTTTAGGTCATAAAATCTATCCCAAGAATGGTTTAGGTCATAATATCTATCCCAAGAATGGTTTAGGTCATAATATCTATCCCAAGAGAGGTGTGTACTTCCCAAGTTCACTGCAGATTGATTTTGATTTCAGAATTGAATGTTACTGTGGACACGAACGTCCGCTCAACAGGCTGGTTACCAACGACTGGAGGTGTTTCGACCGTGACTGCCCAGGAGACAATTCGCAGAAGTGTGGAGGTGACTGGCGACTTTTGATTTATACAACGGGCCTTTAAATTTATATTCACTTCCAGGTAACACATCTATATTCCCTGGCGTCAAACTTAAAGCTTATACCAAAACACTCACGAGGGGCGCCCAATCATTTTAATGTCCCAACAGTGGAGTTATTGTCATTTTGCACTATCGATTGTTTAGAAATGAGGTCGAATTGCTTAGAAAAGTTTCGAAAACTTGAAGAGGTCGACGTTCACGGCTGGCCGATTAGACAGCGAATATCCCATATATACCGGGTGTCTCAATACCTTTTTTCTCAGCTGTAATTAATCTATTTAAAAAAATGCGGTATCTCTGTAATATGCCATCGTTGACTGATCAAATTCAACTACTTTAAAATATTGTCTATTCCACACATTTGTGGAATAGACAATATTTTAAAAATAAGTTTGTTTTATTTATTTATTACAAGTTTCCACAATATGTCCGCGTTCCTCAATTCAGAAATTCAACTACCACAAATCAGTATATGCTACATTTACTCCACCGCAGTAACTCTCCATCAGTCCACATAGATAATCACATCGTCCCAACTTCAGAGACTGTATTTATTATTTATTTATTATTTATTACTATATATACAATAGAAGAATTCTTCCAAAGTAAAAAGTTGGATTATTAATTATCGTGAACTTAAGTTCGATGTAAAGACTGTGTTCTGCATGTTATGTGTCGAAAAGCAATTGGGTGTGATAGAAAATTTAAAAAAACTTGTGTGTTCAGTGAATATTGTTTATAAATTATTTTAGGCTCTTTATTTTATAGATTTATTTTTTACCTACCAAATTTAATGCTAAAAAGAGTTATTTATTTTACAAATTAGATCCAATTATTTTTTTTTTTCTCGCAAAAAACAGTTAATGGCAGGATTTTATTTTTTGCTGCACAATTTTGCACGTTTTAACCTTTTCATTGCTCGTTTTTCAATATTTTTACTGCACGATATCTGGGCTCTACTTATAACTAAGTGGTTATAATTAAAGGATCCAAGAAAAGCCCTACAAAGCCCTTCCATCTGCCACAAAATATTCTCACCCATCTCCAGTCTAGTCATCAGTAATAATAATAATAATACATTTATTTCCGTTAAACCAATACATGGTAATAGGATACGTCAGAAGAATTTATACATTAAGATAGCTTATAAATTAGATTTATAACTACTTGAGTCTAACACACCTATGATTAGTAGTAACAACAAAACTATTTTTAAAAAACATTAAGGTGTAGTCAAGGTCCACGCCGTAGATTTTCCATGAAAACGTCGGGATATAATCATAACAAGTGTTTCGTATTAATATGTAATTTAATTATCAATCTCTTTAAT
The DNA here is from genome assembly GCA_963662175.1 of Aradus depressus. Taxonomy (NCBI): domain Eukaryota; kingdom Metazoa; phylum Arthropoda; class Insecta; order Hemiptera; family Aradidae; genus Aradus; species Aradus depressus. The sequence goes on along the minus strand of OY759225.1, from coordinate 4,587,422 downwards.
ACAATGGTTATACAGAGTAGTATGGTTACAGAATATATAAATCACTAGTTAATTGCATGTAGCAAGGGTCTGTGGTAGCTCAAGTAACACACGTACACCTCACACTGAGTCTCAGTGTCTCAGGCGAAATGAGCGCGTGCCGTTCTCCAACGATTATCCATTTGAGGATCTCTGGTGGGTTGTTTAATAACATCACAGTCTACCGTAGCACCAGCCATAGACGCACGCGCATTGATGCCCGACGTTGACAACACGACGATATTTGGTGACCGCAATACATACTCGTCGGGCGCTGTCACGTTGCCCGTGATCTCTATATTAACACTGTTTTCAGTATTGCCTTCCAACATCGCGACGTCTGCACGAGATCCGTGGACGTTTGGACTGTCGGTGGCCGCTATACGCCCGATGGGCCACCTACGTTATTGCTTTGCGCAGTTTTTTCATTTTCTTTTCGATGCTGTCGTAGCTCTTGCATTTGCTCGGCACTAGACTTTTTAGGTTTTTTAAATTCCTTTTGATGCGAGCTTTCCTCTGATTTGCATTTTCTATAATTCCGCGCATATTTACGATTCATATGAGACGACATCTTTAATTTGTTGGAATTTTCAATTTAATATAGATTTTTACATATATTTCGGCTAATATTTTTATTGTTTCACTTTGAGTCCTAGTAGTGATTCTCAAGCTTTTTACATTTTCACAATGACACCCGAATCAACGTCCTATCTAAACGCGTTATCTCGCTACACTAATCTCTAATTTTACACAACGCTAATTCGCAACAATCATCCGCCGGCTCCCACAGTAGCCCGATAACGTCACAGGCAAAACAAACACTGCAAAACAAACACGTACAGACATGCTCTATCCATTGTGACCTCAACCGTTGTTATCGCATTATTAGTCTCGTAGTTAATAGCGATTGAAATCTGACGGTATTTGTAACACAAGAAAGTTTGACTGGCTATCAATGTGCTTAACGAGCGAATAGACGTTTTCACGTCAAAAAGTAAAATGAATTTAATAAAAACTGAACAAATAAATACTTAAAAATATATGAGTACATAAACAAATTAATACAAGTTACGTTTATAATAAGTAGAGACATTTTTCAATTTAATAAAAATTAAGATAACTATTTTTCAAAAAAACTCTTCGGAAGTGTCTTTATCCCAACGATGTTTCGGGACATAGGTACTTACGTCCCATCATCAGGAAGAAAAAAACAATGTAACTATAACAATATATGAAAAAAAATATATATATATTAAATCAATTATAAATTAATATATAAAAAAGTCTAAATAAATAAAAAATAACTGTTGGACTGGAGATTAGCTCTTATTTTGTTATTAACACACAACATCCATTACTCGAAAAGAGAAGTATTGACTGAGCTTGTTTCACTTCTGATTGGCGTTAGATACTTATATATAGGGTGTCGGTAGCTCAGTGGTATGCGTGCTTGCCTTCTGAGCTCAATATCGTGGGTTCGAAACCCGTCCAAGGCCCTTAGTTTATTTTATCTGGGAGGTAAAATAAACTTAAGCACGCCGTCCTTCGGATGGGACGTTAAGCGATGGTCCCGAGTCTATACGATGTCAGGTACTCGTTAAAGACCCCTATCCTAGGTGAATAAAAATTTAGGACTCCCATAGAAGAGTCGGGCTCATGTCCACCAGTAGACGATATGACCTCGTAGTTAAAGCCCGGGCATGAGTCATAATGACTGTTATCCTAAATAATATATGTTTATTTTTTTTTTCAGGAACATGTTTTATGAAATCTGGTCTTTCAACTTGGAGCAGAGCTGAGAAAAATTTTAATATTGTATACATTTTATCTCTAAATAGATATATTTATTTAAAACATATAACATTTAATTTTCAGTTTCCAATCTCATGTTCTTTTACAGCTGTTGCGTAAAGCCTCCTCCCTAATTCCCTTCTTCTTTTTGGTCGATTTGACTGAAAATCAATAGGTGTTATTATTAGACGAATCTGAATTCACATATAAAATGTCATGTCGACACATTCATTTTATCAAGAATTATCGTGTCCACAGACACACAAAAAAAAATTTTTTTTTTTCATATTCGGAATCTGGAGGTCGGAAAAGTTAAAATTCCGTTGAAAACTCAGCATCGAATTTTTGAAAGATTACATAACTTTCCCTATACTTCGTATAGTCGGAGAAGTAATTCGTTTACGGACTCGTTAAGTACTTCTAAACGAATATGGCGGAAATTAGGAATACTGCTCCAGAACCAGACCAGGAATACTGCTTCAGAACCAGGAATACTGCTCCAGAACCAGGAATACTGCTCCAGAACCAGGAATACTGCTCCAGAACCAGGAATACTGCTCCAGAACCAGGAATACTGCTCCAGAACCAGGAATACTGCTCCAGAACCAGGAATACTGCTCCAGAACCAGGAATACTGCTTCAGAACCAGGAATACTACTCCAGTTTTAGTGTCAAAAGTATTATTTAAATTTCACTTCGATCGATTTTCTTCTAAATAATCCCAATATAAAGAAATGATAGAGAGACCAAATTTCAAAGTAATATAAATTATATAACCATCTAATAAAGCAAAAAAAACAACACCCAAATCGCTTTAACCAGTCAAGAGTTTTGAGAGAACTTATAAACAAATCAAGAAACATAAGTCAGACATACATAATAGCGATATTGAATACTTCAAAAGTAAGTTCAATTCACGAATTGGGATTCGAATCCTCACCGTGAACACGAGTTACAACATTAAACCCAAATAAATAAACTATAATACTTTTCAGGAGTTCTACACTTAAGATGTCGGCGGGAAGGAGTGACGGTTGTCTGGGCTTACTACCCTTCACATTATCTCACACTAAAAAACATTCCTACCAACTGTTGAGAAGAAGGGAAAATTGAAGACCATCAAAGACAGATTTTAAACAACACTGTTACAACCAGGAAGGTTTTACAATTGAGGGGGTTAGAAGCAAAGGGATGTAAATGACAAAAATGTAATTTCGAGATAATTACCTTCAAAGTTATAGTAACATCGTAAATTCAGGTATTACCCACGTATTTCCTCCACTAGATAGCATTACTGGTACTAACAATAGTTCTGATCATTAGCCAGTAGTCAGGGTAGGTGTCAAGGAAGATGTTAACACACATATCTCAATTTCAGCCGATTTGTCACTTACATCCCTTTGCTTCTAACCCCCTCAATTGAAAAAGTTAAACAGTAAACTTATTTGAAACATTTTTTTTTGGCAATGCAAGATTTGACTTTAGAATTTATCCTCCTGCAGCCTTATAATAATTATATCATTCTCAATATTCAATATACCATTTTTAAAAATAATTATTACTTTTTATGTAGGTATTTCAATAATTACCATCTTAAGCTAAGCGCGCACTATGGCGGCACGGCACGGACGGCATTTTTAAAGGTGGGTGCGCGTACTAAACGGGAACTCCCGCCATCCGGCAGTGTATACTGAGCTACCTTGTGGTGAACAAGGTCAAAATGGATAGTGATGTCGAGTGTTTGCTTGTTAGTGCAATTTTGGTAGAAGAAGAGATGCTAACCAAAAAAAAAAAAAAAATATTTTGGATTCATCAAATCAATCGAAAGACTGACTTTTGGTGAATTTCATACCTTGTTTCCGGACCTTATGGAAGATGATGCTAAATTCTTTCAATACTTCCGAATGACTCAGGAGAAGTTCGAATCCCTTTATGACCTCATTAAAGATGAAATCTTCAGGGAACAAACTAAGTTTCGAAAAATGGTAGCTGACACAAATGTAGAAGATTCAATGTTTACTATTAATAATAATTATTAAATACCTAAATGCAATATTATTGAACAGTGTTATGTTGACATGTTCAATTAAAAATGATTATAATTGTAACCACTGGAATAGCCGATTTCGTCGAAATCAAAGACTCAGGGGACCCTAAAACGTGAAATCCATTGAAAACGGCATTCTCAATTTTTTGACGGATCAAAATACTTTCTTTACCTACAGTGCAGGGTAAGGAAAGTTATAAGTGTGAGAGTGACAATCCATCAATGTACACAACTAAAAATTATTATACATAATATTAATTATTACTAATACTAAAAATTATTATTACTTATATACTTCAAGTGAGGGCGCCGGTAGCTCAGTGGTATGCGTGCTTGACTTCTGAGCTCAAGGTCGTGGGTTCGTAGCCCGACCGAGGCCCTTAGTTTATTTTATCTGGGAGGTAAAATAAACTTAAGCACGTCGTCCTTCGAATGGGACGTTAAGCGATGGTCCCGAGCCTGTACGATGTCAGGTACTCGTTAAAGACCCCTACCCTAGATGAATAAAAATTTAGGGTAGGCAAAATTTAGGACTCCCACAGTAGAGTCGGGCTCATGTCCACCAGAGTGACGAAAGAGCGCTCTGGTAGTAGGCGATATGACCTCGTAGTTAAAGCCCGGGCATGAGTCATAAAACCTTACCTAACCTATACTTCAAGTTACTTACCATTTTGTTTCATCAGTCCACCGATCTCTTCCCATGTATTTTCCCGTCTGCTATTGTTGAAATATTCAGGGTGGCGCATGTTAAATATTTCTGGATAGTTTTGCACTAATATAATCAATTTGGACACATCCATCTCTTTCTGTAGAAGGGTAGAACTCAACTGACTGTCAATCTGTCATGAGGATGACGTGGCAAACAATTCCAATTCGGCCGCCGGAGGGGCGCGCTCACTACCCCAGAAATGCCGATGAGTCATCGGTACGGCCTTTCGGAAATGTCCTGAAGTTCTTCCTCGCCGACTTTTTAAAACGGCGGAAGGTTGCGGAAGCCCTGTCCGGCCGGCCGTACCGACCAAGTGAGCGCATACACATTTGATTCAATGATATTAATTTTTTTAAATTGCCGTGACGGCCGCCCGTCCGTGCCATGCCGCCCTAGTGTGCGCTTAGCTTTATAGCCCTTTTTGGTCTCATTTATTATTTTTCTTTATTTTTTCTTCTTCATTTCCATACAACAATATTTCGTCCTACCAGGACATTTTCAAGTACATCACTGAAAAAATATTACATTCACAATAACGTTCACAATCTAAACAAGCTAACCATATCGTAAAATTCATTTGTATCTTTTACTTACATTTTTATTTTTTTCATTATATATATGTTAAGACTTTTTTTTTCCTTATAATATATTCTAATATATCGTGTCATTTCTAATATTGTGCATCTGGAAAAAGCAATTCTTAATTAATCTCATTATATTTTTTTCCTTTTTTAAAAATCTTCAATTCTATGTAAGTAAAAGATACAAAAGAATTTTACGATATGGCTAGCTTGTAAACATTGTGAACGTTATTGTGAATGTAATATTTTTTCAGTGATGTACTTGAAAATGTCCTGGTAGGACGAAATATTGTTGTATGGAAATGAAGAAGAAAAAATAAAGAAAAAGAATAAATGAGACCAAAAAGGGCTATAAGATGGTAATTATTGAAATACCTACATAAAAATATAAACTTAAGAGGTCTCAAACAATCGTATATATGATACGAAATTGAAGATAGATAATTATTACCTTTTTTGCTAGACTCATTACCCTTTGGTAGTAATAATAAAATAGTATTTATTCCAAACAATCATCATCATCATGGGCGCAACAACTCATCTCTGAGTCAAGGCCTCCTGGATCAGCCTTCGCCACTCGCCTCAGTCCTGTGCAGCTGCCCTCCAGTTCCCCTGACTCCAAGTAGGATCCTCGCATCATGTGCTACACCAGCGGTTCTCAACCTGGGGGGCGTGGAAGAATTCCAGGGGAGGCGTCAACAAATTTAAAAAAAATTAAATAAGTTTGTAGTTTTTGAAACAGTTGTTTTTTCATGTATATTTACAACAACAAAAAATTGAATTTGATGCTGGACACAAACACACAATCCCCTTTCAAATCAACGTTGACATACTTCCTGATCACATTCAAGAACAAACAATTGACTTGCAATGTGATTCCAAAGCTAAAGTGGATTTCCCAAACATGGATCTTAAAAATTTCTGGCTACTATATCTTCCTGTTTACCCAGAAGTAGCAATGGAGGCAGCCAAGTTGCTTGTACAATTTTCAACAACTTATCTATGCGAGTCAGGATTTTCAGCCCTGGCTAATATAAAATCTAGATATCGAGCCAGACTAGATGTGGAAAGTGACCTGCGGTGTTTTTTGTCAAAATTGCAACCAAACATACAAAAATAGTTAACGAGAAACAGTGCCAGCCCTCACACTAGTACTACAAAAGTAACGAACATTTTTCTGGTTACATTATTGATATTTTGTTGTGATTTTTTCGATGATTTGTGTAATTAAAATTTGTATTTGAACAAATATGATTTTATATTCCTTACCAGAGTATGTCTAGCCTAAGTTCAAAGTCATTTTACTCAAACATAATGTAAGTAAATTTATCATACGTCTAAAATTTAGACTTATATATGATAAATTTACTCTTTTTTAACTTAATCCGTAAAGGGAGGCGTGACCTCAAACCAAAGTATGAAGGGGGGCTCGGAGCCTGAAAGGTTGAGAACCCCTGCGCTACACCGTCCTTCCAACGCAGCTCTGGCCTCCCACCACGTCTTGTCCCCTGGATTTCCTCCAGTAATTTCAAACAATAATACAATATATCTTTTTATTTTTACTTTTAATTATTTACACATTTTTATCGACAATTTGGGCTTTCATTCAACTTGTTGAAGTGTGTAACTTGAAACTGTCTTTTTAACTCACTAAGACTGAACCACAACCTGCATGCATGCCACTTCTACAAGATAGGACGGAGCCTCCCTTGCAGACCCAACATGTCCTCCTAGGCTGCCCCCTCACCTCCAATGACAGACATCTTCTATACAGACAGACAGTGAACCAAGGACTTTCCCTTCCTACAGACATCACCCGACTACTCATGTTTCCACACAAGAGGATGGATCTTATACAAGTCCTTTATGACTAAATAAAGACCAATAAAATAAAAATTTCAACGTAACCATAAGAATGAGAATAGAAATGGAAGGGAGCCACACTACCAGAAGGACGGAGGTGCGGTGGACAGGTCGCTCCCTCCATGGAGCCACCCAGATAGCCTTAGTCACATTACCAGAAGGACGGAGGTGCGGTGGACAGGTCGCTCCCTCCATGGAGCCACACTACCAGAAGGACGGAGGTGCGGTGGACAGGTCGCTCCCTCCATGGAGCCACCCAGATAGCCTTAGTCACATGATGTCACCCTATCTACTATAATAATAGTTGTGCTGGCGCTAATGGTCTCTATAATCGATGGGCCAAATAAGAAAAATAAATAAATAATGACAATACATTTTTTCTTCTTTGAAAATTGAAAGTAACGCATTTATATTTTCATCATATATAAGCTGAAAATGTCTGTGCGTTGTACCGGTATAACTCACGAACGGCTTGATGGATTTGATTAATTTTTTTTTTTAATTTGTTCGTCACCGTCTGTGGAAGGTTATAGGCGTATTAGTACCTCAATATCAATTAGTACCATCCCAGCATCCACCCACGCAATCTTTGTAACTCAAAAACCACTGCAATGATTAATGAGGAATCTTTTTGAATAGATAAGTTTTATCTACCGGAAGGTTAAGGTCTATTTTTTAATCAACCCCTGGTCCATCCCAGCATCCACTCACGCAATCTTTGTAACTTGAAAACCATTGCAACGATTAATGAGAAATCTTTTTGGTTAAATTAGTTTTAGCTCCAAAGCTAGCGTTACTACAGTTGAAGGACTATAAGCCTTATTCCGTATGAATAATTGAAAATTATAACATCATGAATGTACTGTCGAGGAACTGAATAGCCTTATAGGAGATATTGGGAGAAAAGTCAAAGTTCCCCGGGCAACGCCGGGTATTACTGCTAGTATATTATATAGGTATACATTTGAATTTGAATCTATATATTTTTTTAAAAGAATTTAGGAAACCTAATTTTTACTTATCGAATTTGATGGGTTCATATTGTGTGATGGTCTTGTAGTCGTGAAATGGAACATATTCCTTCATCTGCTCATGATGTGCATCTTGAGACGGCATTCTCTTCTTTCTTCTTTACTTAACTTGATGGACGGACAAACTTCCACACTCGGGAACAGACGAACGTCCACACCTGTAGCTAGATGGGAACTTGATGGACGGACAAACTTCCACACTCGGGAACAGACGAACGTCCACACCTGTAGCTAGATGGGAACTTGATGGACGGACAAACTTCCACACTCGGGAACAGACGAACGTCCACACCTGTAGCTAGATGGGAACTTGATGGACGGACAAACTTCCACACTCGGGAACAGACGAACGTCCACACCTGTAGCTAGATGGGAACTTGATGGACGGACAAACTTCCACACTTGGGAACAGACGAACGTCCACACCTGTAGCTAGATGGGAACTTGATGGACGGACAAACTTCCACACTCGGGAACAGACGAACGTCCACACCTGTAGCTAGATGGGAACTTGATGGACGGACAAACTTCCACACTCGGGAACAGACGAACGTCCACACCTGTAGCTAGATGGGAACTTGATGGACGGACAAACTTCCACACTCGGGAACAGACGAACGTCCACACCTGTAGCTAGATGGGAACTTGATGGACGGACAAACTTCCACACTCGGGAACAGACGAACGTCCACACCTGTAGCTAGATGGGAACTTGATGGACGGACAAACTTCCACACTTTGGAACAGACGAACGTCCACACCTGTAGCTAGATGGGAACTTGATGGACGGACAAACTTCCACACTCGGGAACAGACGAACGTCCACACCTGTAGCTAGATGGGAACTTGATGGACGGACAAACTTCCACACTTGGGAACAGACGAACGTCCACACCTGTAGCTAGATGGGAACTTGATGGACGGACAAACTTCCACACTCGGGAACAGACGAACGTCCACACCTGTAGCTAGATGGGAACTTGATGGACGGACAAACTTCCACACTCGGGAACAGACGAACGTCCACACCTGTAACTAGATGTGAACTTGATGGACGGACAAACTTCCACACTCGGGAACAGACGAACGTCCACACCTGTAGCTAGATGGGAACTTGATGGACGGACAAACTTCCACACTTGGGAACAGACGAACGTCCACACCTGTAGCTAGATGGGAACTTGATGGACGGACAAACTTCCACACTCGGGAACAGACGAACGTCCACACCTGTAACTAGATGTGAACTAGATGGACGGACAAACTTCCACACTCGGGAACAGACGAACGTCCACACCTGTAGCTAGATGGGAACTTGTTGAACGGACAAACTTCCACACTCGGGAACAGACGAACGTCCACACCTGTAGCTAGATGGGAACTTGATGGACGGACAAACTTCCACACTTGGGAACAGACGAACGTCCACACCTGTAGCTAGATGGGAACTTGATGGACGGACAAACTTCCACACTCGGGAACAGACGAACGTCCACACCTGTAGCTAGATGGGAACTTGATGGACGGACAAACTTCCACACTCGGGAACAGACGAACGTCCACACCTGTAACTAGATGTGAACTTGATGGACGGACAAACTTCCACACTCGGGAACAGACGAACGTCCACACCTGTAGCTAGATGGGAACTTGATGGACGGACAAACTTCCACACTCGGGAACAGACGAACGTCCACACCTGTAGCTAGATGGGAACTTGATGGACGGACAAACTTCCACACTTGGGAACAGACGAACGTCCACACCTGTAGCTAGATGGGAACTTGATGGACGGACAAACTTCCACACTCGGGAACAGACGAACGTCCACACCTGTAGCTAGATGGGAACTTGATGGACGGACAAACTTCCACACTCGGGAACAGACGAACGTCCACACCTGTAGCTAGATGGGAACTTGATGGACGGACAAACTTCCACACTCGGGAACAGACGAACGTCCACACCTGTAGCTAGATGGGAACTTGATGGACGGACAAACTTCCACACTCGGGAACAGACGAACGTCCACACCTGTAGCTAGATGGGAACTTGATGGACGGACAAACTTCCACACTCGGGAACAGACGAACGTCCACACCTGTAGCTAGATGGGAACTTGATGGACGGACAAACTTCCACACTCGGGAACAGACGAACGTCCACACCTGTAGCTAGATGGGAACTTGATGGACGGACAAACTTCCACACTCGGGAACAGACGAACGTCCACACCTGTAGCTAGATGGGAACTTGATGGACGGACAAACTTCCACACTCGGGAACAGACGAACGTCCACACCTGTAGCTAGATGGGAACTTGATGGACGGACAAACTTCCACACTCGGGAACAGACGAACGTCCACACCTGTAGCTAGATGGGAACTTGATGGACGGACAAACTTCCACACTCGGGAACAGACGAACGTCCACACCTGTAGCTAGATGGGAACTTGATGGACGGACAAACTTCCACACTTGGGAACAGACGAACGTCCACACCTGTAGCTAGATGGGAACTTGATGGACGGACAAACTTCCACACTCGGGAACAGACGAACGTCCACACCTGTAGCTAGACCTCTTTCTACCCTCCCCTCTCAATAATTATTAATTACTAGCAGTAATACCCGGCGTTGCTCGGGGAACTTTGACTTTTCACCTAATATCTCTCATTCGAATCCAATTCAATTCTTCGACAGTACATTCATGATGTTATAATTTTCAATTATTCATATAGAATAAGCCTTATAGTACTTCAACGGCAGACACCACAGCTAGTATCTGCTTAATACCGGTGTACAGAAGAAGAAAGCTACATGTGAAATTCCTTCAGCTTAATGCACCCCACCCCTCAGGTTCAGAAAGTTGAAACGAATTTTCAAATTTTGTTTTGAAATTACTTTTTTTTTTTTATTTTTTTTTTATTTTATTCTATTTGCAATCTATATACAATATATACATAATAAGCAAATATGTGGTAAAAGAAAAATATAACGTCACTTGATGGGAGAAGCCAGCCAGCGCTGACACTCCCTCGAAAGTTAATTGTCATTATTCACTATCCTCCGAGAGAAGATCGCGAGGCCACCTCCTGTTCAAGCGGCGGGGAGGATTGTCAGGATGGGAATGAGAGGAAAGGTCTTGTGCGAGAGGATTTGAATGGGAAGAAAGGTTTCGGTGGAATGATTGGAATCGGGATTTGATTAATTCATTTACAGTGGGAATACTGAGATCTCTGTGTAGGACTTTATTGGTGACATAGAAAGGAGCATTGACAATTCGTCGGAGGAGTTTGGACTGGAATGCTTGGATACGATTGATGTTAGATTGTTTAGCTGTACCCCAAAGTTCGAGTCCGTAAATCCAAATTGGACGTATAATGGTCTTGTAAATCGTAAGTTTGTTGTTAGTCGTCAGTTTCGATTTTGGTCCAAGTAGTCGACGTAACAGTCCGTATCTTCGATTCAGTTCTTGTCGTTTAAGTCGTGTATGTGGGTTCCACGTAAGTCTACTGTCTAGGTAAAACCCGAGATAGCGAACTTGGTTTGAAGAAGGAATCAGGATGTTGTTAATGATGACGGGAGGACAGGATTGAGGGCGTAGGGTAAATGTGACTTGAACACATTTCTGCTCATTTAATTTAATTCTCCAGAGGTTGCACCACCTCTCTATTTCAGTGAGGTGCTCCTGGAGGATGAGTGAGGCTACAGCAGGATCAGGATTGGTGGAAAGGATTGCTGTATCGTCAGCGTAAGTCGTCAGTAATGTCTGAGGATGGATAGGAATGTCGGCAGTATATGTATTGTAAAGGATGGGACCTAGGATGCTACCCTGTGGGACACCGGCCCGAATAGGTTTGAGTTCTGAGTACTCAGAGCCTACTCGGACCTTGAAATGGCGATCACTAAGGTAAGATTTCAGGATGAGGTAGTAGGTACTGGGAAGGAAGTGTTTCAGTTTGAAGAGCAGCCCCGGGTGCCAGACTCGATCAAAGGCTTGCGCCACGTCGAGAAAGGCGCCCGTGCAATACTCCTTGCATTCTAATGCATTAGATATGCAATCGACAACCCGAAAACACTGTTGGGTAGTGGAATGTTCAGGACGAAATCCAAACTGGTGTTTAGGTAAAATGGATTGAGATTCAAGGATTGGGATAAAACGTTTCAACAAGAGTTTTTCAAGGATCTTAGAGAAGATTGGGAGCAAGCTAATAGGACGGTAGGAAGAGACATCAGAGAGAGGTTTGTTGGGTTTGGGAATAACAGAAAGGATGGAATACTTCCATTGGACAGGAAAGTAGGTAGTTCTGAGGACTGAGTTGTATATAAGGGTGAGGAATAGGACAGCTTTGCGGGGAAGGTTTCGTAGGATTTTCCCTGTGATCAGGTCAAATCCAGGAGACTTACGGATTGGAATTTTATTTAGAATGTGTTGTACATCAGAGGGATGAAAGGCCTTTGGCGGAGGAGAGAGAGGCAAAGGACTGATAAGGAACTCTTCAACTTCTGAAGTATGAAGGGCGTTATAATCAGGATGGGGTGTGAACGTATTTTTGAGGTGAGAGGCAAAGAGCTGAGCCTTCTCCTCGTCGGATCTGACCCAGGAGCCATTTTGCTTGATGGGATAGGATAAAGGACTATATTTTAGAATTTTTCGGGTTGCAAACCACAGGGAATTATCTTTGGTGGAAAGGGAAGCTAGGTATTCATTATAATTTTCGGAGCGGAATTGTGAAAGTTGGATTTTGAGGTTTCGGGAAAGGTTATTGAAGGCAGTTTTGTCGGAAGGATACCGTGTTCGTTGCCATAGGGCACGAGCGCGGCGTTTTTCTGAAAGGAGAAGTTGGATGTGGCGAGGAAGAGGAGGGTTCGGGTTTGAAATTGTAGGAGGAGTAGGAGTAGATGAAGCGTTCCAAGCACAGTCCTGTATGGCTTTAGTGAATTTTTGTACGGCTTCATCTAAGTCCTCAGGAGTTTTAAGGATTACATTTAAGTCAATTTGGTTTTCTAAGGAGGTTCTGAAGAGGTCCCAATTCACTGGGCCGGGAGTTAAGGAAGGCTTTGATGGGACAGATAACGGGGTTAGACCAACGGTGAGGAGAACAGGACTATGGTCTGAGGATAAGTCGGGGAAGGAATAGGTAGAGGAGAATAAGGATCCTGTGCCAGATCCAACAAAGAAGTCTACGAGGTCTGGGTTGCGGTTAGGATCAGTAGGCCAATAGGTGGGAGAGCCGGGGGAGTAGATGTCATAGTGTTGGGTGTTAATAACATCGTTTAGGATTCGTCCTCGGGAATTTGGAACTCTGCTTCCCCATTGGTGGTGCTTCGCATTGAAGTCACCGCCAACGATGAAGCGAGGCCCCAGGGATCGGAAAAGGGTGAGGAACTCGTGATGGGGAATGAGTTTACTGGGAGTACAATATACTGCCGAGATAGTGACAGGGAAGGGAAAAAGTGACAAGGAGATCGTAGCGATTTGGAATGATTCTGTAGCCTGTGAGGAGAAAAGGTGATGGGATAAGGACTGTTTGATAAGGATGAGTGCGCCACCTCGGGCCCTATCTCCTGGGTAGTCAGACCTGTAGCTCCGGTATCCTGGGATACTGAAGTACAGGCTGGTTGTCAAGTGGGTCTCCGTAATGAGAGCGATGTCTACATGTCTGTCAGTTAGTAGTAGTTCTAGTTCTTGTCTATGGGGTAACAGCCCATTCGAATTCCAAAGGAGGATCTGGAGAGGAAAGGAATTTAAAGGGATCATCGGGAGGATTCGGGTAGGAGTTTAGAGACGAGGAGGCTTAACATCGATATGAGAGGGGTGATTAACGACTTAAAGTCATTGAGAAAGGAGGTGAGGTGACTGATAACATCAGGGGTTGAGGATGTAGGGAGCTGGCTGGATGGGAGAGGATGAGGAAGGTTTTTTGGCTGTTGGGGGTAGTGAGAGGTAGGAGGTGGATAGTGAGAGGTAGGAGGTGGGTAGTGAGAGGTAGGAGGTGGCTGTGTTCGTGGTGGGCTGGCCACTTGGGCGTAGGACCGGGGAAGTGAGGAGGTGGCTCTGGGCTGACGGGCTGCAGCTGGCTGGAACCTGAGCTGGGGCACTGGTCTCAATGGTGGCGGTGGGACTGGTAAAGGAGCCGTCGGTGTCTTCATGGGGGGTTTGGCTGCCGCTTGCCTCTTCTTCATACGATCTTGTATTTCTCTGTGGACCTGGCAACCCCTGTAGTTGGCTGGGTGGTTATCCCCGCAAAGGACGCAGATCGCGGGTTCAATACGGTCCTTCTTAGCACAGTCCGCCGAAAGATGATTGCCCGGACACTTCACACACCTGGGGGGATGGTGGCAGTAAGAGTGTGTGTGGCCATACTCCTGGCATTTTGTGCATTGAGGGATATCTTTTCTGCGTCGCGGTTCCTCGACCTGTATTCTTATGTACAGTAAATACTGTAACTTAAATATTTCTTTGCTCTTTTCACTTATAGCCAGGTCCACGAAGAAGAGGGGAAGAGGTGTCTTATAGATAGGATGACGCACATTATTAACGTTTTTCACGCTGAACCCGTGCTTTTGAAAAAGCGCCGATTTAATCTCATCGGGTTGCGTTGAATGGTGCAGTCCTCTTATTACTACCCGGTAAGACCTATCTTCCCGAAGCTGATAACAATGAAAGTCAGCCTCAGTGTCTTCAAGATGCTTCACAGTCTTTCTGAAGGTGTCGCTGTCTTGGGGGTAAACGACTAGGTCGTAGAGACGGGAGCGGCACGTGAAAGTCCCCTCTCCAACAGTCCTAATTAGCTGGGAGCAGAACTTTTTGAAGTCTGAGATGTTCTTCACAACGATAGGAGGTGGCTTGGGGACTTGGGTGTTGGCGGGTTGCTGGGATGTGGAGGGAGGGGGAAGGCTGGCTTCATCCTCTGAGGTTTCTCCTTCCGTGTTTTTGGCTTGTTTAGTTTGGGGTGAACCTGTTTTATTTGCATCTGGAGCTTTCTTGTAGGTTCGCTTCCGTGCTTTACTACTGACGACATTGAATCCTGAATTGTCGTCTTGAACATCATCCATTTTTAGAAATAAATAAAGTAATGATAATTAATAATAATAAAATGATTAAAAAAAAAAATAATAAAAAAAAAAAAAAAAAAAAAAAAAAAAAAAGTACGAGAGGCAGCCTTGAACTCGGTACCTTCCAGTTAGAAGGGACACCGTCTAGCTCCTACTCCACGGTGACAGTGATAGAAATGGAGCCAGAACCATATATAGAGTATCACTTGAGTGCCCGGCAGACAGGACTTGACAGGATCGGCGTCACTCACTACACATTTCGAAATTTAAAAAATAGAAAAAACAAAAAGAAACTGTTAGTTACTCACTATTCATCCCAAAAGTCTAGATAGTGATGCACAAAACAAAACAATAATTCACAAAATCATAGACAATTTGAAGTCGAGACAGCACGAAAATAAGTACGTGTTTCCACCTCGGGAGCTGGTGGGGCACTCGTTTTGAAATTACTACATGTGAAATTCCATGACAATCCGACCATTAGTTAATGAGCTACCGGTATTTTTATATTTAGGCCTATCCCCACCACCCCCCCTCCCGTTCAAAATTTTGGGACGCCACATAGCCTATAATTCAACTGGGGTCATAAGAATGCTGCATGTGAAGTTTCATAAAAACCCGTCGAGCCGTTTGGGCGTGATGCTGGAACAAACAAACAAATAAACCCCGTTTCAGCTTTATTAATATAGATTTCATCCTTGATAATTTTAGTTGGAACCAAACGGTAACTTATTTTATCTTACATATGGAGTCTACCGAGCTCAGGATCGCCATTTAGAAATCTAGCCAAGTCACTTAGGACAAATGTTTTAATCGGGAAGATAAAAATAAATATGAGCACGTCGTCCTTCGGATTGGACATTAAGTTATGGTCGAGGGCCTTTTCGTATGTCAGGTACTCGATAATGAGTCGTATGTTATGTATCTAAACCTCGGTAGCTGAAATTTCACTTAGGTTAAAAATAACCTTGAGCACGTCGTCCTTCGGATGGGACTTTCCCGATGCATCTGATTCTTTCTTTGGTTGACCATCTTCGTTTCTGGATGCTGCCTATCTACCAACATAGCTGTATTAATTTGTTTTTCAGAAAATATGTCAAAACGGTACCTCAAAGCCCACTTATATTCCACATTTCTTCCTTGATAATTTTAGTAGGAACCAAACGGTAACTTATTTTATCATACATATGGAGTCTATCGAGCTCAGGATCGCCACTTAGAAATCTAATAAGGCACTTAGGTCAGATGTTTAAATCGGGAAGATAAAAATAAATTTGAGCACGTCGTCCTTCGGATTGGACTTTAGGTTATGGTCGAGGGCCTTTTCGTACGTCAGGTACTCGATAATGAGTCGTATGTTATGTATCTAAACCTCGGTAGCTGAAATTTCACTTAGGTTAAAAATAACCTTGAGCACGTCGTCCTTCGGATGGGACTTTCCCGATGCATCTGATTCTTTCTTTGGTTGACCATCTTCGTTTCTGGATGCTGCCTATCTACCAACATAGCTGTATTAATTTGTTTTTCAGAAAATATGTCAAAACGGTACCTCAAAGCCCACTTATATTCCACATTTCTTCCTTGATAATTTTAGTTGGAACCAAACGGTAACTTATTTTATCATACATATGGAGTCTATCGAGCTCAGGATCGCCACTTAGAAATCTAGCAAGGCACTTAGGTCAGATGTTTAAATCGGGGAGATAAAAATAAATTTGAGCACGTCGTCCTTCGGATTGGACTTTAAGTTATGGTCGAGGGCCGTTTCGTATGTCAGGTACTCGATAATGAGTCGTATGTTATGTATCTAAACCTCGGTAGCTGAAATTTCACTTAGGTTAAAAAAAACCTTGAGCACGTCGTCCTTCGGATGGGACTTTCCCGATGCATCTGATTCTTTCTTTGGTTGACCATCTTCGTTTCTGGATGCTGCCTATCTACCAACATAGCTGTATTAATTTGTTTTTCAGAAAATATGTCAAAACGGTACCTCAAAGCCCACTTATATTCCACATTTCTTCCTTGATAATTTTAGTTGGAACCAAACGGTAACTTATTTTATCATACATATGGAGTCTATCGAGCTCAGGATCGCCACTTAGAAATCTAATAAGGCACTTAGGTCAGATGTTTAAATCGGGAAGATAAAAATAAATTTGAGCACGTCGTCCTTCGGATTGGACTTTAAGTTATGGTCGAGGGCCTTTTCGTACGTCAGGTACTCGATAATGAGTCGTATGTTATGTATCTAAACCTCGGTAGCTGAAATTTCACTTAGGTTAAAAATAACCTTGAGCACGTCGTCCTTCGGATGGGACTTTCCCGATGCATCTGATTCTTTCTTTGGTTGACCATCTTCGTTTCTGGATGCTGCCTATCTACCAACATAGCTGTATTAATTTGTTTTTCAGAAAATATGTCAAAACGGTACCTCAAAGCCCACTTATATTCCACATTTCTTCCTTGATAATTTTAGTTGGAACCAAACGGTAACTTATTTTATCATACATATGGAGTCTATCGAGCTCAGGATCGCCACTTAGAAATCTAGCCGAGCCACTTAGGTCAGATGTTTCAATCGAGAAGATAAAAATAAATTTGAGCACGTCGTCCTTCGGATTGGACTTTAAGCTATGATCGAGGGCCTTTTTGTATGTCAGGTGCTCGATAATGAGTCGTATGTTATGTAACTAAACCTGGGTAGCTGAAATTTCACTTACGTTAAAAAAACCTTGAGCACGTCGTCCTTCGGATGGGTTTTTCCCGATATATCCGAATCTGTCTATCAGTTTCAACAAATATTAAATCTTTAAACCGTTAAAAAGCAGGAAATTTGAAGAATGGTATTTAGCCCGACGTTTTTCGAAAAACATTTTCATTTCGATTCTTGTGTAGGATTCAGATATCCCGGTTGTTCATCAGTTTTAACAAATATTAAATCTAAAAACCGTTTAAAAGGGAGAAATCCAAAGAATGGAGTCTACCGAGCTCGGGATCGCCATTTAGAGATCTAGCCAAGTCACTTAGGTCAGTGTGATGTTTTAATCGGCAAGATAAAAATAAAATTGAGCATGTCGTCCTTCGGATTGGACTTTAAGCTATGATCGAGGGCCTTTTCGTATGTCAGGTAATCGGTAATGAGACGTATGTTATGTATCTAAACCTGGGTAGTTGAAATTTCATTTAGGTTAAATATAACTTTAGCACGTCGTCCTTCGGATGGGACTTTCCCGATATATCTGAATCTGTCTATCAGTTTTAACAAATATTAAATCTATAAACCGGTAAAAAGCAGGAAATTTGAAGAATGGTATTTAGCCCGACTTTTTTCGAAAAACATTTTTATTTCGATTTTTGTGTAGGATTCAGATATCCCGGTTGTTCATCAGTTTTAACAAATATTAAATCTAAAAACCGTTTAAAAGCTAGAAATTTGAAGAATGGAGTCTACCGAAGTCAGGATCGCCATTTAGAAATCTAGCCAAGTCACTTAGGTCAGATGTTTTAATCAGGAAGATAAAAATAAATATGAGCACGTCGTCCTTCGGATTGGACATTAAGTTATGGTCGAGGGCCTTTTCGTATGTCAGGTACTCGTTAATGAGTCGTATGTTATGTATCTAAACCTCGGTAGCTGAAATTTCACTTAGGTTAAAAATAACCTTGAGCACGTCGTCCTTCGGATGGGACTTTCCCGATGCATCTGATTCTTTCTTTGGTTGACCATCTTCGTTTCTGGATGCTGCCTATCTACCAACATAGCTGTATTAATTTGTTTTTCAGAAAATATGTCAAAACGGTACCTCAAATCCCACTTATATTCCACATTTCTTCCTTGATAATTTTAGTTGGAACCAAACGGTAACTTATTTTATCATACATATGGAGTCTATCGAGCTCAGGATCGCCACTTAGAAATCTAGCAAGGCACTTAGGTCAGATGTTTAAATCGGGAAGATAAAAATAAATTTGAGCACGTCGTCCTTCGGATTGGACTTTAAGTTATGGTCGAGGGCCTTTTCGTACGTCAGGTACTCGATAATGAGTCGTATGTTATGTATCTAAACCTCGGTAGCTGAAATTTCACTTAGGTTAAAAATAACCTTGAGCACGTCGTCCTTCGGATGGGACTTTCCCGATGCATCTGATTCTTTCTTTGGTTGACCATCTTCGTTTCTGGATGCTGCCTATCTACCAACATAGCTGTATTAATTTGTTTTTCAGAAAATATGTCAAAACGGTACCTCAAAGCCCACTTATATTCCACATTTCTTCCTTGATAATTTTAGTTGGAACCAAACGGTAACTTATTTTATCTTACATATGGAGTCTATCGAGCTCAGGATCGCCACCTAGAAATCTAGCCGAGCCACTTAGGTCAGATGTTTCAATCGAGAAGATAAAAATAAATTTGAGCACGTCGTCCTTCGGATTGGACTTTAAGCTATGATCGAGGGCCTTTTTGTATGTCAGGTGCTCGATAATGAGTCGTATGTTATGTAACTAAACCTGGGTAGCTGAAATTTCACTTACGTTAAAAAAACCTTGAGCACGTCGTCCTTCGGATGGGTTTTTCCCGATATATCTGAATCTGTCTATCAGTTTCAACAAATATTAAATCTATAAACCGTTAAAAAGCAGGAAATATGAAGAATGGTATTTAGCCCGACGTTTTTCGAAAAACATTTTCATTTCGATTCTTGTGTAGGATTCAGATATCCCGGTTGTTCATCAGTTTTAACAAATATTAAATCTAAAAACCGTTTAAAAGGGAGAAATCCAAAGAATGGAGTCTACCGAGCTCAGGATCGCCATTTAGAGATCTAGCCAAGTCACTTAGGTCAGTGTGATGTTTTAATCGGCAAGATAAAAATAAAATTGAGCATGTCGTCCTTCGGATTGGACTTTAAGCTATGATCGAGGGCCTTTTCGTATGTCAGGTAATCGGTAATGAGACGTATGTTATGTATCTAAACCTGGGTAGTTGAAATTTCATTTAGGGTAAATATAACTTGAGCACGTCGTCCTTCGGATGGGACTTTCCCGATATATCTGAATCTGTCTATCAGTTTTAACAAATATTAAATCTATAAACCGGTAAAAAGCAGGAAATTTGAAGAATGGTATTTAGCCCGACTTTTTTCGAAAAACATTTTTATTTCGATTTTTGTGTAGGATTCAGATATCCCGGTTGTTCATCAGTTTTAACAAATATTAAATCTAAAAACCGTTTAAAAGCTAGAAATTTGAAGAATGGAGTCTACCGAAGTCAGGATCGCCATTTAGAAATCTAGCCAAGTCACTTAGGTCAGATGTTTTAATCAGGAAGATAAAAATAAATATGAGCACGTCGTCCTTCGGATTGGACATTAAGTTATGGTCGAGGGCCTTTTCGTATGTCAGGTACTCGTTAATGAGTCGTATGTTATGTATCTAAACCTCGGTAGCTGAAATTTCACTTAGGTTAAAAATAACCTTGAGCACGTCGTCCTTCGGATGGGACTTTCCCGATGCATCTGATTCTTTCTTTGGTTGACCATCTTCGTTTCTGGATGCTGCCTATCTACCAACATAGCTGTATTAATTTGTTTTTCAGAAAATATGTCAAAACGGTACCTCAAATCCCACTTATATTCCACATTTCTTCCTTGATAATTTTAGTTGGAACCAAACGGTAACTTATTTTATCATACATATGGAGTCTATCGAGCTCAGGATCGCCACTTAGAAATCTAGCAAGGCACTTAGGTCAGATGTTTAAATCGGGAAGATAAAAATAAATTTGAGCACGTCGTCCTTCGGATTGGACTTTAAGTTATGGTCGAGGGCCTTTTCGTACGTCAGGTACTCGATAATGAGTCGTATGTTATGTATCTAAACCTCGGTAGCTGAAATTTCACTTAGGTTAAAAATAACCTTGAGCACGTCGTCCTTCGGATGGGACTTTCCCGATGCATCTGATTCTTTCTTTGGTTGACCATCTTCGTTTCTGGATGCTGCCTATCTACCAACATAGCTGTATTAATTTGTTTTTCAGAAAATATGTCAAAACGGTACCTCAAAGCCCACTTATATTCCACATTTCTTCCTTGATAATTTTAGTTGGAACCAAACGGTAACTTATTTTATCTTACATATGGAGTCTATCGAGCTCAGGATCGCCACCTAGAAATCTAGCCGAGCCACTTAGGTCAGATGTTTCAATCGAGAAGATAAAAATAAATTTGAGCACGTCGTCCTTCGGATTGGACTTTAAGCTATGATCGAGGGCCTTTTTGTATGTCAGGTGCTCGATAATGAGTCGTATGTTATGTAACTAAACCTGGGTAGCTGAAATTTCACTTACGTTAAAAAAACCTTGAGCACGTCGTCCTTCGGATGGGTTTTTCCCGATATATCTGAATCTGTCTATCAGTTTCAACAAATATTAAATCTATAAACCGTTAAAAAGCAGGAAATATGAAGAATGGTATTTAGCCCGACGTTTTTCGAAAAACATTTTCATTTCGATTCTTGTGTAGGATTCAGATATCCCGGTTGTTCATCAGTTTTAACAAATATTAAATCTAAAAACCGTTTAAAAGGGAGAAATCCAAAGAATGGAGTCTACCGAGCTCAGGATCGCCATTTAGAGATCTAGCCAAGTCACTTAGGTCAGTGTGATGTTTTAATCGGCAAGATAAAAATAAAATTGAGCATGTCGTCCTTCGGATTGGACTTTAAGCTATGATCGAGGGCCTTTTCGTATGTCAGGTAATCGGTAATGAGACGTATGTTATGTATCTAAACCTGGGTAGTTGAAATTTCATTTAGGGTAAATATAACTTGAGCACGTCGTCCTTCGGATGGGACTTTCCCGATATATCTGAATCTGTCTATCAGTTTCAACAAATATTAAATCTTTAAACCGTTAAAAAGCAGGAAATTTGAAGAATGGTATTTAGCCCGACGTTTTTCGAAAAACATTTTCATTTCGATTCTTGTGTAGGATTCAGATATCCCGGTTGTTCATCAGTTTTAACAAATATTAAATCTAAAAACCGTTTAAAAGCTAGAAATTTGAAGAATGGAGTCTACCGAAGTCAGGATCGCCATTTAGAAATCTAGCCAAGTCACTTAGGTCAGATGTTTTAATCAGGAAGATAAAAATAAATATGAGCACGTCGTCCTTCGGATTGGACATTAAGTTATGGTCGAGGGCCTTTTCGTATGTCAGGTACTCGTTAATGAGTCGTATGTTATGTATCTAAACCTCGGTAGCTGAAATTTCACTTAGGTTAAAAATAACCTTGAGCACGTCGTCCTTCGGATGGGACTTTCCCGATGCATCTGATTCTTTCTTTGGTTGACCATCTTCGTTTCTGGATGCTGCCTATCTACCAACATAGCTGTATTGATTTGTTTTTCAGAAAATATGTCAAAACGGTACCTCAAAGCCCACTTATATTCCACATTTCTTCCTTGATAATTTTAGTTGGAACCAAACGGTAACTTATTTTATCATACATATGGAGTCTATCGAGCTCAGGATCGCCACTTAGAAATCTAGCAAGGCACTTAGGTCAGATGTTTAAATCGGGAAGATAAAAATAAATTTGAGCACGTCGTCCTTCGGATTGGACTTTAAGTTATGGTCGAGGGCCTTTTCGTACGTCAGGTACTCGATAATGAGTCGTATGTTATGTATCTAAACCTCGGTAGCTGAAATTTCACTTAGGTTAAAAATAACCTTGAGCACGTCGTCCTTCGGATGGGACTTTCCCGATGCATCTGATTCTTTCTTTGGTTGACCATCTTCGTTTCTGGATGCTGCCTATCTACCAACATAGCTGTATTAATTTGTTTTTCAGAAAATATGTCAAAACGGTACCTCAAAGCCCACTTATATTCCACATTTCTTCCTTGATAATTTTAGTTGGAACCAAACGGTAACTTATTTTATCTTACATATGGAGTCTATCGAGCTCAGGATCGCCACTTAGAAATCTAGCCGAGCCACTTAGGTCAGATGTTTCAATCGAGAAGATAAAAATAAATTTGAGCACGTCGTCCTTCGGATTGGACTTTAAGCTATGATCGAGGGCCTTTTTGTATGTCAGGTGCTCGATAATGAGTCGTATGTTATGTAACTAAACCTAGGTAGCTGAAATTTCACTTAGGTTAAAAATAACCTTGAGCACGTCGTCCTTCGGATGGGACTTTCCCGATGCATCTGATTCTTTCTTTGGTTGACCATCTTCGTTTCTGGATGCTGCCTATCTACCAACATAGCTGTATTAATTTGTTTTTCAGAAAATATGTCAAAACGGTACCTCAAAGCCCACTTATATTCCACATTTCTTCCTTGATAATTTTAGTTGGAACCAAACGGTAACTTATTTTATCATACATATGGAGTCTATCGAGCTCAGGATCGCCACTTAGAAATCTAGCAAGGCACTTAGGTCAGATGTTTAAATCGGGAAGATAAAAATAAATTTGAGCACGTCGTCCTTCGGATTGGACTTTAAGTTATGGTCGAGGGCCTTTTCGTACGTCAGGTACTCGATAATGAGTCGTATGTTATGTATCTAAACCTCGGTAGCTGAAATTTCACTTAGGTTAAAAATAACCTTGAGCACGTCGTCCTTCGGATGGGACTTTCCCGATGCATCTGATTCTTTCTTTGGTTGACCATCTTCGTTTCTGGATGCTGCCTATCTACCAACATAGCTGTATTAATTTGTTTTTCAGAAAATATGTCAAAACGGTACCTCAAAGCCCACTTATATTCCACATTTCTTCCTTGATAATTTTAGTTGGAACCAAACGGTAACTTATTTTATCTTACATATGGAGTCTATCGAGCTCAGGATCGCCACTTAGAAATCTAGCCGAGCCACTTAGGTCAGATGTTTCAATCGAGAAGATAAAAATAAATTTGAGCACGTCGTCCTTCGGATTGGACTTTAAGCTATGATCGAGGGCCTTTTTGTATGTCAGGTGCTCGATAATGAGTCGTATGTTATGTAACTAAACCTAGGTAGCTGAAATTTCACTTAGGTTAAAAAAACCTTGAGCACGTCGTCCTTCGGATGGGTTTTTCCCGATATATCTGAATCTGTCTATCAGTTTCAACAAATATTAAATCTATAAACCGTTAAAAAGCAGGAAATATGAAGAATGGTATTTAGCCCGACGTTTTTCGAAAAACATTTTCATTTCGATTCTTGTGTAGGATTCAGATATCCCGGTTGTTCATCAGTTTTAACAAATATTAAATCTAAAAACCGTTTAAAAGGGAGAAATCCAAAGAATGGAGTCTACCGAGCTCAGGATCGCCATTTAGGGATCTACCCAAGTCACTTAGGTCAGTGTGATGTTTTAATCGGCAAGATAAAAATAAAATTGAGCACGTCGTCCTTCGGATTGGACTTTAAGCTATGATCGAGGGCCTTTTCGTATGTCAGGTAATCGATAATGAGTCGTATGTTATGTATCTAAACCTGGGTAGTTGAAATTTCATTTAGGTTAAATATAACTTGAGCACGTCGTCCTTCGGATTGGACTTCAAGCTATGATCGAGGGCTTTTTTGTATGTCAGGTACTGGAGTCGTATGTTATGTATCTAAACCTGAGTAGCTGAAATTTCACTTAGGTTAAAAATATCCTTGAGCACGTCGTCCTTCGGATTGGACTTTCCCGATATATCTGAATCTGTCTATCAGTTTTAACAAATATTAAATCTATAAACCGTTAAAAAGCGAGAAATTTGAAGAATGAGATTTAGCCCGACTTTTTTCGAAAAACATATTTATATCAATTTTTGTGTAGGATTCAGATATCCCGGTTGTTCATCAGTTTTAACAAATATCTAATCTAAAAACCGTTTAAAAGCGAGAAATTTGAAGATCGGAGTTTACCGAGCTCAGGATCGCCATTTAGAAATCTAACCAAGTCACTTAGGTCAGATGTTTCAATCGAGAAGATAAAAATAAATTTGAGCACGTCGTCCTTCGGATTGGACTTTAAGCTATGATCGAGGGCCTTTTCGTATGTCAGGTAATCGATAATGAGTCGTATGTTATGTATCTAAACCTGGGTAGTTGAAATTTCATTTAGGTTAAATATAACTTGAGCACGTCGTCCTTCGGATGGTCACTTTCCCGATACATCTGAATCTTTCTTTGGTTGACCATCTTCGTTTCTGGATGCTGCCTAAGATCGCCGGACACCTTAAAATCTGGATCTTAAAACCTATGGGAATGAGAATGGAACGTTACACCAAAATTTAAAAGTGATTGGTAAAGAGTTTCGGAGAATTAAAATTAAGCACAAACCAACATAGAATTGTTAGATTTACATTTTATTAAATACTGAATTAATACAATATAATAATTCAATTTTCTAAAGGAGGTAGAAAGCGTTATTTCCAAATATTTTAATCTATTTAAGTGCCAGTTGGTGTACAATATCTTTAGTTAGCCCGTCTTTTGCTAACACAAATAGATTTGATGGTTTCCCCACACATGAAATTTAAGTATGTGTTAGAGGCGTCCGTGGCATCCGGGTTGGATAACATGTCGTCAAAATAATTGCGTCTTTGTCATACATACAACCGTTGTCGGCTTTGATGACGATTTGACATCAGTTGTCATTTCTTAATTGTGGCAACACTCTTTTAAACAATTGAATAAGTTGATTATGATTTTCCAAAAAATCTTCCAACAATAGCACAATTGCTCTGTCTTCTGCTTGTTCGATGAAATTATACTGGCACCGAGTTGTCACGCGTTCTTCACAACTACCCATAAAATAGATTTGGAGAAACTTCGGATCATTATCAGCCCGTCATCCAGTGGCATGTATGTAGCCGTGTATCACTAACGGACCGCGTATGTTTTTACGCGTTTTAGAATTTTAAATAATTTTAGAATTATTAACATTAGAATTATTAAAAATAATAATACACAGCACAATTATAAAACGGATATACGAAGGATTAAAAACACAATGGTTATGTCGTAAACATAAACACATATGATGTGGAATAGATCGTAGCGTCAAGAAATCTAAACACGGTGCCATCTACTGGTTGTTTACACAACCTAGATAGCAAAAGATGTTGAAGTGTTGTCGTTAAATTAAATTACACCGCCATCCGTTAGAAGCCGAGAAATCGAGATGAAAACTATTCTATCTTTTGAGTTGGACCAAATTACACACAGTGAGCCAAATTTAATTAAAATTGGTTAAATAGTTCCGGAGTTTATCCCGGACAAACATTTTGACACGAGATTTATATATATAAGATTACTCATTGCAAAGTTTATATTGAGTGATCTGATGGTGCCATTCCTTGTCCTCTGACCTCGTCGGATAGTTCACTGGGTTGTGTTCCTCACTGGTTCTTCTTAGCTCTTTTCGGCCGGGGAAAGGAAATTAATCTAATTAATTTATAATTGTATGGCCAATATGCACGGTACATCAGACCAAAAGAAAGAAAAAATTAAGAATAAAAAAAAATAATTATATTTTTTTACAAAAATTTATTTTGGGGCACTATAAATTTAGTTGGTCGTATTGGTCCTATCTCAAATATACATTAGCGATATAAAATTTAATAAGGAACGTTTTTCGATAGGAATAACCACTCTCGAATAATCGAAGGGTCAAAAAACGTTGGTTTCAAAACGACATTTTAGACTGTTTTCGTCATATATCTCGCAAAATAAACAACATACGAAAAATGTTATTTCACAAAAAACGTAGCTTTTAGTTTTCTCAACAACTTTTATTTGAAAAGCGTTTTTGATTCGTTCATAAATATAGGAGGTATCTAGTTAAATGCACGTCTCGAAGTAAGTTGGTCCCAATTTTCGTCTGGTTTCACCCAAAATCAATCAGATCTAAGTTAGCATATATAAGTTCATAACTACTACTTGAGAGCGCATACAAACTTCCAATCACACACACACACAGTCAGACATCATCACAAAAATGGTCAAAACTTATACAGGAGAATCTTTAACGTGAAAATCTCTTAAAAACTCGATCTCGGATTTTTGCACGATTTTCTACCAAAAGTAAAAACACTTTCAGTAATTGTTATTCAGTGGAAATATTCATTTCCAAACATATTTTTTTAGTTAAAGAGACCTTGTTGATTGATATTAAATAAACAATCTGCCCTCTATTTTGACATCTATTGTCAATTTATGTAAACATTTAAACTAAAAAAAAAGTTACTGTAAACATCATGTTGTTGAAGCGTCATATTTGAGCATACACTAGCTTGTTTATACATATAATAATAATAAATAGTATATAAAGAAGTCTTTTTTTTAGCCCAGTCTTTTTAATTCTTCAAACTATTCAAAATGATTCCTTCGTCTCAACTCAAAGTTCACATTTTTCTGTTAATAGCTGTGATATGTTCAGGTAAATATTTGGTTGTAACAATATCTGTTTCAAATAAGAGATATATTTGAATATTTAATGACTTATGCCTGGACTTTAACTGTGAGGTCATACCGCCTACTACCAGAGCGCTTTTTTATCGCTCTGGTGGACATGACTCACAATAGAGAGAGCTCACTTATGAGTTCACTACCCCCGCTCTGCAGTGTCTGAGATAGGGGATACGTGACATCATACAGGCTCTCATGTGAAGGACAGCATGTTCAAGGGTTTTCACCTCCCAGATAAAAACCTAAGTGCCTCGAATCCGCGGTCTTGAGCTCAGTAGAACAGCAGCTACAATACAAAATGAAAATATTAATATTTAAATATTATATGACTAAAAAAATATATATATGAAAATAAATATAAAATATATGTGATGTGGCCATTACAGGATTTTATTATACCAAGCACATTTTTACAAACACACTCCCTCCCTGGCATTACTCGTTGTATCACAGTAATGTGTTGGCCTCAGAGTTTTTTTTTGTTTCATTGTACCGAGTAATTCTGACATTGACTTTCTTATAGCCAGTAACGCCAGTATGAAACGATTTTGGGAGGGGGAAGGGGATGAGAGAAAGATTTGTAAAAACGTGGTTGGTATAAGAAAATTCTGTTGTGGCCACATCATATATATATATATATATTATTTTTTTTCCTTATTTTTATCCTTTTTAATAAACAACATTATCAATAATTAAGCTGGAGAGGGCGCCGGTAGCTCAGTGGTATGCGTGCTTGGCTTCTGAGTTCAAAGTCGTGGGTTCGAAACCCGGCCCAGGCCCTTAGTTTATTTTATCTGGGAGGAAAAATAAACTTAAGCACGCCGTCCTTCGGATGGGCCATTAAGCGATGGTCACGAGTCTGTACGATGTCAGGTACTTGTTAAAGACCCCTGGCCCTAGGTGAATAAAAATTTAGGGTAAGATAATAGTAGAGTCGGGCTCATGTCCACCAGAGTGATGAAAGAGCGCTCTGGTAGTAGGCGATATAACCTTGTAGTTAAAGCCCGGGTATGAGTCATAATATCTAGCTAAGCTGGAACAAAAAACAAGAAATAACAATAACAAAATAAAATTTAACAGAAAATAAAATAAACACGATATATTTATAAATTTGGGGGCCATGGTGGCCCTGCGGGCTAGATCGTAGGGCTTTGATATCAAGGTCTCACCACGGTTTGCGGGTTCGAATCCCGTCCAGAAGTGAGTTTTATTTCGTAGATAGAACTCCCTCCCGGGGCCATGGTGGCCCTGCGGGCTAGAGCGTAGGGCTTTGATATCAAGGTCTCACCACGGTTTGCGGGTTCGAATCCCGTCCTGAAGTGAGTTTTATTTCGTAGATAGAACTCCCTCCCGGGGCCATGGTGGCCATGCGGGCTAGACGTAGGGCTTTGATATCATGGTCTCACCACGGTTTGCGGGTTCGAATCCCGTCCAGAAGTGAGTTTTATTTCGTAGATAGAACTCCCTCCCGGGGCCATGGTGGCCGTGCGGGCTAGACGTAGGGCTTTGATATCATGGTCTCACCACGGTTTGCGGGTTCGAATCCCGTCCAGAAGTGAGTTTTATTTCGTAGATAGAACTCCCTCCCGGGGCCATGGTGGCCGTGCGGGCTAGAGCGTAGGGCTTTGATATCATGGTCTCACCATGGTTTGCGGGTTCGAATCCCATCCAGAAGTGAGTTTTATTTCGTAGATAGAACTCCCTCCCGGGGCCATGGTGGCCCTGCGGGCTAGAGCATAGGGCTTTGATATCATGATCTCACCTGGGGTTGCGGGTTCGAATCCCGTCCAGAAGTGAGTTTTATTTCGTAGATAGAACTCCTTCCCGGGACCATGTTATGTTGTAAATAACTAGGTAACACCATTATAGTGACATGGCTAATATGCATCGTACATAAAGCCAAAAAAATAAATAATAATACTATTTGTAAATTTAATACAATTAGAAGACAAGAAGAAATAAATTAATATTTTAATAAGAAATTAATAATAATAAACAAATATTGATAACAAAGTAAGAGAAACTGAAGTTATACTTATAACAACAACAATTATGACTAAAAGAAATAATAACATAGGAATAAAATAAGATAATAGAGAGAAGAAAATATAATAAGAACAATAATTACTAGTTAATAAATGAAATTTGTAGAAAATAATTTATGTAATAATACGAAAGAGTGGAGGAATAAATAAATAATTAGAGATCATGAAGTTTTGTAAGTAATGAAATATTGCAAAGTTGACATAAAAGATCAATAAGGAATAATAATAACGAGAAACATTTATTACATATAGGTACTCAATATGGTGATATTCTAAAATGGAGGGCGCCGGCAGCTCCATGGTGTGCGTGCTCGCTTACTGAGCTCAAGATCGCGGGTTCGAAACCCTGCCGAGGTCCATAGTTGGTTTTATCAGGAAGGTATAATTAACTTAAGCACGCCGTCCTTTGGATGGGACGTTAAGCGATGGTCCCGAACCTGTACGTTGTCAGGTACTCTTTAAATATAATAAAAAATAAAAGACCCCTCCCTGGGTGAATGAAAATTTAGGGCAGGATAAAAGTAGAGTCGGGCTCATGTCCACCAGAGTGATGAAAGAGCGCTCTGGTAATAGGCGATATAACCTTGTAGTTAAAGCCCGGGCATGAGTCATAATAACTAACATATGATAAAATAACTTTATCTGTCTTAATCGAACAAGATCTCAAAACTTTTATATGGACTATCCATAGTTCTATTGGACTAGTCATAGTTCTATTGGACTAGTCATAGTCCTTTTGGACTAGCCATAGTTCTATTGGACTAGCCATAGTTCTATTGGACTAGTCATAGTTCTATTGGACTAGCCATAGTTCTATTGGACTAGTCATAGTTCTATTGGACTAGCCATAGTTCTATTGCACTAGCCATATTCTATTGGACTAGCCATAGTTCTATTGGACTAGTCATAGTTCTATTGGACTAGCCATAGTTCTATTGGACTAGCCATAGTTCTGTATGAATATATCTTGATTTTTGAAGATTCATATTTTGTTTTCTAATGAAGTTTTATATAATTATAATTTCTTGCACAGGGGTCCACTCTACGCATTATATGGGATGCTACAGAGAAGGACTGTCCATTGGAAGTCTTCTCCCAGAGGCAAACATAGATTTTGGACAGAATTTAACTCCCAAAATGTGTGTTGATAACTGCAGGAGCGGAGGTTATTCATACGCAGGCGTGGAAGAAGGGTATTTACTAATATATATACATATGGAGTCAAAAAGAAAAGAAAAAATAAAATAAATGATTCGTACGCAACATGCTTCCCCAGAACGAATTAATCGATAAACTTTTCACTCCCTCTCCAAAACCAGCAGATTATTTGCGCTAATATCCCGCAGTTGGCTTACATAGATGATCCTAAACCCTCACACTAAATTTCATGTCGATAAATTCATTATGTCGGCAGTTATTGGGATTTCTGTGTTAAGTCTTTACCCATAATCCCCTTTATCTTTTACCGATTCCTCTGAAAATTGATAATTTTCGTCCTTTTAAATTAATTTTAATTTACATATGAAATTTCATGTCGATACATTTATTACAACGCAGTTATATCTTGGGAAGTATACAATTATTTTGAAGCCAACTTCCCCTCCCTGTCAAATAGATACTGGCACTGGCTATGTAGGAGCTATTTGAGTATCTAGTATTTAAATAAATAAAACAAACATATTTTTTAAATATTGTCTATTCCACTAAAGATATATATATATATATATATATATATATATATATATATACAGGGTGTAACAAGTCGAGAGGGCGATACTTAGGGATCTTATAGTAAACTTAATTCTGAACAAAAAAGTTCCTATAAACATAGGCCCGCAAATGCTTTGTTTAAATGTTATAATCAAAAAACGCTAATACAACACTAATCACTTGAAAGTAAAGAGTAACTACAATAATTGTTCAAAACGTCTTCCCTGTTGTCGTACACATAATTGACACCTCCGGGCAACTGAATTTATGGCTCTTATTCGTTGATAAGTAGCCTGGAAAACCCTTCGATGTGGGATCCGTCGAAGAGGGAAACGTTTTCGGTACTCCTCAACAGCTGCATCACTGTTCCCGTTACAAAAACCGTAGGTACACAAATAGAATATCTGCATATTCCGTATTCGTGAACATTCGCGGCATTTTATGCAAAACTGATTCACAATAAATGAGATTAGTTGCAGTTGCAAGTAGAACCCAACATTCATAAGCATGAATGGTATTGAACTTTGAACCCTATTCAGATCCTAATCCCTTATACCAATTGCAGGTATTTCTTTCTTTGCCCTGCAGTTTTTTTATTATAACATTTAAACAAAGCATTTGCGGACCTATGTTTATAGGAACTTTTTTGTTTAGAATTAAGTTTACTATAAGATCCCTAAGTATCGCCCTCTCGACTTGTTACACCCTGTATAAATATATATAACTACCGGTTTCGGCTTTATACCATCGTCAGGTCTAGTTATGAACTAAGTTAGTTTGCAGAGAGCGACCCTTCTAATACATCTCAGGTGAAAGGGTGCTATTAAAACTTGGGAGTCCCCCCGGCTGTACCGTTAGCTTTCTCATGAAAAACTTCCTAACAAAACTTAGTTCTAAATTTACAAACAAACTCATTAGACTAATACGTGGAAAAATAACAAATAAATAAGTAAAAATACAAATAAATAAAAAATAGAAATAAAATTAATAATAATGTTAATATTTAGATAACTTGAAACATATATGTGGAACCAAATATTAATAACAGATAATACAAACATATATGTGGAACCAAATATTAATAACAGATAATACAAACATATATGTGGAAACAGAACTGGTTCAGGGTGTTGACAAAGGGGAATAATTATCTAGTATTTACTCAGATCTAATGTGGGGCTACTTCTTTCATAAGTCTCAATAATCCCTGTCTTTCCACGATACTCGATAGACTCTAAATCCTTGCATATTGTAAACATAAAAGCCTGCGGTATTTGTTCACAAAATGCGCCACCTTCTTTGAACGATACAATGAACTTAAACTTATTTTTTTTATTATTCCATACGGGAAAGAAATTAGAAACTAAAAATTATATATAAAGAGTACGTTAATAATAATAATAATATTTATTTCCGTTAAACCATAACATGGTAATAGGATAGGTACATCATAAGAATGTATACATTAAGATAGCTTATAAATATACTTAAACAGATATTAACTCTGAGTCTGACACACATGGATTAGAGTTAACAATACTAGTAAAAAGTAAAAAGAAATTAATAAATAAATATTTGAAAATATGAATACAAAAATAATAATATTATACACTAAAGTATATAATAAATACAGTAGAAATATTTTAATTTAATTAAAATGAAGATAACATTTTTGATAATCTTTCCGGAAGTGTCTTTTTCACAACGACATTTCGGGACGTCCTCAAGTCCCATCCTCAGGTCACAATGTGCGAAATATAAAAAAAAGAAAGAAAACAAAATAACAATTATAAAATATAAATATATACATATATATGTTAGGTTAGGTTTTATGACTCATGCCCGGGCTTTAACTACGAGGTCATATCGCCTACTAACAGAGCGCTCTTTCGTCACTCTGGTGGACATGACCCCGACTCTACTGGGGGAGTCCTAAATTTGGCCTAGCCTAAATTTTTATTCACCTAGGATAGGGGTCTTTAACAAGTACCTAACATCGTACAGGCTCGGGACCATCGCTTAACGTCCCATCAGAAGGACAACGTTCTCTACTGTGACAGTCCTAAAATTTGCCTACCTAGGTTTATTCACCTAGGATAGGGGTCTTTAACAAGTACCTAACATCGTACAGGCTCGGGATCATCGCTTAACGACCCATCCGAAGGACGGCGTGCTTAAGTTTATTTTACCTCCCAGATAAAATAAACTAAGGACCTCGGTCGGGTTTTGAACTCACGATCTTGAGCTCAGAAGGCAAGCACGCATACCACTGAGCTACCGGCAGCCATATATATATATATATATATATTTAAAATAAATAAATAAATGCTAATACAATTACATAAAAGATAAAAACAAGAAAAATAAATTAGTATGTAAATAATAAAAAATAATAATTAAGACAGACTTTAAAGGTGAAGGAACTCACTATCTGAGGAGGAACTCTGCCAAAGAAATAAAAATGAAAGCTATGTATCAAATAATGTTTTTGAATAAAAAACACCATTTTTTTATTATGGTTATTTCACTATTTTTTAACAATGAGAATAAATTTCCTTTTCCGAATAGAGTTTTCGTTTGACTTAAAGGTTTTTAGTTTTTCTTTCTGTTTCTACTGTCTTCAAGAAGTGGGGAAGGACATTAAAGAAATTAATTCCTTTATGAGTTAGTTCAAAAAGAGCGGAGCAATGTTTAGTTATTCACATAGTTATATTATAATAATTAATATTCTCTATCGAGGGCGCTGGTAGCTCAGTGGTATGCGTGCTTGCTTACTGATAAAAAAAAACCTTGTGCACGCCGTCCTTTTGATGGGACGTTAAGCGATGGTCCCGAGTCTGTACAATATCAAAATTTAGGACTCCCACAATAGAGTCGAGTGAAGCGACGAAAGAGCGCTCTGGTAGTAGACGTTATGAACTCGCAGTTAAGGCCCGGACATGAGCTGACTACAACTCAAAACATCATCAAAAACATAACGAATAACCATAGAAAATCAATGTTTTTCAACCATACTGAGTACCAAAGCTAGGAGGTATTAATGAAGAATGTTATATTTTTTTAGTTCCAAATGTTCCTGCTCCAATCAGCGCCCGCACTTCACACAACTGGCTAGAGAGGACTCTGACTGCAACTTTCCTTGTAATGGCAACCCTATAATGATATGCGGAGGCAAGTGGCGAGTTGGTGTCTACGCTCTTAATGGTTCGTACAAATTCTTTTTGTATTTATATATTATGGGTTATCTAAGGAGGTTCTTAATTTATTGTAATAACTATCGCTTCTCCTAAGAATTTACTTTGTCTCCTTTTTTTTAGCAAAGGCCCCACGTTGTGCGCCATTGTAATGTTTCTTATGTATGAGAAAATATAATCCCTTTTTAAAATTGCCCCCACGTTGGGTGTGGATTCTTTTAATAAAAATTCAAATTGATGGAAGAAGAGAATATCCTTTTATTTTTTTCTATATTATAAAAATTTTCAAAAAAAAGGTTAGTCACAATGTTTTACATAAATGAATTTTTTTTACACACATAAAAAATTTACCCTAATAAAATAGGCTTGCATGTTGCATTGAGATGATGAACGATGCCTCCGTGTTGTACCATTTATGAGATGGGATGGCTGGTCGACTTTAAACTTTTTCTTTCTAATTTGTTGTAGTCAGTTACTTCTGAAATAGCCATTGGTGATTTCTTCATGATCTGCCTCTTGGTGTCTCTACCGTTTCATCTTCATGCTGACGAGATACACATCCTTGATTTTACTATACGTCCTCAGACAATCAAACTCACTTCACTGCACAATTTTTTACATATCCCTCCACAGACACCCTCTCACGCCTCACTCTGAACACCGACAAACACTCTGCCCACTCACTTCTCTCGGACCCCAAGAAACTCCATCTTTACTTGATCTATGCTCCCTCATTGGCCAAAATTAGCACAGCCTTTAAAAATACAAAACATATGTTTTTGACATTTTCATTCAATTTACATACTTCCATATTGTATTTACGTTGCTTAAATTTAATTCTCATACATTGGTACCTTATTATTTCAATTTGTTACATTTTTTATTTATTGAATTGATATTTTTTTATACCATATCGATCATAGTACAGGATCGATATGGTAACCTCTGGGAACCTTCCTTCGGTATCATACAGTGAAACTTTCGTACATTACTTTTTTTTTGTTTGATAAACTATTCATGTAATGAACGATCGTGGTCATTACATTATATATTATATATTTATCATAGCTATATTTCTCCTATTTATTTTTTGGCTTTTAAAACCTTAAAAGTGACGCCGCACATTGTAGCCATTAAAGAAAGGACAAGAGCCACTTTCAACGACCTGAGCCGCCTGGCCCGCGCGACGTGGAGTCTCGGCTACTCAGCGTGTAAGTCGATCTACACCGGAGTATTCGTGGCTATAGCAAAGTACGCTGCTGCAGGTTGGTGGCATCGTCCCACGAAACGGCAGCGCATGTAGGGATGTAAAACTATCAATAGTAAACGTTATCGATAGTTTCGATACTATCGGCGTTAAACTATCGATAGTTTAAGGACTTTGTATTTCTGGTATCCACTGAATCGAAGGAAGGTTACATTTACTGTTCTTGTAGAGTGTTTCGTTGCTTTGAACTGAAAATTTACTGAAAAAATGAGTCGTAAACGTAAGTCCGATGTGTGGAGTTACTTCGATAAGGATGTGGGTCCAAAAAAAAACTGGCTGTGCCGAGTAAAGAACTTCCGGGAGCACTTCCTATTTGAAGGATCACTTGTTGAGAAAACATGACTGCGATTACAACGGGATAGCCTTGTGCACTACAGATACAGAAGAGAATAGAGGTAGTGGAAGTGGAATTCGTTTTTACTTGAGCTCAACAAAAACATACGAAAGAAACTCCGAGAGGTACAGGATTCTCTTAAATCGCATTGTTTCATACATAGCCATTGATTTTCAACCATTCAGCGTAGTCGAATTCGTAAAAGAAATATAGGTACTTACTACACTGTACGACATCTTGTTTATTTGTCTTCCTTAAATTACTTACATGGTAGGTACATGTGTGCATATACATGAGCATAGACTTGACGTCACTTCTGCTTAAAAAAACATATCGATAGTTTCAAAAACTAGTATAGTTTAAACCTATCGATATTACCATAGATAGTTTCGCACTCCTAAACGCGTGATT
The DNA here is from genome assembly GCA_963662175.1 of Aradus depressus. Taxonomy (NCBI): domain Eukaryota; kingdom Metazoa; phylum Arthropoda; class Insecta; order Hemiptera; family Aradidae; genus Aradus; species Aradus depressus. The sequence continues at coordinate 4,550,910 of OY759225.1, read as the reverse complement.
CTGTTGCAAGCCCAGAGAGGCGGCCCTTTTACAGGTTACAAGAACTGATTGAGCTGTCTCTACGGCTGCACTGCAGACACTTCGGCATTGAGTCAAGTAATTAATGGTAATAGCTGTCAGAAAATGAAAAAGTCGTTATTAATTCATATCGAAAATTGGAGAAATTTACAAAAATATAAAAATGATCTAACGAATGATCATTAGCATCAGATAATGACATTCATTTAAGGTAAAACTAAAAGGCATAAATTAGAATACAAAAATCTGTTATTAGTAATAACAATACTAGCAATATGATGAATGAAATTAAGAAAAAATTAATATTAAAAAATAAATGATTATACAAATAAATTCAGTTTTTAAAATAAATTTAAAATATTAAAAACACTTTATACAATTCTTCCAGAAGTCTTTTTCGCGACGATAGTTCGGAACGTTCTTATGACCATTCTTTAGGTTATAACATGTGAAATAGAGAAAAAAAAAAAAAAAAGGAATAATAGCTAAAAGAAAAAAATAAATTATAATATGATAATAATATATAAAAAAAATAAACTAAAAAAAAAAATTGGTATATGGGTCATTCTCAAAAAAAATCGGAATTTTGTGTCCCATCCTCATAACTTCTGAAATACTTTACCTGTCATTCTGGAGTTTTTTCATGGCTTTAAATGGGGTTTGGCTATAAAAACCATGCATAGTATTTAATTCTAATTATAAGTTATTATTTCTGAAAAATGTTTTAAAGTTGAAAAATGCTGAATTTGTCATTTTCCTGTCTGTCCCACACCCTACTTATCCTGATTCACCAACTTACCACGAGACGCTATTTCACTATTAACATCGATCATACACCTTTTTGGATTTGTCTTAATTTAAGCTTTATAAATAATCTACTCCGAAATTTTAAGCATTAAAGCATTTCATGCAATGCAGTTAATAATTTCGTCACATAGGTTTCAGTCATTTTCCTGTCCTCTAGCAAAACCTGTTGTAGTGAGGAGGGATATTTAGCTTGTGCCGGTGGGTTAGCTTGTGGTAACTCTGCTTGACCATGGCCAATGATTCAATCCGTCAGTCTTGGGAACGCAGCTGAACAGTTTTCTCCACGCTCCTGTCAGTGCCTGAATACTGTAGCGTAAGTTTTTTATTCGTCATTTTCCTGGACTTATTTTTAAATATAATAAATTTACTTTATTTTTGGTTAGTGCATGATTTAATTGTGTTTGTGTGTCTAGTTTAAGAATATATTATAATAACATTAACTAATAAGCGAATTAAAGTAAAAAAATTATGTTTTCTTTAAAATCGTCATTTTCCTGTCCGTCATTTTCCTGGTTTTTAAGTGACAGGTAAATGACGCACTTAGCAGGAAAATGACAATTATACAATTAATATATAATAAATAATAATGTAATTATTTTATATTATATTATTATATGTTTTATTTATTATGTATGTTGTTTTGTTATTATATTATATAATAAATATATAAAAAGTAATAATTAAACAATAAATAATAATGTTGTAATACTGAAAATACGGGTATCATGACATATTTTTCCTGTTTTTTTTAGATAGCAAGAATGGCCAGAACCAACTTGGACAAGAGGAAGGCCCAAAAAAGGGAGGCCGAAAGAAAACGGTACCAAAAAATAAAAAACGATCCTATCCTTCGTGCCGCTGAGCGACAAAAACAAATTTTGAAGTATCAGCGACAACGACAAAATAAAACAGTAAAGCTTGTAAGCGAAATGAGCGAAAGAGAACACAGGCTTAAAAAAAAGGAATGGAGGGTAAATTCGAAAAGGTACAGGTGCCTAAAGAAAACCTCAAGTTTACAAGAAGATCCTGTTTTAAATTCAGAAGAATCTTCTACTAGTAACTCTACTTTGCCGTCTTACAGAAAGAGCTATGGACGAAAACAAATACGTCGAGACCGTAGTATAATAATAAGACGCAACATACGATTATAGGCAGAACAGGACTAGACTGGAAACATTAGGAGAACGAATTTACCGAAACAAACATTCCAACACTCTACCAAACAATAAAGACACCCCCTCAACTAAAATAGGTAAACTACTTAACCAGCCAGAATCTGATAGTAAATTGAGGGAAGAAGAGGGGGGGGAAACTCATATTTGGAGAAGGGTTACGAAGGCAGCTTATAAAGAGTAATAAATCCAGCAGTAACAAAGAAAAACTTATTTTAAAAAAGCATATAATTGGAGATGGGAAAATAATAAAACGCTACAAGTTGTTATCTAAATGCAATTTTTTTCTCTCAAAATACATCTTGTATGCAGGCAAACGTTTAACAAATGATAGTCGAAGAACAAAATCCTTTCAATCTGTTAGAAATTTGATAAAAACCGATGTTATCAAGTTTTTTGAAGAAGATGACGTGAGTCGAGTATGTCCAGGAAAAAATGACTGTGTCACATTAAAAAAACTCAAAAAGCAAAAAAGAATTTTGACTGATTCTATGCAAAACTTGCATGCTAGATTTTGTAAAACGTCAGGTTACAACCTGAGTTACTCTTCATTCTGCCGATTCCGGCCCTTTTGGGTAAAAATTCCAGACTTGCGCTTTCAAGACACTTGCCAATGTAAGATTCACGCCAACATTGAGTTGTTGACCTTGGCACTTTACCAAAATCAAATTATAGACAAAAAGAAGCCAACTGAGCTAGCGAGCTACTTATGTTGTGATACATCAAAGGTTTTGTGCTTACACCGTGTTTGCCCTAACTGCAAAGAAAATCAAATTCCATATTTGAATGAAGTTGACTTTGAAATGAATATTGAGTATCCACAGTGGTTTTAAAAAAAAACAGAATATTTTGATAAAAAAACAACAAAAAAAATGAAATCGATAAAGAAAGTTACTAAGGAAACGTTAACTAATTAACGATTGACAACTATAACCGAGGGCGCCGGTAGCTCAGTGGTATGCGTGCTTGACTTCTGAGCTCAAGGTCGTGGGTTCGTAGCCCGACCGAGGCCCTTAGTTTATTTTATCTGGGAGGTAAAATAAACTAAAGCACGCCGTCCTTCGGATGGGACGTTAAGCGATGGTCCCGAGCCTGTACGATGTCAGGTACTCATTAAAGACCCCTACCCTAGATGAATAAAAATTTAGGGTAGGCAAAATTTATGACTCCCACAGTAGAGTCGGGCTCATGTCCACCAGAGTGACGAAAGAGCGCTCTGGTAGTAGGCGATATGACCTCGTAGTTAAAGCCCGGGCATGAGTCATAAAACCTAACCTAACCTGACAACTATAACTAGTAATTATTAATTTGTAGTATTATTATAACGTTTTATATTTTTATGTGTTAAAATAATTTAAAAATCTTAGTCAACTAGTCAAGCAATACTAGTAATTTTTATATAAGTATTTTATTTAAATAATAAAAAAATTTAATTTTAAATTTTTTAAATAATAAAAAGATACCTATGACTTTTTTGAATGGTAAACATAATTTTCCTGTCCTTATATCATTTTCCTGACATGCAAAAGTCATTTTCCTGGTCACAGAATCATTTTCCTGGACTGAGCAAAAATTAAAATTAATAATAATTAATGATTTAAATAATATTGTGCGCTGCTGCTTGTTATGTGTTCTTCTGGTAGTGCGAAGAAACTAATTGAATGATTAGAAGTTGAAAAAATAAAAAAAAATAATTTATTTATTTAGGACTTGAAATTCCTACTTTTTTTGAGAATGACCCATATAAGTAATTAAAAATAATGATATTTGAACTGAAACATTAAGCAAAACAAATTATACACGCTAATTCGCAACAATCAACCGGCGCCCACACTAGGCCGATAACGTCACAGGCAAAACAAACACGTACAGACATGCTCTATCCATTGTGACCTCAACCGTTGTTATCGCATTATTAGTCTCGTAGTTATTATCGATTGAAATCTGACGGTATTTTGTAACACAAGAAAGTTTGACCGGCTATCACTGTGCTTAACGAGCAAATAGTTGTAAAAGGCTCCGATAATTGTGCTCCTATAGTACGTTTCCAGCTATGAGGGGAGGTTATGTAATCTGTCAGAAATTCGATGTTCCCTTTTCAGATAGCACTCGATATATCGACAAGACACTTAATATGTAAATCCTTATTAAAAAGTGAATGGTGGGTTACTCCCTCGAGGTTTCAACGGTTTCTTAACATCTCCTAAATATGTTTTGACCACTTTCACGATGATGTCTGCCAGGCGTATATAAGTGTTTGTGTATGTGATAGGTAATTTGTGAGCGCTCTACCATGGAAACGATTGTAGCTATGAACTAGAAATTTGCAATGAAGAAGTCACATGTTCTAACTTAGATCTGATTAGATTTTGACCGAAATCGAACGAAAATTGAGACCATTTTACTCCGGGGCCTAAGTACATTTTACTAGTTTATGACCTAATCTAAAATCTTATCAAGTAATAGTTGTAGAGAAAACTGAAATACACATTTTTTTTATTTTCTATTCAATATGAACATTGGATATTTAAGAACATCGTAATATGAGTTAGGTATAATTGAAAAATGTCAGAAATGTATAACTGGTTTGCTTCAAAGCGTAAATTTCATGTAGCGAAATGGAAGTTAAGTATGAAGTTTTTGTATATGAAACATGATTTTCATATCATGGTAATAATACAATACGACGCGTTGGTCGACCGGTGGTCGCTCCCAGCCCATCATAACCTCACTTTCAGCAATAGTCAGATCCCGAGCTCCCTCTACAGAAACGACGGGTGATGTTAAATAGCAAGGTGCATCCAAAACAATAAACAGCAACAATAAAAGATAATAATAGACAATATTTCAAAAAATAAGTTGGTTTTATTTATTTATTGCAAAATTCTTCTCAATATGTCCCCGTTTCTCAACTTAAAAGTTTCAAAAATAAAGTTTTAAAAAGGGTCTAAATGAAATCAAAATACAAATGAAAAAATTAAATATTTTCAGGGAAGTGGCAACACTGCCTGAATTTAACATCAAGGCAACATTGTGTTAGAATGGCTGTGTTAAAATGGTGAGAATGAAATTTGGTAATACGCTGTACTTAGTCCAAGAAAATATAAATTAAATGTAAAATTGTTTTTAATACAAAATATAAATTACAAGAAAACCCTGTTTTAGGCCTAACTTGCAGATTTAATATGAATTAAAAACGAATATGATTTTAAAAACACTTCTTAAGGCTAAGTAAGTCATATTATATTTCTTAATAAAATAGGCTTATTTCTGCAGTGACTGCAGTAAACATTTTCCTGTGACAAAACCTTTTTGGCAATTTTATATTAAATTAATTTAGGGAAATCTAAGTGACCTAGGTAAAACTGTAAGTGGATAAAGAATATCGAGAGGAAAGCTGATTATTTCGTAATAATTGGAAATAGCGGGCAATCGCATTCATTGAACGATGTTAAAAACTAAGCAAGTGACCTTAAATAGAAATGAAAATTTCAATTTTACAACATAATAATAATTCAACTTTCATCCGAAATGGAGATCAAGGTCCATCGATTATGTTTTATATAATTTTCACGATGATGTCTGTTAGTTATTATGACTCATGCCCGGGATTTAACTTTTTTGTCATATCGCCTACTACCAGAGCGCTTATTCGTCGCTGTGGTGGACATGAACCCGACTCTACAGTAGGAGTAGTAAATTTTCCACACCTAGATTTATTCACCTAGGATAAGGATCTTTAACGAGTATCTGACATCGTACAGGCGAGACCATCGCTTAACGTCCTTCTTGTTTAAGAGGAAGAACAGCCCTGCCTGCTCGTGTGGCGGCGTCGAGACTGTGGAACACGTAGTCCTCGAATGCCCGCTATACGACGGGCCCAGGGCGGCGCTGATTCGCCGGACAGGATCGTACCTGGCACTGATGACGGAGGCTGGCTACATGGCTTTTGGTCGGTTCGTCTCCTCCTGGCGGAAAATTAAGAAAGCCTTCAAACCTGGGCTGCCCCCGGCTCCGGGAGGTAGGCAGAACAGAACCCTCTGAAGAATCATTTCCCCGCCGTTCAAATCAGGGTGATGTGACCGACCCCCCTCAGGGAGCCAGAAGCACCCAATAAAAAAAGTAATTAAGCACGCATACAACAAGCTACCGAATTGGAAGGTTATTATGGGAGATAATGGGAGTGTGAAGGAGCATTGGCTATTGTGCGAAGGATTTTGAAGCGAAACGATTAAATGCGATGAATATTGGAGAATTTGGAACTGCCATGAATATGAGCTATATTTTGTAACGAAATGTTATTTTATTTCCAGATCAGGGTGTAAACTTTGTGAAACATATGTATAAAGGATGCTTTGAAAATATTCATAGGAACGAAGATGTGCTGACATCTGTGTATACGAAATTCCCTGATATTCTCACTCCAGAGTTGTGTGTGGGCCACTGCTTCAGACTTGGCTATGACTACGCAGCTGTTCATGATAAGTGAGTATAAACCTTTTTCAAAAAGCATGAAAATATGAAAATGTTAGCTTTTATGTTAGTTATTATAACCCATGCCCGGGCTTTAACTACGAGGTCATATTGCCTACTACCAGAGCACTCTTTCGTCACTCTGTTGGACATGAGCCCGACTCTACTATGGGAGTCCTAAATTTTGCCTACCCTAAGGTTTCCCCTATTCCCCCCTCCCCCCTACTCCCCCCTTCCCTTTGATCGATTTGGCTGAAAAACCATATGTGTCGTTATTAGGGGGTTCTAGATATATATATGTAATTTCATGACATTTTACATTTTTGGAACCTGGAGGTCACAAACCATGACATCCTCATCAAATTTCTGACATATTACGTACCTTCCTCAATAACTTCGCATACCTTAACAAGTAATATTTTTTTTTTTTACTTTTGAATGTATAATAAAAGTTCACTAAATATTGCAAAACTGTTTTTCTGCTAATTTCTTAAAAATATTATTTTTGTTATAGAGATGAATGCCATTGTGGTAATAGAATAGAAGGCACCGAAGTTTCCACCGAAAAATGTAAAAAGGAATGTCGTGGCTATGAAGAGCTTAAATGTGGCGATAAGTCAAAAAGCTCCGTCTACCATACCAATGCCAGAGGTAATTTTTTTTTAAATTTTTTTGCCCAAAAAAATAAAAGATCACCAAATTTATTCTAAATAATACTAAGAAATCTTTTGACCCCGGTTAGTAAAAGATGTGTAGTAAACGTGTAGTAAAACGTGTAGTAACGTGTAGATCATTGAGCTCAGCATGCTTTTTCTGACCTATCTGCGCTCTCTACCGAGATGTATGGTAAACTTAAGTAGATTTTCTCGTGGACGCTTAACAAAACTGGCCTCAAAATCAAGGAAAATACTGCAATGTAATAATAATACAGTAAACCCTGGTTACAATGAACTCGGATACAACGCGCCCCTCGTTACAACGAACTCGGATACAACGCGCCACTCGTTAAAACGAACTCGGATACAACGCGCCCCTCGTTACAACGAACTCGGATACAACGCGCCACTCGTTAAAACGAACTCGGATACAACGCGCCCCTCGTTACAACGAACTCGGATACAACGCGCCCCTGTTTACAACGAACTCGGATACAACGCGCCCCTCGTTAAAGCGAACTAAAATAGAATCCCCCTAGAAAAACTCATTGATTTTCTCATAGCACCTTCGTTATAACGAAATAACTCGGTTAATGCGAACTACGACTTTTATTTTTTGAGAAATCTCCTCCCACAAATTAGATTTCCCAGTGAGAAAAAAACTCGGTTACAACGAACTCGAAAGGCGTAATATATGAGGAGTTAACATGCAAAACGTGTTTGTCACAAAAAATCAAGATTGGGTTAGAGGCGGGATTCCTTAGTGCTGTTAGAAATCCGTCTTTTCAAATGGTTGTTAGCATTCAAATACAATTATGTCCCATGTTAAAAGCACTCTGAAAATTAAAGGTTCATGCAGAACGTGTTTTGTCCAAAGCAAATATCCATTCAATCAGTGTTATGTCCATGCAACCAATGGCAGCGTTGTCTGATAATGACATGTTGTGACTTGAGGTTACTCTCAGAAAACTTCAACTTAAAAAATAAGTATAAATTAACTTGGACACCATGTTACAAAAGAAAAGAAGACCGATGTTGATAAACTGTTGAAGAAAATGTTTGGGGATGACTGGACCACATCTGATGCTCTCTATCTACTCTTCGATATGCCGACTTCAGATGCTGATGCTCCTCAACAGGATGATGTATCATGAACAGGATGATGTATCATGAACTGTAATGTTGTCAATGTAGGACTAATATAAATGTAATTTTAAAATATAAAGTTTGTAAAGTAAATAATATATATAGACAATAATGGAGAAATAAACTCTAAATTTTGGAGGCTGGAGAGAGGTATCAGTCTCAGGTACCAAGGGATAGCACAGAGGGAACCATCCAACCTCCATAAACTACCTGTAGAAATAGTTATACAGATTTTTACAACCCAGTTTGACAGAGAATGGAGATATCACCGGATTAGAGCCCCAAGCCCGCTGTTAGTGGCATATAAAACTGTCTGAAATGCCAACATACAGATTGACAAAGATCAAATTGGAGGTCTCCAAGGAGAAGCCGAGAACTTCCCAAGATAGCAGAGGAGAAGGGGAAAGAGAAGGAGAGGGGGAACAAGTCCAAGAGCCTCGAGGAAGTGGAGAGTAGAGAATCAGTTCTAGTTGAGAGGTGGAAGTGGTCAGTTCTGATCCAGCAGTTGAAGAGACCAGTGGAAGTCTGGAGTTCTAGTCTAGAGGTGGAGGTGGACAGATCCAGCAGCTTTCGAGGGAATCTCCAGTTCAGATGAGCCATTGAAGTCCAAAATGCACCTTGAGGAGGAACTCAGCCAACAGGCATCCTTTCCACTCGAAAGCCCTCGCAGATCTACCCGACATCCAATTAGTCTCCACCCCTTGTCTCTCTACAGCTTTCATTATCAATAAGGTCAAATTTTATATTATATTTTTTTATTTTATTTTTTATTATTAATTTTTTATTGTAAATATATTCATTTTAAATAGGAGTGGCTAAATTTCAGTAGTTTGCTTCCCATGCTCTATCCTAGGTCAGTAATGGTTTTAACAATTTGGTTTTTCAAAACTCTCTTCGCTGAACGAACTTTTCGCCTTTGGTCTATAGAAATCCAATTTATATATTAAAAGCAGTAAATTTAATGATGGTTCTATTAAATTGGCGGCCTGGCATCTTTTAAATATTTTAAGTTAGTAAAGACAAATCATTTAGAGAAAATCTCCGCAGCTTAGAGTAAAAGTAACGTAAATATAAATCATTTATTAAGTAAAATCGCGACGCGAAACAATATTATTACAGAACAGGATGCTGTATCATGCGACTGTTTAGAAAATGATTATTGTGACCTGCATATTCAAGGACTTTAGCATACAATTTTAACACTAAATTTTAAGTTTAAGGATTTCAACTAATACATTTTATTTGTCTTAATTTTATTATTCAATAACCACATACTTTGGTCTAAATTTTTTAAAGTTTGCATTAAATTGTTTCGTTCAAAAAATGTTTTGTCCACTTCATTTCCATTCAAAACAAGTGTTGTCCAGAAGTAAAATTTCAGTATTACAGTATTGGCCTACTAATGCATCAAAGTTAATGATTAAAATCTTATATTCTGACTCTAAGTGACCAGATGGTGACCGATTTTATCAATTTAGTTGCAGGTATAAAGAATTATAAGTTTTTTGTCTCTATTGTAAAGTTAGATTTTTGTGACAAAACACATTTTGCATGTTAACTCCTCAAATATATATAAATGTTGGTATATATATAAATGTTGTTTGATATAACAACCCTTAATTGGCATTAAGATCTCCCAAATTTATTTATCTTACACTCATTTTACAAACTATAAACAAGAATTTATTGAATTATAGGTGATATCGGTGGGGGACAGCAATTTTTAAGCATTTTTCCCGAAAAATGCTTTAAAAAATGCATTATATATATATTGTTGAATTCGTGTTTTCATTTGACCCCCTACAGTAGGCGTCTTCAACCTGCGGCGCCCGCGGGCCACGAGTGGAGGCATTTTAGTGGCCCCCACACATTTGAATTTGAGACAATTTTAAGAAAAATTGCTTTTCAGCTTTTTGTCGTAAAAAAACGTTTTTTCTCTTATTCTTGATATTTAAAACATTTCGTGTTTCATGTGACGTGGCTTGACATGTTTCTTTTTCTCTGTCTTTTTTTAAAATTTAAACCATTTATTATCAATGTCTACAAATAGGAACATAAAACAAAAAAAAAACAAAAAAAAATGTATATGTAATTAAAAGTAGAGGTAACACAAAACTTAAACTTTAAACTTAAACTATATAACTAAATATATAAAAAGAAAAAAAATATGAAATAAAATATATATATATCAATATAAAAATAGAAAATACATATTAAATTATATTGATAATACCCACAAGTCATTAATTTCTTAAAAGAAACTGGGCTACACCAAAAAATGTGAGCTCTACTGTCTGCTATCATTTGCCTTTTTTAGGTCGCTCCGCCAGTTGAGTGGGGCCTAAACAGCCCATGGGGGGTCCCCCTGGGGGTCTGGGGGCCCGGGGGGGGGGTCCTGCGTGGGGCCCTCGGGTGGCTGGCATGCACGGCTGGCTGGATGGGGGGGCCTGGGGCGGCTCCGCCGGGGCCTCTGGACTGGAACGGTCCCTGACTTGGAGGGTGTGGACGGCTTTCCTCACATGCACACCCTCGTCTTCAAGTTCCATTACCTTCACGATTAAGCCAAATAGTTCATATACTTGAGTGAGTGGCCCGGCGGTGCCGTTGTTTTTGCCCCCCGCCCGGCCTGCCTGTTCGTTGGTCGCCCTTGGTCCTGTGCTTGGCCTTCCTCTGGGCCCCCTGGCCCCCTGTGGGATCCCACCGTGGCTGTTCTCGTCAACTGCATTAAGAGTTCGCTGGCTTAGTTAGGGTAAGGAATGTAACAAGATAGGGCGATAATAACCGAAGCAGTTGTTCGCTCATAACAAACCAACCAACCAACCCACAAGGCAAAGCCAGAGAGTGGGGGAGTGAAGAAAATGTTTTTACTAGTAAAAACATAAGTTACATAGTTACAGTATTTTGAAACATCGTTCTGTACGTACAACGTCACCTTCATTATTTTCATAATAAAAAAATTACAAAGTATTTTAATTCGACTTCCAATATATATATACAAATCTGTAACACCATCTCTTCCCTTAGAATCTAAGGCTTAGAATCAATTGTAGTCTTGTAAAATGTAAAACAAACCTTCATTTTTTAGATAAATTTTCTGACTACACTATTTTTTTGACAGACGTGTGGCCCGCGGATCTTTGTGAATTTATTGATGTGGCCCTCGGGCGTGAAAGGTTGAAGACCCCTACCCTACAGGATGCCCTTGATTTTTTTTTTTTCCATCTCCCAATTTAACCCCCACCAAAGTGATTCCATATGTGTTCCGTTTTGCTAATTTTATATTAGGGAGACGTAAATGTTGTTTTATTAAACAAATTTTACTGAAGTTGCAGTTGTTGGCCTTAAATTAAAGAGATCTTCCTCCACCAAAGATGTGTTTAAATGTTTTCTAGATATTCGTCAGGACATTGCGGCAGACTATCAAGGATGCTTCAAGGATTCACTGCAAAGCAGGGCTTTCGGAATGTTTAAGCCGTTTCCTCAATTGCTGACTCCTCGGGTTTGTGTTGACTTCTGCCACAGTAATGGATACACTTTTGCTGCTCTTCAATATAAGTAGGTATACAATTCATTTTTCCTCTGACTATAAGAGGTTGGACTTAACAGAGATGGAAGAACTCCATACAGTTGTGCGAAAACAGAACCCCCCCCCCCCCCCCCCCCTCCCCCCCCCCCTTCCTATAAGTTTTAAAGAAGGGGTACATGGTACCATAATATGTACCACTCAAAAACCCCCAAACCCCCCCATAACCCTCAAAAAGTACAAGCAATTACACTTTGAATCCATGGGACAATTTTGAAAGAAAGGCTGATCTCATAGATAGCTTTGAATGAGTTGAGTCTCCTGAAAAGTAGTGATTTTCACATTCCATACTTAACAGTTGAGACGACGATATCCTTCAGACCATTGAAAAGTGAAGTGGGGTGAACTTCGATGTTGCCGCTTCTTGACCCCTCCAGGCCGAACTCCTGACCGACCATCTAATTTTTTTTTATTCCCCTCACTTCTTGCATTATCTACCAATTTTCCCAAATTATTTAAGAAGTTGAGGTCAAAATATTCGACAATTCCACTTTGGGTGTATTTTGATCCCTGCTTTGTCCCATGCACCCCTCAATTACCTGTTCACCGTTTCTCAATTAATGAAAACTAATCATTCTTTGAATATAATTACGAGATCATATCGCCTACTACCAGAGCGCTCTTTAATCTCACTGTTGGACTCTACTGTGAAGGTACCTACGTTTATTTATAAAGACTAAGAGGTCTTTAAAGAGTACCGGACAATGTACAAGCTCGGGACCATCTTTTAAGTGGCCGTCCGAAGGACTTCCTAAATAAAAAACCAAAGGGCCTTATATGAGTTTCGAATTCGCGATCTTGAGCTATTATCGCAAATATATTATATCTCAAAATCATTTCATACTGGCGTTATTAGAAACTCACTTCCAGAATTTAGCTATACATTATTCTCATTACTTGGAGAAATTTTCCTTTTTGTTTTTCAAGGGATAACCCTTTATAAAAATTAGGCTGCTGCAAATATAATAAATGGTGCTGACGATGGTGTAAGCCGAAACCGGTACACGTTTATGTGGAATTAGACAATATAAGTGTTCAATAAAAAAGTAAAACCCTTTTTGTGTCTCCAAATGTTTCTAGTTCACAAATGGTCGCCGGTGAATTACTGACTATGTACTTCCCCAGAACGAATTCATTAATTAAGTTTTCGCTCTCCCTCCAAAACCAGTCGACCGTTTGCGCTAATATTCAACAGTTGATTAACATAGGGCATCCTAAATCCTCATATTTATAGCAGTTATTAAGATTTTTGAATTGAGCTACATTCCTCAACCCCCGTTTCCTTGGGCCGATATCGTTCATTGGGTTTTGACTTAAAATATGAAATTTCATGTCGATACATTCATTATATCGGCAGTTATTGGCCTTACTATTTTTTTTCGAAATCGGCAGAACGGAAGGGATCTCAACTCAAAAATCCCTATAACTGCCGTTGTAATGAATCGACATGAAATTCCCTATTTAAAGTCAAAACCCAAAGAAGGCATAACCTGTCAAATTTCAGTGATATCATCTGAAGGGAAGGGGGGAAGGGTTAAATTCAAAAACTCTAATAACTGCCGATGTAATGAATTTATCGACCCAAAATTTAGGAGCCCTTATGAAAATCAACTGTTGAATATTAGCAGAAACGGTAGACTACTTTTGGAGGAGGAGCGAAAACTTAATTGATCAATTCGTTCTGCAGAAGTACAAAGCCGGGAGGTCCAGAAACCAACCATCCTTTATCAGTATTTATGTTTGGGTTGTTAACGTTATGTGTTTGGCACAGGGACCAGTGTTTCTGCGGTAACGCCATTAGAGGAGATCTGACTGCGGAAGGCGAGTGTGACATGAGTTGTGCCGGAGACTCGAGGCACATCTGTGGTGGCCGCTACAGGAACAGTGTCTACAAACTCCCCAGTAAGTAGTACCGTAGTCCGCACCTGTTAATACTTCCCCAGTGTAACGTGGTATAGGGGAAGTCATGTAATAGGTGATTTTTCAATTAAATTTCATTTATTCCCACCTCCTGGTTCCAAAAATTAAGAAAATAATTGTTGTGTGTGTGTGAGTTTAGTTACCCACGAAGTCCCAAATACCTGACATCGTATAGGCTCGGGACCAGCGATCACTAGATACCATCCCTCTGATCTTTACCTCCCTTCCCACAGGACAACAACTAACCACAACTCCTTCCTTATCCAGGCTAACTCCCTCTGGAACTCTCTCCCTCTCCAGATCCCGTCCCGCTGATCATTACCTCCCTTCCCATATTACAACAACCTACCAACACTCCTTCCTTATCCAGGCTAACTCCCTCTGGAACTCTCTCCCTCACCAGATCCCGTCCCTCTGATATTTACCTCCCTTCCCACAGGACAACAACCTACCACAACTCCTTCCTTATCCAGGCTAACTCCCCCCGGAGTTCAGGTCACACATATACAATTTCGTGTCAATACTTTCAATACATCGGTAGTTATTATAGTTCCGCTGAATGAAGAAGAATCTCATATCTTTGTTTACTCCTAGACTTTACTAGATCTGTTTACCAATTAGTCATTCTATTGACACACCTAAGGTTCAATCGATTCCACTAAGTATTGATATTTTTACTCAAGAGTAGTATCGAATAAAACGTTCAATACTACTCAAATGTCGAATAAAAAGTATCGATACCTACTCGATTGAATCGAGTACTTCGTTATAATTAATTTTAAACCATGTATAATATATATACCTATATAATAATAATAAAAAACACAATAAAATTTGAAAGATATAAATGAGATATTGTAGTGGGCATAAGAAACAAATAAATCAAATCGAATACGATAAAAATATATTATTAAAAACAAACTGAAAATAATAAAAAGCCTTATAAAAAAAAAGATATAATTTATTTTTACTAAGTATATAAAACTACTGGTGTAATTTTAATAAATGCTGCTTATCTTTGTTTTTGTTAAATAATAAAATGTTGTTGATAAAATGATTCTAATTCTTTGTTACCTTCCTTTGGTCGTGGGTCCGCCAAGACTAGCAGTTGTGAAAAGTCAAAATGACATGAGGTGCAAAATACATGAAATAAAAATTAGGCCATTCTGGTTTGATTATATATATTCTTAATGAAAAACATGTATGGAAAACTTAAAAACAATTGCTCAGAATCCTTATCAAACAAGTCTTTAAAATTGAAAATGTATTTTCTCAAAATACTCTCTGGCTTTGTCTTTATAATGGTTTAAAATTCACGGTACCTTCTTGATTTAATGCTGGATGTGATGGCTATTGGGTCCTGGAGTTCTGCGCTGATCAGCCTCTGCTGTTGTCTTAATGGTCCAGAAGAGCTCCAATGGATTTCCCTCTGTTGATCTGATGTTGAATGGTTGCTCAGGACAGTTGATGAAGTAGTGTGATCCTCCCTCTCTGGAGGCAACGGATGAGTTGGGGCAGGTCCTCCCTCGGCGGCGGTCTCTGACGAAGTAGGGCCTGTTCCTACCTCTCAGGTGGCAACAGTTGAAGAATATCGATGCATATTGGGGTCCGCTCACAGCAACTTTTCCCGCCCTCCGGGACTGATCTGGGTGCCTATTGGTGGCTCAGTTCCCCACCTTGGTTTCTCCGTATTGTTGTAGTTCTTCTTGGACTTCCTGTTGTTCAGGCCACCGGTTTTCATTCCTAATTTATTTCAAACAATGTATGTCCATATTTTTGGGCATCACACTGGAGACTATTCGTGTTTCTACAATATTTCACTTTTTTAAAACACTTTTTGCAATTCGCTGAGATCGAAACGTTCTTAGTGTAATAAATCCACACTTTCGCCGTAGGACGAGGCATTATAATTTGTAAATGGAATATAAAAATAAAATAAATTGCTGAAATCGTAATCACGTTCACGGTTCTCTTCAAAATCAAACCAACTTATACCTTTTTAAACGATAAACCATTTAATGTAAATAAGGTAAGAAATAAGGACGCATCATGCAGACTGCGTGATCACATCACACTTGAGGTTATCACCATCGATATATATCATTTGTCCGTTGACCGTAATTTGAGTTCAGTTCTTATTGCAACAACAAATAAAAGAAAATTGTAAGAAGTTAAACGGTGAACGATTTTGATGAATTGAAAAATGTATTTTTTTTAATTGTTGAAATATGAAACGAGTACTTTGAATCAATACAAGTAATATCTATTCGATACCTACTTGGTATAAAGTATCGGTATTTTCATTGTATTTACTTATCGATAGATCCCTCCCTAGTCACACCATCTTGCTGAGGACGTCAGACTACGATCGGGGATCACGCCTTTGTCCATATAAGTTTATTAGATTATCATTAAAAAATAAAGTTTTTTTAAAAAAACCTCAAAGTGTTTAAATTATAGTTAATTAGAGATATTTAACGAATACCTGACATCCCGAAGGCTCGGAAGCATCGCTTAACGTGCCTCAAGGCGCAAGTTACAGCGCGCTCAAGGTTTTTTAACTTTCTAGATAAAAGACTTAATGGTCTTGGCCAGGTTTCGAACCCACGATCTTGAGCTCAGAAGAACACCTACCAGTAATTTAAAAAAATGTATAATTCGTTGCAATGGGATACAATTAAACATTTCCTTGAAATATTTCCTACGGACATTTATTCTAGATTCTTTGGGGCGTTGTGACATTGTGACGGCGCTTCTGGTTGCTGTCTATCTACCGACATTGGTTTCCTAATGTGTTTTTCAGAAAATATTTGGAAACGTTACCACAAAGCCCATCTATTTTCTATATTTCTTTCTCAGCAATGTTTGTTAAATCCATCCAGAATCTTTATTTTACTTTTACATATGGTGTCTAATGCGCTCAGGATTGCGAGTTCGAAAGAACTGAAGAAATTTGCGGCTTTCCCCTTACAAAGTGTAACATGCACGTGTGTTTCAGGTAGGGCTGCGCGTGTGTTCGTCGGATGCTTCTCCGATGACGCAAACTCACGAACTCTTCCGCATAAATATGCCAAAAAGACCGGCTCCAATTCTCCAGCAGCTTGCATAGATCACTGCCATAAATGGGAATATTCTTATGCCGGTGTTCAATTCGGGTAAGTAATTCTAAGGTATTTCCCAATCATACGTTGTACCTACTATGTACCTGTATTATACTGCCTACGTTATACTACCTGTGTTATACTACCTGTGTTACAAGTGGACGAGCTCAGCAAACTTTAGACTAAACTGCACGGAATGTTACTATGGGGCTCCCAATTATAATACCTTCAATATTGTCGTTTTAAAAAAACTTCCTTTGCGACGTTTCTTAATCAATTTTATTTTTGAACAATTTATTTTCAACATTCTTTCCATCTGTAAAACCTCTTGTATCACAACTAAAGAAAGTAAAAGTCTGAACTTTGAGATAATAAAAAAAAAATAGTCGTTGGTGAATGACTGGCAATGCACTTAGCAATGCACTTAGCAATGCACTTCGTCAGAACGAATTAATCATTTAACTTTACCCTCTACCTTCAAAACTAGTTTGATCCCCCCTTTTTAGTTGAACTCCCTTTGATCCCCCCCCCCCCCCCCCCTTTTTAGTTGAACTCCCTTTGATCTCCCCTTTTTAGTTGAACTCCCTTTGATCTCCCCTTTTTAGTTGAGCCCCCTTTGATCTCCTTTTTTTAGTTGAACTCCCTTTGATCTCCCCTTTTTAGTTGAGCCCCCTTTCATCTCCTTTTTTTAGTTGAACTCCCTTTGATCTCCCCTTTTTAGTTGAGCCCCCTTTCATCTCCCCTTTTGAGTTGAACTCCCTTTGATCTCCCTCTTTCCTTCGGCCGATTCCTCCTGAAATGTTTGATATATGCATTACATCGACCCTTATTAGCGTGTTTGTACTAAGCCTCCCCCCCCCCTCCCTTTGGCTGATTTGACTGAAAATCTATAGGTGCAGTTCTTATGGGCTTATGGATACACGTATAAAATTGTATCGATACAATAATTATATCGGGAATTATTGCGTTCACAGGCATAAAGATGCACAGACAGACTTTTTTTCATTTTTGGAATCAGGAAATTCAACATCGAATTTCTGACCGATTCCACAAATTCCCTTATACCTTCTTATAGTTCGGAAAATTAAATCCTTGAGCGTGTCTGTCTGTGAACACGATAACTCCCGATAGAATGAATATATCTACACGAAATTTTATATGTATATAATTGTATATACAATACATATTGTATCCAGAACACCACTAAAACAACACTTATAAATTTTCAACAAAATCTGTCAAATGGCAGGGGAGTAATAGAGGGGCTTAACATAAAAACTCAACTGCCGTTGTAATGAATATATTGACACGGAAGTTTTTATGTTAATGCAAAACTTCTTAAAAAAGACACCTATAAATTTTCCGAGAAATGAACTGTAGGGAACAGAGCATTAGGGGGGTGGGGGGGGGGGGGGGGGGGCTTGACACAAAAATCTTATATTAATTTAAAGAAGGGGAGATTGCTTTTCTTGAAAAAAGCAAATGGTGCAATAATACCACAGTAAGAAGGGGCAGTGAACAGAGCTCCTTGATTGGTGTGGCTCCCTGATGGTCGTGCATAGGACTGGATCATCAATGTCTGATTACTTGCTTTTGGTTTTTTTACCCCCACAGCTGTGAACCCTTCAGACCACTTTCTCATAGGATCATGCGTTTTCCTGGTAAATCCTCGTCACTTCCACTACTGCTCTCGTCTATTTCACTCATTTCGCTCAAACTTTCTATTAAAACACACGAAAACTAGCAACCAAAACGCACAACCTCTCTCTCTCCCCCCCCCCCCCCCCCCCCCCCTCCCCTATAAGCCTTGACACCGGTTATGTTTTTGTCCCGCCATTCGGTCAAAGATAAAGATATCGAAACCAAGCTAGGTATACCTATGAATCGATACATGGGGAATCCAAAAACGCAATCTCTCTAAAAAGGGCGCATAGGCCTATACGCCCTTTTTACATATACCTCCTCAATTGAAGGTATCGACACAAAAAGTAGTATGAGGATTCAGAAGGTCTTATGTAAGTCAACTATCGATAAATAGCCCAAACTGTCCTTTCGTTTTGAAGGGAGAGCGAAAACTTAATTGATTGGAATAAAGCGCCGTTTCCTGACCTTTTAACTTAGGACCTATCTATCAACTCAAGATTAAGCTCAGTGCTTTTCATTTTTAACTTGGGACCTATCTATCAACTCAAGATTAAGCTCAGTGCTTTTCATTTTTAACTTAGGACCTATCTATCAACTCAAGATTAAGCTCAGTGCTTTTCATTTTTAACTTAGGACCTATCTACCAACTCAAGATTAAGCTCAGTGCTTTTCATTTTTAACTTAGGACCTATCTACCAACTCAAGATTAAGCTGTGCTTTTCATTTTTAACTTAGGACCTATCTACCAACTCAAGATTAAGATCAGTGCTTTTCACTTTTAACTTAGGACCTATCTACCAACTCAAGATTAAGATCAGTGCTTTTCATTTTTAACTTAGGACCTATCTACCAACTCAAGATTAAGCTCAGTGCTTTTTATTTTTGAAATAATTTCAATTATATTACTTCCCTTTATTTGTTATAGCCTTATTGTGAGATGTAACATTTTCTAAGCCCCTGTGAGATGTAACATTTTCTAAGCCCCCCTTACTTAATTTGTGATTTTCAATTTCAGATATGAATGTTTCTGTGGAAACGAACTTCGAATGAACAGGGAAAAAACGAACGATGTGGAGTGTTCTTCTAAGACGTGCCCAGGTGACAAGTCGCTCAAGTGTGGAGGTCAATGGCGGCTTTTAGTTTATACAACTGGCCGTTAAATTTATATTCATTTTCAGGTAATATATATATATAATTGAGTTATTATGATTCATGCCCAGGCTTTAACTACATCATGTCGCCTACTACCAGAGCGCTCTTTCCTTGAGAATAGCCCGACTCTACTGTAGAAGTCCTAAATTTTTATCCTATATGTTTATCCAACTAAGGTGGGGGGAGGAGGGGAGGGGGGGGGGGGGGGGGGGGGGGTGATTCACCTACTTTTGTTTTTAAATTATGTCGGCCGACTTCAACTTTCATACGTCCATAAATTTATATATTTTATTTTCTATTTTTTTTCTTTTTTTTTTTTTTTAGGTAGGTACTCATGGACATTTTAGAACATGTGACTTCACTTTGGTGTATATGTATTTATTGTAATTGAAAAAAAAATTATATATATGTATTCTTATAATATATAAAATATGTCAATTTCAGTACTTCTTAACCTCTTTCATTCCTTGTTATTAGAATACATCAGGGGTTTCTAACCTTTTTTCAGAAGAATGGATTTTAAAAAACAATTTTGGATTTTTTTTATTTAAATCTTTAAAACTCAATACAAATTTACAACAATTAAATTTTTCATCAGTCTAGAGTCATGCAGTCTTATACAATAAGCAGTAGTAAGTAAGTATCCTCAATTAAATAAGCCTTCATTTTATTTTATTTTTTTCAGCAAATCGGTCCAACACTTTTTCAGCTGAAATTTTATTTTTTTACTATTTCAAAAAAAAAAACAATTATTTTCCCTTTTTATTTCTTTCATTGAATACATTCTTAATAGTCTTTTATTTTAGGTAAACATTGCACCGCCGTGGGGAGTTTTTGGGAGAGATTTTAAAATTTCCGCACTTTTTTGTTGTGACACGCACGACGATGCGTTCACTAAACTTTCATACTTCGCCGGTTGGCCATATTCGTTGGATTCCAAACTTTAAGAAAGTGTAATTTGAATCCGAATAACGTTTGACTGGGAACTGAAGCTTTCTATATGCTTGTCTTGACTGTAATGTTTGTCTCTGATGGAGTTGTCTTTATAAATTATAATTTTTTTATAATTAGAATCATAATATATAAAATATGTGAATTTCAGTGCTTTTCGGTGCAGGGCTTCTTAACCTCTTTCATTTCTTGTTATTAGAATACACCAGGGGTTCCTAATCTTTTTTCAGTAAAGTTCATTGAAAAAAAAAAATTGAAATTTTTAAATTCAAGATTTGCCATAATATGTCTTTTAAGAAATTAAATGATCCTTTTTCCGCTCGTTTCTCAGGAAGTATCACTTTTTTTTCTTATTTTGTAGTTTTAAATTTTAAATATCTAGATGTAAAAAAAATTCAGTGAAACAAACCTTTTCTCCAGGATACTTTGAACCATCATTTCCTCTTCTTCGATATAGGGGCGCCGGTAGCTCACTGGTATGCGTGTTTGACTTCTGAGCTCAAGAACGTGGGTTCGTAACCCGACCGAGGCCCTTAGTTTATTTTTAATATATATATATATATATATAATACAAATTTTGTATTATATATATATGTATATTTTTTTTTAATTTTCAAATATAATATAATTGTAATTTATGTTCGGCTGTAGTCGGCATGTTACGTCACCTCCAAAAAGGCACAGGGAAAGGTGGCTACTTTTTTTGTAGAATAATAATAATAATAATTTATTTCCGTTAGACCAATACAACAACATGGTAATAGGATACGTCAAAAGAATTTATACATTAAGATAGCTTATAAATTAGATTTATAACTACTTGAGTCTAATACACCTATGATTAGTAGTAATAACAAAACTATTAAAAAAAGTTAAATTAAATTAATAAAAACAACAATAAATAAATACTTAAAAATATATGAATATAAAAAAAAATTAATACATTTATAATAAGTAGACACATTTTTCAATTTAATAAAAATTAAGATAACTATTTTTCAAAAAACTCTTCGGCAGTGTCTTTATTCCAATGATTTCCATCAGGCCCCAATGCGCGAGATATAGAAAAGAAAAAGAAAACAATGTAACTATAACAATACATAACAAATAAAAATAAAATAAATACATGTATATATATTATTCAATTATAAATGAATAAATAAAAAAGTCTATATAAATAAATTTGGAATCAGGACATTGGAAAACTTGTAATTCCGTTAAAAACACCGCATCGAATTTCTGGAAGATTACATAACTTCCCCTATACTTCGTATAACTGTAATAATAAATAATAAAAAATAAATAAATGTTGGAGACCAAAGAAGTATCGAGTATATCGATAATTAGTAAACTGGTCTCAAATCTCAATGAATACAATTTTAAGTTTTACTTCCCCAGAGCTATACAAAGTATAGGGTAAGTTATGTAATCTGTCAGAAATTCGAAGTTGAGATTTCAATGAAATTTCATGTTCCGACCCCTTGATTCCAAAAATGAAAAACAAAATGTCTGTGTTTGTGTATGTGAACACAATTACTCCCTATAGAATAAATGTATTGTCGTAACAGAAATTGTGTTTCTGGTATCCACACAGCAGAGTTTCTGACACCAGGGCAAGCTACGAAGGTGCTTCCGAACCTTTGGGAGTCGAGAATGAACAGATGATATAAATTCCCAACAGTTTTATTGATCAAAGACAATATCTCTCAAAAAGGATGAGAAGACCAGACGGAAACTAAACTCACACTACCGAGTGAACTGACTGAACTCACTGAACTCATTAAACTGTCCGTACCTACTGAACACACCATGCCGACTAACTCCGAGTCTTATTTCGTGAGGGTTCTTATAGTTAAGATTTTGGTGATTCATCGTTACATGACCTTCTCTGGTTTCATACAACAGACCTTGGACTTTGTCCTTAGGAGATTACTCTGTTTCCCACTGTGGAGGGCCGATTTATCTAGAACATAAGATTGTCATGAATGTGGGCTTTGTCAAACTATCTAACTTGAACACAAGTTGTTTGCTAGACGGGACAATGAATTATAGATAATCAATTCTTATTGAATTCAGATAGTTTCCGAAATAAGCTGGGCCAAACAAATAGTTATAAAAACAAGAACTAACTAGGGCGAGTTATACGACAGTATCGACACGAAATTTTTTACATATATGGATCTAGAACCCTCTAAGGACGACCCTTATTGATATTGGGCCAAATAGGCCGAAGGGAAGGATTAGAAGAAGAAGAGGTGTATTATAATAGTGGCATTTACAGAGGTACAATAAGGCTCCTTAACCATTACCTTTATACACTAAATACAAATCAAAAATAATCAGTTAAATTGAAAACAATGCTACTGCTGAAAAGGAAATTTTAAAAAACTCTTAAAGAAAAATAAAAAAAAATAATACAAAGTAACAGAAATGAATAGAAAATAAATAATTAAACCTTCAAAAACAGAGATTATAATTTTAAATCGTGAACGGATATTTTTGTGTTTCCAGGAGATTAGAAGAGAGGCTTAAGATAAAAAAAAAACTCTAATAATTATCGATGTAATAATTAATAAATCAATAATATTTAGTATGCGGAAACAGAAGCCATTATATAAGTCAACGGTGGATTATTAGGGCAAACAGTGGTTTTAGAGAGAGTGATCGAAAATTGAAATTAATTCGTTCTGGAGATGTACATTACCTGTGATTGACCGACAGCTTAACATCACAATACAAGAAGTATTTTTTTTTATTATATAATAATAAATATAATAATATATTTTTTTCACCAATTGAGAATGTACTTGTTACTTTTGATTCTTGTAGTACTCTTCTAGAACTTTTAGCAAACGCCTCGTCACTGATTTCAAATAAAAGTTCTACTCAAAACTAGGAGACAGATGGACTTGTAGTCGTTAGGGGCCGTTCACAAACTACGTCACACAATTTTGAGGTGTTTTTAACTCCCTCCCTCCCCCTTGTCACAATTGGTCACATTTAATTAAACCCTCCCTAAACGTGACGTCATTTTTTTCATGCCCCCCCCCCCCCCCCCCCCCCCCCAATTTAAACTGATTTTTTTTTTAAAGAAAGTACACTAAATTGTATAAAAATAATAAAATTTCAATTTATCATAAATACAACATACATATTATATTCATCTGTATTCATAAATTAAATAAAAGAACAGTGATTTAAGTATTTAACATTTCGATTATTCAAGCGAGATAATCCATATCACGAAACCATGGTTCAATGGTTTTCATGGTTGAATATATGTACAATATTTTATACATAAAATTTATTTAATTTAAATATGTTATTTTACTTTAATAACATGAATTTATTAAAATACTAACGTTAAAAAAATTTGCATGAAATTAATTTTTAGAAAATTGTCTACTCCATGCTCCTTCTCTTCTTTCATTTAAGTCCTTACTTTTCCATTATCTCCTAACTCAGCAAACCTCTGATTCCTAAGGCGGGCTCCTATGAGATAATTCTAGTCTTCCTATAAGTCTCTCACTCCACTGGACAGATTGTCACACTCCAGTTTCATCTGTCCAGTTTTTTTGCGATTAAATTCCTATATAACTCACTATTGTTATTATGTTTTACATTATTATTCATACTTTGTTTTATTCTTATTTTTATCATTAATTTTCACCAGTTTTTTATTGTTTTAATCATTGCCTCTCTCTAACATTTTATATTTATTACTAGAGACCTCTTTTCCTTTATTTTTATTCTGTCTCAATGGGTCGATACTTGTACTCTTTTATCTACTTCTTATGTTATTATTCTTAGGGGACGAAAGTCCCAGAATAAAGATTATTTTTCATTTCATTTCATTACGCCCTTATTTTAAAGTGTAATAATAAACGTGACGTCATTTTTTTGTTTAGTCCCCCCCTCCATCACACGTTACATACAATCATCACATAAGTTATAAACCCCCTCCCCCCCCCCCCCCTAGGCGTGTGACGTAGTTTGTGAACCAGCCCCCTATAAGAGTCTCATCATGGTATACCCAGTGCTGGAATAACAGTATTCGATGCCCTAAGCATTCTGAGCTTATGATGTCCCCGCCTCACTATTGATATGATTAATGTCATACTTATGTTGGCAACTTCAATACTAAAGCTCGATTGTACAAAACGAAGACAAAATTAATTAAGCGAGAAAATTTTCAACGTTAATTTGGATCTTTTGTGTAGTAGTCTTAATAAACGTTTATAACGTCTGTTCATTTCTTGTCTTTTCAGTCTCGTGTGAGGATTCCAAGTTAATCGTTTGTCGAGTATGAGGCCTAGATAGCGGACTTTGTTTTTTAAAGGGATGGGATTGTTGTTAAGGTACACTGGAGGGCAGGTATATTTTCGAAGAAGGGTGAAGACGATGTCAACTGATTTCGTGTCGTTCACCTTCACTCTCCAGTTTTTGTACCAGGACTCAAGAGATATCAGGTGTTCTTGGAGGTGTCTGGATGATAGGACTGAGTATGGAAGAGAGGATTGCAGTATCATCTGCAAATGTGTGGAGTTGTGTTGATGGATGGGTGGGGATATCAGCTGTGTATTGTGGTAAAACAGAAATTGTTAATGTAAAATTAAAATAATTGAATAATAATTTAATTAATTAATTAATAATAATTAAAATAAAAAATAATAAATAAAAAAACAATAAATTACCACATATCCTGTAGAAATGTTATCTCTTTTCTTTTACTAAATTTTGATTTCTACAGTAATTTCCGAAAAGAGCCCTAAAAAAATATCAAAAGTTCAAGACGTGCAATTTTTAAGAAAGTGCACGTATATTTAAAAAAAAAATTCAATTAACAAACTTTTCATTTCGATTTCTTAAGAGATGTCATTTTTAATTTTTTTCAATAACATTTAATGAAAACTGACATTATTGCAGAGATATTGTGAAATAATTCAAATGAACTTGAAAGAAATAAAACTTGTTTATTTATGGTATTGTCTAATTTCACTAACTATATTTACATGGGAGTACTTTCGGTATTTCTACCATCCTCAGCCAAAAGCATAAGAGATAAGACCTCTCGAGGAACCCCTTACCCTCCCCCCTGGTGTTCCCCATGACGTCAGACATTCCTAAAGGGGGCTCCACACGCAACGGAAAATCCGAAGGCATGCCTCAAGGCGCCGGGCCTTGAGGCGAACCTCTATGTGTGGAGGGAGAATTCTGTTGAGGTATTCCTGCGGATCTTACGTCTGGAGGCCGGAAATTTCAATACAAAATCTCATTCGTTTTGCCTCAAGGCCTCTCGTCTCAAGGCCGATCGGACCGTGTTAAAACTTGGGAGTCCCCCGGCTGTACCGTTAGCTAACTCATGAAATATTTCTTAACAAAACCTAGTTCTAAATTTACATAAAACAATGTCACTAGACTAATACGTGGAAAAATAACAAATAAATAAGTACAAATACAAGTAAATAATAAAAATAGAAATAAAATTAATAATAATGCTAAGATTTAGATAACTTGAAACAGATATGTGGAACCAAATATTAATAACAGATAATACAAACATATATGTGGAAACAGAACTGGTTTAGGGTGTTAACAAAGGGGAATAGTTGAAATAAATTTGGTCATTCATACAAATGTTCCTTTTGTTAGCTTTATTTATTTCTAATTGTTCTAAGCTATTAAGTAGCCTGCTTTTTGGGCGACGTGCAGTCAATTATACATTGGACAGACAGGATGTCGTTTTAGGGAAAGAATTAAAGAACACACGGCCGAAATAAAGAACCGAGGAAACCGTTCTACATTCGCGACCCACATAATTGACAATAGCCACACTTTCGACCCATCTACAGGCATCAAATATCTATATGAATTGTTATTAATTAATATTCTATCAAATATATATGAATACGTATATTATTCACAGAACCTTATTTGTGAATACGAATATGAATTTTATTCACAGGACCCCCATCTGCGAATACGAATACAAATACATTCGTATTCGCATTTTCGAATACGAATACAATTGTATTTTCAGGTACGAACACATATGAATACTAATATATTCGTATTCACAGCCAAAAAATATGAATACACTCGTATTCACACCCAAAAAATGTGAATACACTGATATTCACAGTCAAAAAATATGAATACACTCGTATTCACACTCAAAAAATGTGAATACACCGATATACTGGAGTGCCTTAAGGCTGGCCTTCGGATATTCCGTAGTGTGTGGAGACCCCCCACTATTTGGGTTCGCCTCAAGGCCCGGCGCCTTGAGGCATGCCTTCGGATTTTCCGTTGCATGTGGAGCCCCCTTAACTAAGCTAAATTGTCAAGCTGTGAGATATTTTATGACAAGGCGGTCCCCATATTTCAAATGTGTGACCCCTTCTAAGATCTAGGTAATATTGTAGAATATAATGCATTAACAATGAACAGGCGAATCAGGGGTTCCTCGAGAGGCTGACATTCTGTAATGTTAACTTTTTTTTTTTTTTTTTTTTTTTTACCTTATTGAACGTGCACATTGGCCATTATTAATTAATATGTTATAAGTCATCAGTGTGTCTTATAAGTCAGTAGTGTGTTCTTGTTTGTGTCTGTACGTATGTATGTGTGTTCACAGAGTAATGTTGTTTGTCTTAATGTAGCTGTATAATTCCAAGTATAAGTCGTGTTCGTTATGTGACAGTATTGTTTGTAAGTTAGCCGGTAGTGGGCAGTCAGTCTGTGTTATTGCTCTCCACAGTTGATCCCTACCGTTAGTGTACTTGTTGCAAGCCAAGATGAAATGTTAACTTAGTCTTATCTTTTATGCTTTTGGCTGAGGATGGTAGAAATACCGAAAGTACTCCCATGTAAATATAGTTAGTGAAATTAGACAATATCATAAATAAACAAGTTTTATTTCTTTCAAGTTCAAATAACATTTAATCTAATCCAAAGGTTTTTTTAAAAAATAATCTTACTGGACCAACAGGGAAAATGAATAGAATATAATTTACGAGAAGAAATAGTTTGGGTTTATTTTTTTAAATCATCCACATTGTTAAATAAAAAAACTAAACATTGAAACAAATAAAAATCAAATGAAAAATCTTAAAAACTTTTTCAATTTTTTTTCTGTTTTATATTTTGGACATTCTTTAAATTTAAGTTATATATTTCTGGGCATATGTCCTGAACATATAAAAAAAACAACAGTACCTTCTTTTGGGAACAATTTCACCGTCAATTCACTCCTATTTAGTTTAAGCCTAAACACAACTTTCATTCTTCACTCAGACCGTCTCCATTCAACCCAGGCCTCGACTCGTCTCTCCACACACTAAAAACAGCTGATGGTCGTGTTTTGTTTTCTACAGGCATTTGTTTTAAAAGAAAATTGTTTTTTTATAGAAAAATAAATATAGGTACCTATCTAATTAATTTTTTTTTTTATTATTAGTAATTTAAATGTGTGTATTTTGTTTTATACATCACAGTATATTGTGTAGAGGATAGGACCCAGGATACTAACTTGTGGAATGCCAGCATTTTGATAGCTAAATCAATGAAAATATATTTTTGAAACTATTACAAAGAGTGGGCCTTGAGAAGATTCTTATTAAACAAACAATAGGCCGTCTGCTTTGAGAGCTATTGTCAACTATGTAAATTAATATACGTACCTATCATTGTGCTAAAGCGTCATATTTGTTCACACATATGTGTTTTATAATTGTTTATTCATAAATTGTTTGTACATAAAAACATAATGGTATATAAAGCTTGAATCTCTTAGTTCGGTCCTTTTTTGAACTACTCAAAATGATTCCTCCGTCACTACCAAAAATTTTCATTTCCTTTTTACTAGCTGTGGTGTTTTCAGGTAATTATTTATTATTTAGGAATCATCATCTGTGATGTATAAAAATAATACACACATTCAATTATTAATAATTAAAAAAAATTAATTATATTTATTTTTTTTATAAAAAGAAACTGAATTAGTAAATAAATAATAAGAAACCATTTATTTTAAAACAAATGCCAGTAAAAAACAAAACACGGACATCAGCTGTTTTTTTAGTGTGTGTAGAGAGAGTCGAGGCCTAGGAATGGAGTCGGTCTGAGTGAAACAGTTAGAGTGTGGTGTTTAGGCTTAAGATATAAGGACCTAATTAGGAGTGAATTGACGGTGAAATTGATCCAAAAAGAAGGTACTTTTAGTTGTTTATATGTACAGAATATATGCCCAGAAATATATAACTTAAATTTTAAAAAATGGTCAAAATATAAAACAAAAAAAAGATTGAATTAGTGTTAAGAATTTAGTTTTTACGATTTTTCTTATGATGTTTGTTTGTTTCAATGTTTAGTTTTTTAATTTTAATAATGTAGATTTAAGAAAATAAACCCAATATTTGTTCTCGTAAATTCTGTTCTATTAATTTTCCTGTTGGACCAGTAAGATTATTTGAAAACCTTTGGATTAGATTTAATCTTGTTTAAAATTATTAAAAATGGCATCTCTTTAAAAATCCAAGTGAAAAGTTTGTAAATTGCATTTTTTTTAATACGTGCACTTTCTTTAAAATTGCACGTCTTGAACTTTTGATATCTTTTTAGGGCCCCTTTTCAAAAAACTACCGTAGAAATCAAAATTTAGTAAAAGAAAAGAGATAAAATTTCTACAGGAAATGTGGTAATTTATTATGGTTTATTTATTTCATTATTATTAATTATATATTTATTTATTTATCATTTATTTAAGATTAACACTTAAACCCCCTTTTTTTACCACACATCATCCTCGGCGCTACAGCCCCATTCGAGCCTTGGCTGCCTCCAGAGACTACCCTAAAAGATTTCAGTCCAGAGCATACGTTCTCCAGTTTCGCAGCCCAAGGTTCCTTGCGTCCCCTTCGACTGCGTACATTCATCTCTTCCTGGCCCTTTCTCATCCTCTGTTTCCCTCCGGCATCATTTCAAAAGGTGTCAGGATTCTACATCCTCTGCACATGGCCTGCCCATCCAAGTCTCCCCAGACTTAATTAATTGAGTATGCTTCCTCTATATGGTCTCCTTATAAGGTTACCTATATTCATACTGTTGAAAAAGTACAACACAAATTCCTTCGATATGTTGCATTCCAATGAGGATCATCTGTACGTAATATCGACTAAAATATCTTTCTCTCTTCTCTTAAATTAGACACTCTGGAGTCAAGACGAATCAAAGCCGATTTATCTTTCCTTTTCAAATTATTAAACAATACAATTGACTGTCCGCATCTACGTTCGCTTGTAAATTTCAATATTCCCTCACGTACTTGTCGTTAATTCCTCCCCTTCTCACCTAATTTTCATTATACTGATTATGGGTTCTATTCCCCCATAGATCGATTTCAAAGGCTTGCTAATAGTATTTCTGATAAATTTGACTTTTTCATAGACAATATTAATGCTATTAAATCAATTGTTTAGAAATGGCGATATAAGCATTATAGTACTTTTTAAATTATACAATAGTTGTCTTACACTCATATATTTATGTTTGTTTGTTTTTTACATTCTTCATTTATTATTATTCCTAGCTATTACTTACCCGTTTTTCTTTTATTGTTTCCATAATTATTAATATATTGTTAATTTTATAACCAAATTGTAATATTTAAGTGTCTGTTAATTAAAGTAAATTTTAAATAATTGTTATATTTGTACAAATCAAAATAATTTATTTTAATTTTTGTTTTATTTATGATGTATTTTATGAGATTATTTGTAAACCATTTATTTTGTTTTATTTTATTATATATATATATATTTTTTTTTTTTCTTGTGTAGGCTTTGCCAGTAGAAATAAATAAATAAATTATAAAATGGCCGTTTTCGTGGACCGGACCATTCCTCTGCAGAATCTTTCTTTCGAATATCTCAAGGCTTCTCTCGTCTGCTCTTGTCATCGTCCAGGTCTCTGCCTCATAGATCAGGACAGGCCTGATCAAGGTTTTATAGAGCTCTGCATCATAGTTTGCTTGGCCAGTAGTCAATACTTGAGGTGACGCTTGGGCTATATTGGCTTCGATTGAACCTTTTCATTTAAAATTATCTGTTTCAACACATTTTAAGACTGTTTTTGACATATATCTCTCGAACTAGTCGGCCTTCGAAAAAAATTATTTTCTGTACACAATGTACCTTTTCTGTAGTTTTCTGTACAATATTCATTTGGAAAAATTTTTGATTAGGTCATAAATATAACCAGTATATTGTAAAATGTACTTAGACCCAGATGTAAAGTGGCCTTATCTTCGTCTGATTTCGGCCAAAATCTAATCAGATCTAAGTTAGCAAATGTGAAATCTTCACCTCAAATTTCAAGTTTTAGCTTTAATCATCCGTTAGTTAAAGTGCTCAAAAAGTTGCAATGACATACACACACCCAAGAGTCATCATCACGAAAATGTATCATAATGTATTCAGGGGACCTTGAAACTTGAAAATCCGTTAAAAACTCGATCTCGGTTTTCTGCACGATTATAATACAAAAGGTAATGAGGGCTCCGGTAGCTCAGTGGTATGCGTGCTTGCCTTCTGAACTCAAGATCTTGGGTTCGAAACCCGACCGAGGCCTTTTAGTTTATTTTATTTGGGAGGTAAAATAAACTTAAGCACGCCGTCCTTCGGATGGGACGTTAAGCGATGGTCCCGAGCCTGTACGATGTCAGGTACTCGTTAAAGACCCCTGCCCTAGGTGAATAAAAATTTAGGGTAGGCAAAATTTAGGACTCCCACAGTAGAGTCGGACTCATGTCCACCGGAGTGACGAAAGAGCGCTCTGGTAGTAAGCGATATGACCTCGTAGTTAAAGCCCGGGCATGAGTCATAAAACCTAACCTAACCTACAAAAGGTATAAGAATGTAATAATTCTGTGTAAGCAGATGCTGTAAAAATGAGTGCATTTTTATTATAGGTTCTTACTTTCTCATCCTTCAGTTAGAGAAAGTATTGTAATTCTCTAAAATTTCAACTTCGATTTTATGATGAAATATTTTGTCCAAATTTGTACCTAGAATACGAAAAGCTTGATGGTGTCTTTTTGTTATTGCTCTGTGCACCTTACTTTTGTGCAACATCACCCGTCATTGTTTGTAGAGGGAGCTCAGGATCTGATTAGTGGGATTATGGCGAGCCGGGGGCGACCTCCGGTCGACCAACGTGTGGCGATCGGTGGTCGCCCCAGTCCGTCACACCGCTTTTTTCTGCTCCCGTCAGGGTAACCGATCTCCGTCACCAGGTGCCGTGGATTCAGTCCCAGGTATGATCCTGTCCCGCGAATCAACTCCTCCCTGGCCTGGTCATACAGCGGATAATCGAGGACAACAAATTCTGCAGCCCCTACATGGACAGTTTGGGTTGTTCTTCCCCCTAAAGAAAAAGAGTTTGGAGTTAAAGTCTCCGTGACCTGATAATATCTGGGACATCCAGTGGTCAGGCTGTACCCACGTCGAGTCGAGGCGTATCCGGACATCCGGAAAGTATGCATAAGTCCTTCGGCCATTTGAGCTTCGTGACCAATCTTGTTGCCATTTTCCCACTATCGAGTCCTGGGCAATGTCCTTGCAACGCTCTGCTCCGTTTTCTTAATGGAGTATGTACTAAAATATTTTGGTTCTCACAAAAGCTATTATTATTTATATACATATATGGTTTATTAAAAGCCTTAATATGATCTCTAATTTCAGGGGCCCAATGTTCACATTACATAGGATGCTTCAGGGAAGCGCTGGAAAATGAAAAATTACTGCCACTTGCGAAGAAAACTTTCAAGAATGATTTAACTCCCGAGAATTGTGTTCAACACTGCAAGAGCCATGGTTATGGATATGCTGGCGTTGAAGTTGGGTAAACGGTTTATGTTACCTATTTACGTATTAAACACAGCCCTTGGCGACCGTCTCTCAGTTCAACATAGCCCATAGCGACCATCTCCTAGGTCGACACAGCCCTTGGCAACCATCTTATCTAGCGATCTTGCGAATCGAATATTTTATTGTCGGCAATATGTTTAAATCTAGTTATAACTCGACTCGAGCGGAGCGAGATCAACAACCTGCTGACTTTTCGACTTAGATGGGGGGGGGGGGGGGGGGGGGGGGCGTAGTTTACATAATTACATTAATTAAAAAATAATGGTCGGTGAATGTACCAGCAATGTACTTCTCCAGAACGAATTACGAACATATGCGCTAATATTCAATAGTTGACTTATATAGGAGCTTCTAGTTCCTTAAACTAAATAAGGTTTTTGAGTTAAGCCCCCTCCTCTAATCCCCCCTCCATTTGGTCGATTTGGCTGTAAGTCGATGTGTAGTCGTTAGAGGATTTGGGATTCATTTATAAAATTTCGTCTCGGAATTTATCGGGAATTATTCTGTTCACAGACCGACAGATTTTTTTTTTTCATATTTGGGATCTGGAGGTCGGAAAACATGAAATTCCGTTGAAAACTTTGGATCGACTTTTTGACCGATTACATAACTTCCCCTATACTTCGTATAGCTGGGGAAATTCCCAGGTGACCAGTATTATTAACCTAGATCATATGTCATCCGAAATTTACTTTATACCGAGGTGGCCGGATAAGTGACACAACAATTCTTTATATGTCCTTCAATTAGCGAAATTTACAAAATATCCTTAGAATAATGTAATATAGACGGTGAGAGATCTAAAATTGTAATTTATGGCTAAAGTGTAGGATAAGTGACACAATAATTCTTTATATGCCCTTGAATTAGCAAAATTTACAAAATATCTTTAGAATAATGTAATGTAGACGGTGAGGGATCTGAAATTGTAATTTATGGCTAAAGTGTCGGATAAGTGACACAACAATTCTTCATATGTCCTTGAATTAGCTAAATTTACAAAATATCTTTAGAATAATGTAATGTAGACGGTGAGGGATCTGAAATTGTAATTTATGGCTAAAGTGTCGGATAAGTGACACAACAATTCTTCATATGTCCTTGAATTAGCTAATTTTACAAAATATCTTTAGAATAATGTAATGTAGACGGTGAGGGATCTGAAATTGTAATTTATGGCTAAAGTGTAGGATAAGTGACACTCACTATTTTTATGGCCTTTAAAGTTATTGAAAATAATTGGTTATTAAAATGATCACTGTACAAATTTCTTTGCAGTACGGACTGTTACTGTTCGGAAGAGCGACCTCACTTCTCACTTCTGGCTGAGCAGGAGGTTGAGTGTAATTCTCCTTGTAAAGGCGACACTACAAAGATGTGCGGTGGCGAACGGCGAGTTGGTGTCTACACACTTGATGGTTCGTACTAGATGTTTTATGTATATGTATATACAGTAGACTCTCCCTTATCCGGCGTTCTGTTAACCGGCGCTCGCAAAATAATATCAAATTTGTTAAACTAAAATTAACATTCAATTATTAGATTATCAATTATATGAGCCACGTGTATTTACGAGCACATAATAATTCCGTAACTCACGAATCTTTTATGTATTTTTATTGTACATACATACATAATATGTATGTACACATAAAAATACAGTACATATTATGTACATTGTATTTATAATGAAGGGAACGCTATACAATATTTTAATACTAATATCCTATAAATAAATTATAATAAATACATAGTTGAAAATCAAACATTTATAAAAAATGTTTCCTAGAATAGAAAAACAAAGGTCCCGTCCCGTCCGTGGCACAATAATATCGTCTTATCGGGAAATGAACACTTAACTAGTAAAGTCAAACTTTAATTTTTTCCCACAGAAACCCTCTCCTCCTATTTATTTTTCCTTTACACCAGTTCTCTTTTTCTGTTTTCATTTGATTCTCATAGTGAAAAGAATCGTTGGATCGTTTTTTTCGTTAGTGAAATTGAATGTTTAAAATTTTATTTTACTCACGTGCGACGTTTTTATTACACTTGAGATGACTGAAAGCGTAATAAGAAAAATGTTTGGTAAGATTCATCTTTTTGATAGAACTGATCGTTCTCTCGGAATGCAAACGTCTAAAGAAAAGGATTTAAAGACGTCATTATGATTGTTTTTTGGGGTGTATGTAGCAAACCTTCTTTTTTTTCGCCTCCAAAAACATATATTTTGACAATACCTTGGCGAATGACTGTCTTCTGGTTGTTCTGGCTGAATGACTGACCCCAGAGAGGGAATAAGTGTACTTTTATAGGTTAGGTTTTATGACTCATGCCCGGGCTTTAACTGCGTTGTCATATCGCCTACCAGCAGAGGGCTCTTTTGTCACTCAGGTGGACATGAACACGACATTTATAGGAGTCCTCAATTTTTATTCACTTAGGGTAGGGGTCTTTAACGAGTACCTGACATCGTACAGGCTCGAGACCATCGCTTAACGTCCCATCCGAAGGACGACGTGCTTAAGTGTATTTTACCTCCCAGATAAAATAAACTAAGGGCCTCGGTCGGGTTTCGAACCCACGATCTTGAGCTCAGAAGACAAGCACGCATACCACTGAGCTACCGGCGTCCTCGTGTAGTTTTATATTCGAATGGATGAATCACGGACGAATCACTGGGCAGGGATCATTTAGTTTCTATCTGTATCCGCTAGGCAGGCGCTAGTTCTACTCAGTCCCGATAGGGGCCCTCTCATATTAACATACACAGCTTCTTCAAATGCTTTTATCAATAAAAATGAGGAGTGAATAGGCAAAATAAAGTCCTTTATATATCTGGTATAAAACTCAGAGCTATAGCAAACATAAGAAACAAAAATTACATGAGCTATAGAGTAATAGAATTTGTATACCTTTCTACTAAACGATGTTTTTTTTATATAAACAGCCTGATGATGAAGGCAACTTCGAAAGCCGGCTAGCACAAAATAATAAAATCTGTAAGACGTCAGACTATGTTTATATTTTCCTGCCTGAGAATGGACAGTTGAATTTGATAGGATTTGGATGCACTGCCTTGAGTTAATTTAGATCATTTGTCTTAGCTATAGTTCGTAATGATATATATGTATATTTTTTTTTAAATTTCAGATCATGGTGAAAATTATGTGAAAGATAATTATAAAGGCTGCTATAAAAATTTTTATACGGAGAAAGACTGGAAAAGTTCATTGGAGGTGAAATTCGAGAATATTCTGACTCCAGAGTTGTGTGTGGGATACTGCTTCAGGCATGGCTTCGACTACGCTGGTGCTCATGATGGGTAAATAATAGAGCGTCCCCAATATTAGCTCAAAAATGTTAGCTCTAACCTTCTTATATGGTTCACTAATGTAAATTTCATCTTAATAGATCAATATTGACAGGATACTGTGGAGTATCTAAGAATAAGGTTCAGAAGCATTAAAAAGTCGAGAAGCATAATAATAATAATATTTTTTTTCGTTAATCCATAACTTGGTAATAAGATAAATTATAAGAATGTTTGCATTAAGATAGCATATAAATTAGATACATAAACAGATATTAAC
The DNA here is from genome assembly GCA_963662175.1 of Aradus depressus. Taxonomy (NCBI): domain Eukaryota; kingdom Metazoa; phylum Arthropoda; class Insecta; order Hemiptera; family Aradidae; genus Aradus; species Aradus depressus. Next base: position 4,514,770 of record OY759225.1, on the reverse strand, counting down.
TCTGAGTCTGACACACATGGATTAGAATTAACAATACTACTGAAAAGTAAAATTAAATTAATTTTTAAAAATAATACTTGAAAATATGAGTAGAAAAATAATGATATATTACAGTAATTAAATAAAGTATAGAATAAATATAGTAGATACATTTTCATAACTTTTCCGGAAGTGTCTTTTTCACGACGACATTTCAGGACGTTCTTACGTCCCTTTCTCAGTCACAATGTGCCAAATATATATATATAGTTATTAAGACTCATGCCCGGGCTTTAACTACGAGGTCATATCGCCTACTACCAGCAGCGATCTTTCGTCACTCTGGTGGACAAGAGCCCGACTCTATTGGTTTGGTTTGGTTTTATGACTCATGCCCGGGCTTTAACTACGAGGTCATATCGCCTACTACCAGAGCGCTCTTTAACGAGACATCGTACAGGCTCGGAACCATCGCTTAACGTCCCATCCGAAAGATGGCGTTCTTAAGTTTATTTTACTTCCCAGATAAACTAAACTAAGGGCTTCGGGTCATTTCTAATAAAAAAATATTTTATAATTGGTTGCTTTGCGAACAATTTAAACATTATTTCTAAATATTTCCTGGCGCCGGTAGCTCAGTGGTATGCGTGCTTGACTTCTGAGCTCAAGGTCGTGGGTTCGTAGCCCGACCGAGGTAAAATAAACTTAAGCACTCCGTCCTTCGGATGGGACGTTAAGCGATGGTCCCGAGCCTGTACGATGTCAGGTACTCGTTAAACCCCTACCCTAGATGAATAAAAATTTAGGGTAGGCAAAATTTAGGACTCCCACAGTAGAGTCGGGCTCATGTCCACCAGAGTGACGAAAGAGCGCTCTGGTAGTAGGCGATATGACCTCGTAGTTAAAGCCCGGGCATTAGTCATAAAACCTAACCTAACCTAAATATTTCCTATGGTATTTTATTTTACATTTTTGGGGACGCTAACTTTGGTGGTATTGGTATTGGTCCTACCTCAGATCTAAGAAAAAATTAGCGATTAGAAGTTTTAGCGTACCCTTTTCGTGTTTTTAGAACGGTTTTTGGCATGAATCTCAAATTCATATTAGCTCAAATTAGCTTTTTATGAATGGCCCCTAGTTGACTATTGTTCATTTACCTCATACTAGATAACTAAACATTTTGAAATAAAACAGAAATTAAAATGCAATAATCTGATTGTGTATCAACTGCTATGTACATTCCCAGATCGAATTAATCAACCAAGCTAATTGTTTACTATTATTGTTCCAGAAATAAGTGTCGATGTGGTCACACACTAGAGGGCACCAAAGTTTCCGACGCACTATGTAAGAAAGAATGTAGTGGATATAACAAGCTTACATGTGGCGATAAATCAAAAAGCTCTGTCTATCGTACCAATGCCAATGGTAATTTTTTATGTATATTTTTTTCAAAATATGAACCAGTCCAGTTCTTATACCGACCTAAAATGGCTCCGACCTAAAATGGCTCTTTCCATCCTCTCGTCGACAATATTTCCTAGGCTCCTTCCTCTGTCAAACTATATCTTCCCAAAAGCCCTCCAATATCTTCCAAATGCTCCAATTTAAATCCTATATCCACCAGAAAGTCACCAGATCCCATCCCTCTGATCTTTATTTCCTTTCCCACAGGACAACAACCTACCACAACTCCTTCCTTATCCAGGCGAACTCCCTCCGGAACTCTCTCCCTCTCCAGATCTCGTCCCTTTGATCTTTACCTCCCTTCCCACTGGACAACAACCTACCACAACTCCTTCCTTATCCAGGCTAACTCCCTCTGGAACTCTCTCCCCCTCCAGATCCCGTGCCTCTGATCTTTACCTCCCTTCCCACAGGACAACAACCTACCACAACTCCTTCCATATCCAGGCTAACTCCCTCTGGAACTCTCTCCCTCTCCAGATCTCGTCCCTCTGCTCTTTACCTCCCTTCCCACAGGACAACAACCTACCACAACTCCTTCCTTATCCAGGCTAACCCTCTCTGGAACTCTCTCCCTCTCCAGATCCCGTCCCTCTGATCTTTATTTCCTTTCCCACAGGACAACAACCTACCACAACTCCTTCCTTATCCAGGCGAACTCCCTCCGGAACTCTCTCCCTCTCCAGATCTCGTCCCTTTGATCTTTACCTCCTTTCCCACAGGACAACAACCTACCACAACTCCTTACAACAACCTACCACAACTCCTTCCTTATCCAGGCGAACTCCCTCCGGAACTCTCTCCCTCTCCAGATCTCGTCCCTTTGATCTTTACCTCCTTTCCCACAGGACAACAACCTACCACAACTCCTTCCTTATCCAGGCTAACTCCCTCTGGAACTCTCTCCCTCTCCAGATCCCGTCCATCTGATCTTTATTTCCTTTCCCACTGGACAACAACCTACCACAACTCCTTCCTTATCCAGGCTAACCCCCTCTGGAACTCTCTCCCTCTCCAGATCTCGTCCCTCTGCTCTTTACCTCCCTTCCCACAGGACAACAACCTACCACAACTCCTTCCTTATCCAGGCTAACTCCCTCTGGTACTCTCTCCCTCTCCAGATCTCGTCCCTCTGCTCTCTCCCTCTCCAGATCCCGTCTCTCTGATCTTTATTTCCCTTCCCACAGGACAACAACCTACCACAACTCCTTCCTTATCCAGGCTAACTCCCTCTGGAACTCCCTCCCTCTCCAGATCCCATCCCTCTGATCTTTACCTCCCTTCCCACAGGACAACAACCTACCACAACTCCTTCCTTATCCAGGCTAACTCCCTCTGGAACTCTCTTCTCCTCCAGATCTCGTGCCTCTGATCTTTATCTCCCTTCCCACAGGACAACAACCTACCACAACTCCTTCCTTATCCAGGCTAACTCCCTCTGGAACTCTCTCCCTCTCCAAATCCCGTCCCTCTGATCTTTATCTCCCTTCCCACAGGACAACAACCTACCACAACTCCTTCCTTATCCAGGCTAACTCCCTCTGGAACTCTCTCCCCCTCCAGATCCCGTGCCTCTGATCTTTACCTCCCTTCCCACAGGACAACAACCTACCACAACTCCTTCCATATCCAGGCTAACTCCCTCTGGAACTCTCTTCTCCTCCAGATCTCGTGCCTCTGATCTTTATCTCCCTTCCCACAGGACAACAACCTACCACAACTCCTTCCTTATCCAGGCTAACTCCCTCTGGAACTCTCTCCCTCTCCAAATCCCGTCCCTCTGATCTTTATCTCCCTTCCCACAGGACAACAACCTACCACAACTCCTTCCTTATCCAGACTAACTCCCTCTGGAACTCTCTCCCTCTCCAGATTCGCCATGCTCCTACTGTTCTTTCATATATATCCCTACTTTTCCATTATCTCCTAACTCAGCAAACCTCTGATTCCTAAGCTTGGCTCCTATGAGATAGTTCTCGTCTTCCTATAAGTCTCTCTCTCCACTGGACAGATTGTTACTCTTCTGTTTCATCCAGTTTTTTTGCAATTCATATACAAGTCATTATTGTTATCATCTTTCACATTATTATTCATACTTGTCTTTCTATATTTTTCACTAGTTTATTATATTGTTTTACTCATTGCCTGTCTTTAACATTTAATATTTATTCCTAGAGACCTCTCTTCTTTTATTTTTATTCTTCTCAACTGGTTGATACTTGTATTCTCTTGTTTATTATTTATGTTATTATTTTTAGGGGACGTATGTCCCAGAATAAAGAATATTTTTCATTTAATTTCATTTCTATTCAATGTAATGATTTTATCGAGACAAAATTTAGTATGATAATTTTGGAGCCTCTATGTAAGTATGTAAATGTACTGTTGAATATTAGATTAACACAAATGGCCGACTGGTTTTGTAGGGGGAGCGAAACGTTAATTGATTAATTCGTTCTGGCGAAGTACATTGTCGGTGATTCACCTTTTTTTATTAACTTCCACAATGATGTACTGCTACTGTCTACTGGAACACAGGGAATACTTTCACAACTCTTCTTTACATGACAGTTACTAGAGTCTTTCTGTTGAGCCTTCCCCCTTCACAACTCTTCTTTACATGACAGTTACTAGAGTCTTTCTGTTGAGCCTTCCCCCTTCACAACTCTTCTTTACATGACAGTTACTAGAGTCTTTCTGTTGAGCCTTCCCCCTTCACAACTCTTCTTTACATGACAGTTACTAGAGTCTTTCTGTTGAGCCTTCCCCCTTCACAACTCTTCTTTACATGACAGTTACTAGAGTCTTTCTGTTGAGCCTTCCCCCTTCACAACTCTTCTTTACATGACAGTTACTAGAGTCTTTCTGTTGAGCCTTCCCCCTTCACAACTCTTCTTTACATGACAGTTACTAGAGTCTTTCTGTTGAGCCTTTCCCCTTCACAACTCTTCTTTACATGAGAGTTACTAGAGTCTTTCTGTTGAGCCTTCCCCCTTCACAACTCTTCTTTACATGACAGTTACTAGAGTCTTTCTGTTGAGCCTTCCCCCTTTACAACTCTTCTTTACATGACAGTTACTAGAGTCTTTCTGTTGAGCCTTCCCCCTTCACAACTCTTCTTTACATGACAGTTACTAGAGTCTTTCTGTTGAGCCTTCCCCCTTCACAACTCTTCTTTACATGACAGTTACTAGAGTCTTTCTGTTGAGCCTTCCCCCTTCACAACTCTTCTTTACATGACAGTTACTAGAGTCTTTCTGTTGAGCCTTCCCCCTTCACAACTCTTCTTTACATGACAGTTACTAGAGTCTTTCTGTTGAGCCTTCCCCCTTCACAACTCTTCTTTACATGACAGTTACTAGAGTCTTTCTGTTGAGCCTTCCCCCTTCACAACTCTTCTTTACATGACAGTTACTAGAGTCTTTCTGTTGAGCCTTCCCCCTTCACAACTCTTCTTTACATGACAGTTACTAGAGTCTTTCTGTTGAGCCTTCCCCCTTCACAACTCTTCTTTACATGACAGTTACTAGAGTCTTTCTGTTGAGCCTTCCCCCTTCACAACTCTTCTTTACATGACAGTTACTAGAGTCTTTCTGTTGAGCCTTCCCCCTTCACAACTCTTCTTTACATGACAGTTACTAGAGTCTTTCTGTTGAGCCTTTCCCCTTCACAACTCTTCTTTACATGACAGTTACTAGAGTCTTTCTGTTGAGCCTTCCCCCTTCACAACTCTTCTTTACATGACAGTTACTAGAGTCTTTCTGTTGAGCCTTCCCCCTTCACAACTCTTCTTTACATGACAGTTACTAGAGTCTTTCTGTTGAGCCTTCCCCCTTCACAACTCTTCTTTACATGACAGTTACTAGAGTCTTTCTGTTGAGCCTTCCCCCTTCACAACTCTTCTTTACATGACAGTTACTAGAGTCTTTCTGTTGAGCCTTCCCCCTTCACAACTCTTCTTTACATGACAGTTACTAGAGTCTTTCTGTTGAGCCTTCCCCCTTCACAACTCTTCTTTACATGACAGTTACTAGAGTCTTTCTGTTGAGCCTTCCCCATTCACAACTCTTCTTTACATGACAGTTACTAGAGTCTTTCTGTTGAGCCTTCCCCCTTCACAACTCTTCTTTACATGACAGTTACTAGAGTCTTTCTGTTGAGCCTTCCCCCTTCACAACTCTTCTTTACATGACAGTTACTAGAGTCTTTCTGTTGAGCCTTTCCCCTTCACAACTCTTCTTTACATGACAGTTACTAGAGTCTTTCTGTTGAGCCTTCCCCCTTCACAACTCTTCTTTACATGACAGTTACTAGAGTCTTTCTGTTGAGCCTTCCCCCTTCACAACTCTTCTTTACATGACAGTTACTAGAGTATTTCTGTTGAGCCTTCCCCCTTCACAACTCTTCTTTACATGACAGTTACTAGAGTCTTTCTGTTGAGCCTTCCCCCTTCACAACTCTTCTTTACATGACAGTTACTAGAGTCTTTCTGTTGAGCCTTCCCCCTTCACAACTCTTCTTTACATGACAGTTACTAGAGTCTTTCTGTTGAGCCTTCCCCCTTCACAACTCTTCTTTACATGACAGTTACTAGAGTCTTTCTGTTGAGCCTTCCCCCTTCACAACTCTTCTTTACATGACAGTTACTAGAGTCTTTCTGTTGAGCCTTCCCCCTTCACAACTCTTCTTTACATGACAGTTACTAGAGTCTTTCTGTTGAGCCTTCCCCCTTCACAACTCTTCTTTACATGACAGTTACTAGAGTCTTTCTGTTGAGCCTTCCCCCTTCACAACTCTTCTTTACATGACAGTTACTAGAGTCTTTCTGTTGAGCCTTCCCCATTCACAACTCTTCTTTACATGACAGTTACTAGAGTCTTTCTGTTGAGCCTTCCCCCTTCACAACTCTTCTTTACATGACAGTTACTAGAGTCTTTCTGTTGAGCCTTCCCCCTTCACAACTCTTCTTTACATGACAGTTACTAGAGTCTTTCTGTTGAGCCTTTCCCCTTCACAACTCTTCTTTACATGACAGTTACTAGAGTCTTTCTGTTGAGCCTTCCCCCTTCACAACTCTTCTTTACATGACAGTTACTAGAGTCTTTCTGTTGAGCCTTCCCCCTTCACAACTCTTCTTTACATGACAGTTACTAGAGTATTTCTGTTGAGCCTTCCCCCTTCACAACTCTTCTTTACATGACAGTTACTAGAGTCTTTCTGTTGAGCCTTCCCCCTTCACAACTCTTCTTTACATGACAGTTACTAGAGTCTTTCTGTTGAGCCTTCCCCCTTCACAACTCTTCTTTACATGACAGTTACTAGAGTCTTTCTGTTGAGCCTTTCCCCTTCACAACTCTTCTTTACATGACAGTTACTAGAGTCTTTCTGTTGAGCCTTCCCCCTTCACAACTCTTCTTTACATGACAGTTACTAGAGTCTTTCTGTTGAGCCTTCCCCCTTCACAACTCTTCTTTACATGACAGTTACTAGAGTCTTTCTGTTGAGCCTTCCCCCTTCACAACTCTTCTTTACATGACAGTTACTAGATTCTTTCTGTTGAGCCTTCCCCCTTCACAACTCTTCTTTACATGACAGTTACTAGAGTCTTTCTGTTGAGCCTTCCCTCTTCACAACTCTTCTTTACATGACAGTTACTAGAGTCTTTCTGTTGAGTTTTCCCCCTTCACAACTCTTCTTTACATGACAGTTACTAGAGTCTTTCTGTTGAGCCTTTCCCCTTCACAACTCTTCTTTACATGACAGTTACTAGAGTCTTTCTGTTGAGCCTTCCCCCTTCTCTTTGGTCGATTTGACTGAAAAACAATAGTTGTCATCGTTATAGAGTTCATGATTAACATATAAAATGTCTTGTTGATACATGCATGTTATCGTGGGAGTTATCGTGTTCACAGAAACCGTTGAAAACTGCACATCGAATTTCTGACCGATTACATAACTTCTCCATACCTCGTATAGCTGGGAAAGTGAATCATTTATTCAAAAAAAATATATACAATACATTAATATATTAATATTTTCCAGATGTGCTTCGGAATTTGGATGCTAATTATGAAGGCTGCTTCAAGGCTCCTTCCGATGACCGGGTTTTCAAGACGTCTATGCTATTCCTTCGAGAGCTAACTCCAAGAAGATGTGCTGAATATTGCTTTGATAGTAGCTACACAGTTGCTGCCCTTCAGTCTGGGTATCATTACGTTTCATATTTTCACTGAAAAAAAAAAATATGTATTTGAGATATTGACGTGAAAACGTCTATTCGCTCGTTAAGCACAGTGATAGCCGGTCAAACTTTCCTTTGTTACAAAATACCGTCAGATTTCAATCGATAATAACTACAAGACTAATAATGCGATAACAACGGTTGTGGTCACAATGCTTAGAGCATGTCTGTACGTGTTTGTTGTGCAGTGTTGGTTTTGCCTGTGACTTTATCGGGCTAGTGTGGGCGCCGGCGGATGATTGTTGCGAATTAGCGTTGTGTAAAATTAGAAATTAGTGTAGCGTGATAACGCGTTTAGATAAGACGTTAGTTCGGGTGTCATTGTAAAGAGCTTGAGGAGCACTACTAGACTCAATGTGAAATAATAAAAATATTCGCCGAAATATATGTAAAAATCTGTATTAAATTGAAAATTGCAAAAAAAAATTAAAGATGTCTCATATGAATCGTAAATATGCGCGGAATTATAGAAAACGCAAATCAGAGGAAAGCTCGCATCAAAAGGAATTTTAAAAACCTAAAAAGTCTAGTGCCGAGCAAATGCAAGAGCTACGGCAGCATCGAAAAGAAAATGAAAAATGATTTTATCCCGACGTTTTCACGGAAAATCGACGGCGTGGATCTTGACTACGCCTTAATGTTTTTTCTCTTTTAATAGTTTATTAATAACAATAGTTAGTTATTATGACTCATGCCCGGGACTTTAACTACAAGGTCATATCGCCTACTACTAGAGCGCTCTTTCGGCACTCTGGTGGACATGAGCCCGACTCTACTGTGGGAGTCCTAAATTTTGCCTACCCTAAATTTTTATTCACCTAGGGTAAGGGTCTTTAACGAGTACCTGTCATCGCACAGGCTCGGGACCATCGCTTAACGTCCCATCCGCCGGGCCTCAGCCGGCTTTCTTAGCATGCTACCTTTCAGCTGCCGGCTTTTTTCTAATTTCCCCTAGATATATACACAATGTGTACCGGTTTCGGCTTGAACCATCGTCAACACAAAGTTCAAAAGTGACATTTAAGTTGGCTAGGTTGACATATTTATAGAATCAGCTTATCTGAGATTACCTAAGACTGTGACACCCTGTCCCCTATCTGATATGAAATTGCTGATTTTTTTCATTCATGGGAGGGCGCCGGTAGCTCAGTGGTATGCGTGCTTGCTTACTGAGCTTAATTTCGCGGATTCAAAATTCGACCGAGGCCCTTAGTTTATTTTATCTGGGAGGTGAATAAAAATTGCCAAAACATGTCCACCAGAGTGACGAAAGAGCGCTCTGGTAGTAGGCGATACGACCTTGTAGTTAAACGCCCGGGCATGAGTCATAATAACTAACTTCATTTAATGATAAATCAACATCAGGTATACATTTCTTCAAGTTGATCTGAGTCTCAGATGAAATGAAAATAAATTGTATTCTGGGACCGAGGTCCCCTAAGAATAAATACATGAAAGTCCCTGAACAGAGCAACAAATAGAAATAAATAAAATATCAGTAATGAGATAAAAGTGCGACAGTGGATAGATACAGGAACAGAATGAATATAACTAAATAAGAAAATACAATAAAATAAAAATAAAATAGATAATGATGAAATAGATAAAAAAAAAATAATAAAATATAATACAAAAATAATTAAATTAACAGCTTCATTATGAAGAAATCATACGAAAATAAATGTACCTAAATAAATATATTGAAGAAGATAAAATAAATTTTAAAAAAATATAAAAATCAAGATTATGAAGAAGGAAATCTAGCCCAGGTTTGCAATAAAAGTAATTTAAGAAAAACTGATGAAAAAATAAATAAAATAAAAAGACGAAGGTGAAAAAATAAATAAAATAAATACGGAAAAGAAATAAATAAATAGAAATAATGTGAAGGAGCGAGAAATTATGGAGGAAGGGGAATAAGAGGCTAATCAGAGGGAGAAGATTGTATATTGAGGAGGCATTGGAATAGCGAGGATTTGAAGGAAGTCCCTTTACACACTAAGTGACCTGTGTTACCTTTATGTAAGTCGCAAGTTGAAGGGGAATAAGAGGCTAATCAGAGGGAGAAGATTGTATATTGAGGAGGCATTGGAATAGAGAGGATTTGAAGGAAGTCCCTTTACACACTAAGTGACCTGTGTTACCTTTATGTAAGTCACAAGTTGAAGGGAAATAAGAGGCTAATCAGAGAGAAAAGATTGTATATTGAGGAGGCATTGGAATAGCGAGGATTTGAAGGAAGTCCCTTTACACACTAAGTGACCTGTGTTACCTTTATGTAAGTCACAAGTTGAAGGGAAATAATAGGCTAATCAGAGGGAGAAGATTGTATATTGAGGAGGCATTGGAATAGAGAGGATTGGAAGGAAGTCCCTTTACACACTAAGTGACCTGTGTTACCTTTATGTAAGTCACAAGTTGAAGGGAAATAAGAGGCTAATCAGAGAGAAAAGATTGTATATTGAGGAGGCATTGGAATAGCGAGGATTTGAAGGAAGTCCCTTTACACACTAAGTGACCTGTGTTACCTTTATGTAAGTCACAAGTTGAAGGGAAATAATAGGCTAATCAGAGAGAGAAGATTGTATATTGAGGAGGCATTGGAATAGCGAGGATTTGAAGGAAGTCCCTTTACACACTAAGTGACCTGTGTTACCTTTATGTAAGTCGCAAGTTGAAGGGGAATAAGAGGCTAATCAGAGGGAGAAGATTGTATATTGAGGAGGCATTGGAATAGCGAGGATTTGAAGGAAGTACCTTTACACACTAAGTGACCTGTGTTATCTTTATGTAAGTCGCAAGTTGAAGGGGAATAAGAGGCTAATCAGAGAGAGAAGATTGTATATTGAAGAGGCATTGGAATAGCGAGGATTTGAAGGAAGTACCTTTACACACTAAGTGACCTGTGTTACCTTTATGTAAGTCTCAAGTTGAAGGGAAATAAGAGGCTAATCAGAGGGAGAAGATTGTATATTGAGGAGGCATTGGAATAGCGAGGATTTGAAGGAAGTCCCTTTACACACTAAGTGACCTGTGTTACCTTTATGTAAGTCACAAGTTGAATATTAGCGCAAACGGACAACGGGCTTTGGAGGGGGAGCGAAAAGTTAATTGATTAATTCGTTCTGGGGAAGTATATTGCCGGGTGATTCAACGACGACTTTTTATTCATTTTATTAGCTTTCCACAAGACTTCCTTCATCCCTTATTTGTATTGGAATTGTTAACAATGAGATAATATCGTTGTCTAACATTGTCTTTGACACAGGACCCAGTGTTACTGTGCTGACACATTTGACGAAGATCATGTTCCGAGCTCTCAATGCGATTTGGCGTGTAGCGGAGAAACGCGGAACATCTGTGGCGGTCGTAACGCAAACAGTGTCTACAAACTTAACAGTAAGTATTGTAGCCCTCACTGGTCTTATTTTTTTTTACTCTCTTATAATCTAATGTAAAGAAATATTGTAATCGTGCGAAAATCCGAGTTCGAGTTCTCAACTGATTTTCATGTTTCAAGGTCCCCCGAATAAGTTTCTGATTTAGATTTTGGCCGAAATCGGACGAAAATTAAGACTCCTTGAGGGCCTAATAACTTTAGAAGATACCGCTTGTGTTTATAACCTAATCGAAAATCGTTTCAAGTAAAATTTGTAGAGAAAACTAAAATATATGTTCGATATGAAATAAAATGTTTTGCACGAAATACATGCCGAATACCGTCGTTTGTTATTATGACTCATGCCCGGGCTTTAACTAGGAGGTCATATCGCCTACTACCAGAGCGCTCTTTATGGTGGACATGAGCCCGACTCTAATGTGAGAGTCCTAAATTTTGCCTACCCTAAATTTTTATTCACCTAGGGCAAGGGTCTTTAACGAGTACCTGACATCGTACAGGCTCGGGACCATCGCTTAACGTCTCATCCGAAGGACGGTGTGCTTAAGTTTATTTTACCTCCCAAATAAAATAAACTAAGGGCCTCGGCCTTGAGCTTCGCCGGCCCTGTTCATATATCATCTTTTTAATTTTCTTTATTTATACGATTTATTTTTTAATCAAAATGAAATCTTCGAATATAAATCCATCCTCTATTAAGAACTGAGTTTCAGACTGTAACCTCCAGGTGTGTTTCAGGTGTCGAAAAAGGAAAGTACGTAGGATGTTACTCCGATCAAAAAAAGGCACGAACGTTTCCTCTTTCAACGTACGTCAAACTAACCAACAACACTCCCCAAGTTTGCATTGATCACTGCATTGCAGAAGGATATTCCTACGCCGCTGTTAAATTTGGGTAAGAATTGTAATAAAGAATATCAATCATAGACAGCAGCACTGGTCTAGCATCAGCAGTACGTCTAAGCTCCACGGAATTTTACCGTACTTTCAAAAATTTTAGCACTGCTTCCAATTCGATTAACTTCGATATAGAGTAGGATGCAAGGAGTTTTCAACTGATTTTCTGAGTGACTGAGAACACGATAACAATAAGTCCCGATAGAATAAATGTATCGTCACGAAATTTTATATGTGTATTCAGAACCCTCGAAGGACAACATCTATTGATTTTCAGTCAAATGGACAAAGGGAAGAGGGGGAATAGGGGGGAAGGCTTAACACAAAAACTTTAATAACTGCCATTGTAATTGACACGACATTCCATATGTAATTTCAAATCAGCAGAGGAGAAGGGGAGATCAAAAGGGGAGGGGAGGTCAGAAGGGGAGAGGAGATGAGAAGGGAAGGGGAGATCAGAAGGGTAGAGGAGATCACAAGGGGAGGGGAGATCACAAGGGGAGGGGAGATCACAAGGGCAGGTGAGATCACAAGGGGAGGGGAGATCAGAAGGGAAGGGGAGATCAGAAGGGGAGGGGAGATCAGGAGGGGGTAGGAGATCAGAAGGGGAGAGGAGATCAGAAGGGGACTCAATTTGAAAATCTCAATAACTGCCGATGTAATGAATCTATCAACATAAAATTTAGTATGAGGTTTTAGAAGGTTATGTCAGTCAAATATTGAGCTTCAGACCAAAGGTGGATTGGCTTTGGAGGGAGAGCGAAAACTTAATTGATTAATTCGTGGTTGGGTGATCCACCGACGTGTGTGTCTTTTTTTTTACTAAATGACGAATGGAACAATAAAAACTATTCTCAATTCATGAATGTTAAGCGTTACAATGACTGACAGAGTCGACAAACTTTTACAATGTTGAGGTTGCGTCGTGTAAATTCAAAAAAAAAAACTCAATATTTGGCCAACGTTTCGGAAACTATTTAGTTGCTTTTTTAGGGCTTTATAATGACTCGAGTGGATGTGTATGGTGAAGTTTGTTCTCTCCCAGACAGAAATACTTACCATCTTCACCACACACATCCACTCAAGTCAATAAAAGCCCCTGAAGAAGGAAATAAATAGTTTCCGAAACGTTGGCCAAATAATTATTATTTTTTTTTTATTTACACCATAGAACCTCGATTTTCTTTAATATTAAGCATAACGTTAGTAATTGACGAAGAGATGTCCAAATTGGTTTTGATTTCAGAAATGAGTGTTTCTGTGGAAACGAACGTCCGTTGCACAGGCTGGTTACAAACGACAGAAAGTGCACCGCAAATGACTGTTCCGGAGACCCGACGCAGAAGTGTGGCGGTCCCTGGAGGCATTTGGTTTATACTACCGGAATGTAACTTCATATTGAATTTCAGGTAAAAGATATTTACTCTCCGTTGCCACCTCGGTCAGTCATAATATTGTCCGTCTCAAAAACACCGTCTCACTCAACAGTAGAGATTTTATCATTTCACATTAAGGAGCAATTTCGATAGGACTGTTTTCCACTAAAAAAAAAAAAAGTTCCGAGTTATCATTATAATATAGTTTCGATTTTTTTTTTTTTTTTTTTCTCCTTTCCTTGGCCTTAGCTTTTCACCATAGCCAGTCTATGTAATAATAAATTTATACTTTTGCATGCACCGACCCTAAAAACTGCACAATACTACCATATATCTCAGTATTGTTTGATGCCAATAATGTGGTGTAGCAAAAACGCTGTGTACCAATTTCTCTACATTGGATAACATTGTTAATCGTTCTATTTGGTATTTGCTACAACTCATAACCATGTGCTCCAGAGTCTCGACCTCGTCACAATGCCTACACTTGGAGGTTTCGCTCAGACCTATTCTGTGAAGATACCATCCACAAATACCGTGATTAGCTCTCAGTCGGCAAATTGACCTACAAAAGTCCTTTGTTAGATTTTCCCCATGGAACCATGGTTTGAGCTGAGCTTGTGCATTAATTTTCTTATAAAATGATCCTTTCTCCGAAGAAGCGTACTCCTGCTGCCAATCGAACCACAATCTCTTCCTCACCTCTCCAAACAAGTCTATATAGGGAAGACAGGACTTGCCCAGGGCTGTCCCCTCTGTGACTGCTCTCCTTGCCAAACTGCCCGCCATCTCATTGCCCTTAATACCCGCATGTCCCTTCACCCAAACAAACCTAACTCTTGTTCCTTTATTCTCAAGCAAGCAGACACTTTCTACGATCTCCAATACAATGTTGTTGATATTCTTATAAGTGAAATTGCTTAGTTGCCCAAACGAGAGTTGACTATCGCTGAAAATAACCAAATTTCTAATTTCATCCATCTTCAAAGCATATTTGAGGGACTCTAAAATAGCTATAAGTTCGGCAGACACCACAGAGAAACAAGATGGTAAAGAGAACAAATCCCTGTAGTCCCTCTGAGGATCGTAAAAAGTTTCGATTAGTCATATGGGTTTTTATCATTAAATTGAATGTTTAAATAAATATTAAAGAAACATATGACAGCTGTTACGGTGAAAATGTCGGTATAACCTATATTTAAAGTTAGGTTAGGTTAGGTAGACCCATGTCCGGGCTTTAACTACGAGGTCATATCGCCTACTACCAGAGCGCTCTTTCGTCACTCTGGTGGACATGAGCCCGACTCTACTGTGGGAGTCCTAAATTTTGCCTACCCTAAATTTTTATTCACCTAGGGCAGGGGTCTTTAACGAGTATATATATATATATATATATATATATATATATATATATATATATATATATATATAATAAAAATGAGTGCTAAATTTTGCTAAGCGCAAAACTCGAGAACGGCTGGACCAATTCGGCTAATTTTTTTTTTCAAATATTCGTTGAAGTCCGAGGAAGGTTCTTATGAAGAGTTCTTAGCTGTTAATTCTAGGAATGGCGATCTGAGATAGATTAATCGAAGAATCGATGTTTGGGGTCGTAATAACCGATGTGAACAATGAATCGATCAAGTGAAAATCATTTACTTACCGTTTCGTGTTATTCAGTTTTTAGTGCATGTTATTTTCTTGGCTGAATAAAACGTAATTGAGGGCGCCGGTAGCTCAGTGGTGTGCGTGCTTGACTTCTGAGCTCAAGGTCGTGGGTTCGTAGCCCGACCGAGGCCCTTAGTTTATTTTATCTGGGAGGTAAAAAAAACTTAAGCACGCCGTCCTTCGGATGGGACGTTAAGCGATGGTCCCGAGCCTGTACGATGTCAGGTACTCGTTAAAGACCCCTACCCTAGATGAATAAAAATTTAGGGTAGGCAAAATTTAGGACTCCCACAGTAGAGTCGGGCTCATGTCCACCAGAGTGACGAAAGAGCGCTCTGGTAGTAGGCGATATGACCTCGTAGTTAAAGCCCGGGCATGAGTCATAAAACCTAACCTAACCTAACCTAAAACGTAATTACAACTCTTACTGTTTCGTTTTATTCAGTTTTTAGTGCGTGTTATCAGTTTTTAGTGCGTTTTATTTTCTTGATTGTTTTTAAATCTTCGCTTCTGGCAAGTTCCTCGATTTATCTTTGGTTGTCATCTTTGTCATTTACTTACTGTTTCGTTTTATTCAGTTTTTACATATCTACATCTATATAATAAAAATGATTGGCTAAATTTTGCACGGGAGGGGGGGTTGGCCTGCATACAAAGATAGTTGTAGCTCATTAACGAATGGTCGAATTGTCATGGAATTTCACATGTAGTATTTTTAAAAGACAAAAACAAAAAAAGGATATGTGACGTCTCAAAATTGTCAACGGGAGGGGGGTTTGTGGGGGCAAGCATATACCTAAATAGTAGTTTCAAAAGCAATATTTAAAAATTGGCTGTGACCCTTTTGGACGGGAGGGGCGGGGGTCCATTAATGCTGAATGAATCTCACATGGAGCTTTCTTAAAGATGGGAAATAGCCCTAATTTTAATAGGGTGGGTTTCCTAAGCATGTATTACCTTGAAGGTGCACCGTTGCACGGTAAATAATAGCTCTCACCAGCGTTCTTAAGCACAAAATACCTAGGGCATCCGCTGTTGCAAGGCACATACTAGCTGCGGTGCCCTGCGTTCCTAACTACGTACTATCTGTGTTGCCCAGCGGTCCTAAGAACTTAATAGCTGGTTGCACGGAGTTGCAAGGCGCATACTATCTAAGGTGCCCGGTGTTCTTAAGTAGGAACTTGCTGTGGTTCCAAGTAAAAAAAATAAATTAAAAAAAATCCAGTCCAATAGCTTTTGACAGAACGACGTCTGTCGGGTCAGCTAGTATATATATATATATATTTTATTTTTATTTTTTTTTTTTTTTGGCTTCATGTACGATGCATATTAGCCATGACTCTTATAATGGTGTTTTACCTAATTATTTACGACATCCATGGCCCCGGAAGGGAGTTTTATCTACGAAATAAAACTCACTCCCGGACTGGATTCGAACCCGCAAACCAAGGTGAGACCATGCGACTAAAACCCTACGCTCTAGCCCGCACGGCCACCATGGCTCCCGAGTATATTTGAAGGGTCTTTTAAAATTAAAAGTTTACTTTGTTAAAAGTGTTTCTGTTATTAAAAATCAGTTTTTCAAAGCAGTTTATCAGTGCTTAACAGGCCTGGGCTTCAATTCGGGTTTACCAGAATCGAAGAACAAGTGATTGTGTACAATTTAAACATTTTGAAATATTACCTTCGGAAATTTAATTTTTAATTATTTGAGGCACTATAACTTTAGTCAAACCTGAGGATTATTTGCGATTGCAAATTTAATAAGAAACATTTTTGGTGACAATTTGGTTTCGATTGAACTAACAGTTTTCGGGTAAATCAAAGAAACCTCTAACAATTCGTGTTTCAGAACTACATTTCACGACGGCCTTCTGAGCTCAAGGTCGTGGGTTCGAAACCCGACCGAGGCCCTTAGTTTATTTTATCTGGGAGGTCAAATAAACTTAAGTATACCGTCCTTCGGATGGGACGTTAAGCGATGGTCCCGAGCCTGTACGATGTCAGGTACTCGTTAAAGACCCCTACCCTAGGTGAAAAAAAATTTAGGACTCCCACA
This sequence comes from Aradus depressus, assembly GCA_963662175.1. NCBI lineage: Eukaryota > Metazoa > Arthropoda > Insecta > Hemiptera > Aradidae > Aradus > Aradus depressus. Next base: position 4,497,683 of record OY759225.1, on the reverse strand, counting down.
GTAGAGTCGGGCTCATGTCCACCAGAGCGACGAAAGAGCGCTCTGGTAGGAGGTGACATGACCTATATAGCCCTCCCGTTAAGGATCACTTCACATTCCAACATTATATTTTGTAATAAATGTTAAGTTTAAAGTATTATGTTAAATAAATGTTAAGTTTAAAGTATTATGTTAAATAAATGTTAAGTTTAAAGTATTATGTTAAATAAATGTTAAGTTTAAAGTATTATGTTAAATAAATGTTAAGTTTAAAGTATTATGTTAAATAAATGTTAAGTTTAAAGTATTATGTTAAATAAATGTTAAGTTTAAAGTATTATGTTAAATAAATGTTAAGTTTAAAGTATTATGTTAAATAATTGAGTTTTTTTTTTTTTTTTTTTGCTTTATGTACGATGCATATTAGCCATGTCATTGTGTTATCAAGTTATCTACGACATCCATGGCTCCGGGAGGGAGTTTTATCTACGAAATAAAACTTACTCCCGGACGGGATTCGAACCCGCAAACCGTGGACCATGCGATCAAAGCCCTACGCTCTAGCCCGCACGGCCACCATGGCCCCCCATAAATGTTAGTTAAAGTATAGTGAATTATATATTTTTTTTATTATTATTTTCTTTAGCATACTAATTTTTTGAATACTTTGTAATATATATATATATATATATATTTTTTTTTCTAGGAACTTATTAAAATGATTGGACCGCTTGACTTCACCTTGTATAAGAGTATAATATGTTTTTTTATTGTAAATTGAATAAATAAATATACGTATGTACTCTTACGGGACCAAAATATATACAATACGAGAATCTTTTTCACTCTTTGTTCCTTCCCAAAAAAATTAATTCCAAGATTCGCCAAGATATGCTTTTTAATAATGGCCCATTTTCCCGCCTTTATGTGAGTTCATGTCTGAGAAGATATTGCAATTTTTACACTACTGCGGAAAGAGATGGGAGGGTTTGGTTTTTCACAATTTTGTATGTATGTTATATAGTGCTACTTATAGTACAATTATATAGGTACCATTTGTCTCAGTTAACCTGCCCCCCCATGTAAATGTTATACAATTGAGAATATCAAAATGAAACGCAGGGGCTCCTGAGTGACTAATCTGAAGTTGCTTTTAGGAGTATTGTCGACTGTTACCTGCTCCAGTTTTTCTCCAGCGTAAACAGTTCTGGAATTTTCAATGAGAAGTGCTATTTTTTTATGACGGATTCAAACAGGAAAATGAATTGTAGGAACAATTTAGAGGAAGTACTTTTCGATTTTCTTTCATCCTGTTGCGTGATAATCGCAGAAAACAATGAAAACAAGAGTTTATTTTTTTTTTTCGAAATGAGTGTTATCATAGAATTATCGTTAATCCTTTGAGTAAAACTTGATAAAGGGCTCAGATAAAGTTCATTGTTATGTCTCTCCTGGGCGCTGTAACATCGGTACCAGTGCTTGTAATGGCAGATTTCAACCATTTTGTTGACATGATCCTCATGTATGGAGAGTGTAGGACGAGGAGTAGGACTGCAGCTTGACTTTTCGCCGAAAAGTTCCCAGATAGGGCCTCATCCTTCTCGAAAACCTGCCCATTTTTATATATTTATATAAGAATATATAATATATATTCTTCCAATTATGTAAAAAAAAGAATAGAAGAATAGGGTTTGAAATGAAAATAAATGAAGTTTTAAAAATTATTTTATTATGGAGAAATATTAAGCTTTAAATAAAATTTAATTATTTTCCCTATAACAATGAAGTACAGTGATCCAAATAAATTTTAAAAATCTTAATATAAACAAACTTTAAACGCTATCTTTTTTGTAATTAATAATATATTACAATTATTACATATTATTTGTCCACTGGGAATATGAAATCCTAATCCATTACACATAAGTAAATTAACATTTTTTGCGCAATAACACAATATGTTACTAAGTGAAACTTCTTCGTTTTTTTTAAAAAGGATTTTGATAAATAACTTGATAAATAATTGAAGAAGAGATAATACCGTAAATTGACACAACGCGATGAGAGGCTGAAGCTACACCCACTACCACACTCCGCCACAACACTCATGGAGTTAAGTGTGGCAGAAAGGTGGACAATGGGCAAGGTTCAACTCCCACCAATATTACGAAGAAGACGAAATTTTGATTTTATTCATACAAAAATGGGACGTTAAAAAAAAAAAACAGCTTGGTCAGAAAATATTTCGCCATATAACAATTTTTCGACATACAGGTACATTCACTTACTAGACATAAATATTTTATCATTACAACTATGACAAAAAGAGAAAAAAATACAAAATTATAAGATAAAAAAAAAAATTCGATTGATATTACTACATGTTAATTATCTTAAAACAAATGGAAATTTAATTTTTCAATGTTTTAAAATAATTCTATAATGAACTATTTTGTATAGCAGACAATTGAAGAAATACAAAAAAACACCTAGGAAGAATCTATTACTTAAAATAAACATTACTACTGGCAAAACACTTAAGTATTTTACATAAGGCAAGTTGAAAATGAATTCGATGCCAGAGCTAAATATAAGTAAAATTACAATTCTAATATACATATTTCAGATGTAATTTTTACAATATAAGTCAAAAAAATAACGATATAGGAATATGAAAATTGGAGTTTCATTTTAAATTTAAATATTACCCCATTAATATCCTTAATTAATTATTATTATTAATGATTTAATATTAAATGCCATTTCTAGTATATTTGGTGTATTCAGTTATATATTAGATGTAAAAATGATAGCCATATCACATTTGCAGAAAGAATAAGATGTCATATTGCCATAACAAGATGCTATATTTAATATCCCCATAGATATCGGAAAAATTCTCAGTTGGGGCAATGAGAGTTCATTTTGACATTTATTTCAATTATTCCTTATAATCATAAAAAAAAAAAAATCATCAATTAACTTTTCGCTCCTCCTCCAAAACCAGTCGACCGTTTGCGCTAATATTCAATAGTGGACATACGAGGTGTGTTCATAAAGTAATGGGAATTTTGTAATTTTGCGGGTTGTATTAGTCCGAATCACGTGATTGTTTTGTTGTTGTGTTGGTAAACATGTCTGAAAAGTATATGTACATTGTTAGCCAAACCGGATGTTTAGTATGCTGTCAGCTGTCAAAGAGGTTACATGTGTTTTGGTACGATCGGCGATTATTTATTTGTTTATAAAATGAATCAGAGAATTTGCATTAAATTTTGCTATAAGAATGGAATAAAGTGCAGCAAAGTGAGTCTGCTATGAGTAAAACTAGGGTTTACGAGTGGAATAAAAGCTCGACAATGTGAAGGTCATGCTCACTGTGTTTTTCGATTTTAACCGTATATTGCACCACGAGTTCTTGCCACAAGGTCAAACGATCAATAAGGAGTACTACCTACAAATGCAACGCCGTTTGCGTGAAGCAATCAGAAAAAAACGCCAGGATTTGTGGAGAAACAATTCATGGCTTTTGCACCACGATAATGCACCTGCTCACACTTCATTGCTTGTTCGTGAATTTTTGGCCAAATACAACACTGTAATGATGCCCCAGCCTCCATATTCGCTAGACATGGCTCCGTGTGACTTTTTTCTGTTCCCAACAATAAAGAGAACCTTAAAGGGCCGTCGTTTCACAAGCATAGATGAGATTAAAAGTGCATCGCTGAGAGAGCTGAATGCTATCTTAAAGATCGAATTCCAGAAGTGTTTCGGGGATTGGAATAAGCTCTGGCATAACTGTATAATATCTAATGGGGACTATTTTGAATGGGATAACATTGATGTATATAAATAAATAAAATTATTTTCAAAAACCGAAAATTCCCGTTATTTTTTTAAAACACCTCGTACATAGAAGCTCCCAAATCCTCAAACTAAATATTGTTTCGATAAATGCATTATATGAGAGGTTATTGAGCCCCACTTTATATCACTCTAATTTTACAGGTTAACGTCCTCATTGGGTTTTGACTTTAAATATGAAATTTCATGTCGATATATTCATAACGGCGGCACTTATTGGGCTTTCCGAGTTGAACTCACCTTCCCTTTTGCCGATTCCGCTGAAAACTAATAAATGTCATCTTTATAGGGTTTTGATTAAAAATATGTATCGATACATTCTTCCTATTGGGAGCTATCGTATTCACACACATAGATCGATTTTTTTTCCATATTTGGGATCTAGAGGTCGAAAAACTTGAAATACCGTCAAAACTCGCCCATCAAATAACAGCCCCTATTCCTCAACCCGCAATATATCGTTAATAGATTTGCGTGGGGCGGAGTGAGCCCTAGGGCGGTCCTTAATTCTTCGATCTCTACAGGGACGTAATCAAAGAAATTTTGTTCAAACACATCCTGTACATGAATATATAAATATATGCCTCTTAATGTTATTACACATAAAGAATTCTTTATTATTTTAGGAATGTAATTAGGGCTTATGGTGGCACATCGATAATAACATTATTAAACATATTTTGTAGAATTACTAACACTATTGGTGCTAAAATATTTTTCCTTGTTGGAAAAATTACAACGACTAAGTATACATTTTTTTTTTTCAATTCATAAGTGTGGAAGTACAATTTAAAAATTACAAAAAATATATTTATATATTTAAAAAAAGAATAAATAATAATTACCACTGATTTTTTTCCTAGGCAATTTATTTATTTTTTCATAATGAAAAAATAAAACTATCAAATACATAAAATTAAAGTGAAAAGTAATAATATTAATTATTATAAAAAAAAAGCTGTAATTGCAATATATAATAAAGCTAAATATATCTATAGAAGTATAAAATGGAAAGTTGTACTGTTAATGTTTGGGCAAAACGGTTACTATCCTAATAAAAGGGCTTTGGTGGTCAAGTGGTTAGTGTGACTGGGAAGCCTCAGTGGGTGAGTGGTTAGTGTCCCCTTTATTCGGTGATAGTATTGAGAATCCCGATATAAAGTAATGACAAACTTACGTTAATAAACTCAAAAATTACTCCCAAGGGCAATGCCGGGTGAATCTGCTTGTTTATCTTTCCCGCAATTCTGGAATATAAATATATATATATATATAAACTTTCCATTTTATAAAGAATGAATTGTATTTATATTTGAACACTGGTACAATCGAATTCTGAACATATAGAGATGAGAGCCCTGACATATACAATTATTTGATTGAAACTTCAAAATTTGATTCATATATTTGATTTGAACAAATAAAAAAAAATAATAACAATAATATATATTTTAATAAATTCTTAGCTTATTTTACCGATTGAACATAAGACTTGAGCACGCCATCTTTCGGAGGGTTTATTAAATTGCGGTCCCGACTCTGTGTGACGTCAGATAATCTCTAAAAAACCCAAAAATAAAAACTTGTTAAAAAGCAACTCCCCACATTAGAGTCGGGCTCACGACCATCAGAGCGACAAAAGAGCGCTCTCTGGTAGTAGGTCATAGTTGAAACCCGGGCAAGAGTCACAAAAAACAAACCGATTGAACATAACAAAGAAAAAAAAAATACAATTTGTTTGTAAATACATAATAAAGTAATAATTATATTCGAATATAATTGACTTAGTCACCAATATAATATATTTCATTTTAAAAAAACTCAAGTTCCAATGAAATGTACAAACAGTCTACTTAAATAGGATCAAATCACTTCTAAAATATTCGAGATTTTTAATTATCCATGTTTTTAATTAATATTTTTGAAATCCTAAAATACAATTTATTTATATACGTTAATAAATAAAGCAAACACTGAATATTGTACTAAATAGTTAAAGCTGATAAATGTACCCCGGCAAAATACTCAACACAACCTTAACATAGTATGCACTTTTAAAACTTTAAACAAAAAAAAAAAAAGAATCAAGTGATGGTTTAAAAATAATCAACTTAAAAGTAAATTGTAAAAAAAAATTAGAGAGAAAAATTATTATTTACAAAAACTAATATTTATTAAGTCAAAAATGAAAAAAAAAAAAATATATATATATATAAAATGAAATTTATTTAAATCCTAACACGTTTATAGATAAAATATTTAATAAAAAAAAGTGTTTTCTACGCTAACTCTAAAAATATTTACATTGATATATTGTGCATAATAAGTTTAAAATAATGCTTCTCTGTACATACATAATGTATCAATACATACAATTTATTATTATTAGAATGATTCCTCTTGTAGTTTTCTTCCAATTTGTCCAATGAGACAGACTCAAATTTACCATTATTTTGCCTACTTTTTTTTTTTTTTTTTTCATAAATTTATCATGTAATAGAAATAAATTTAATGATTATAAAAATAATAATTAAAAAAAAAAAAAGTTAATATAACGAGGTGTTTCAGCGAGATAGGAACCGCAGTTTTTCTAGGAATCATAAGTTTGAAAAATATTTCTATAATATACAAGTCAATTGATATACTGAGAGCCCTATGGGAAAGTTTCAAAAATAAAACTTGGATAGCCAACTAGGGACATTTGAGGGCTTGAAAAAATTAACTAAGTATTTTTTAGTAATCTCAATAAAAACGTTTTCAACGTTAAAAAAAAAAAAAAAAAAAAAAAAATAGAAAAAAGTGTAAACTGCCTTCAAATCGACTGTCTTAATCAACGGTTGACTTCAGTATTCTCATATTAAATTTCATGTCGATATATTCATTACTACAACTGGTTTTGACTTCCTCTTCCCTTCTCTTCGGCCGATTTTTCGGAAAATTAATTAATGTGTCATCTTTATGGGGTTTATTTTATATACATATTAAATTTCGTGTCAAAAGCAATTATTACATCGGCTAGTTAATAAGTTTTTATGTGAATCCTCCCCTTCCCTTTAGTTGATTTGCCTGATTTTGTCGTCCTTAAGGGATGGGTTCTGGATACACATATAAAAACTTTATATTAAATTTTTACATACATTCCATTCTATCAAAAGTTATGGTTTTTTCATTATTATTATTTTTTTTTTTTTTGACCCGGTGTGTTTTTACGGATACCATCTTTCCAGTTTGTTTTATTTTTCCAATAGATTCCAACAAAAACTGCATATTCCCGATGCACATCTTTATGCTGCACTTCTGGTTCCTACTATCACAATATTCTCTTCTGCTCGACAGGTTGGACATACATAAATATAATCAAATCTTTATTAATTAAGTTTGAATATAAAGGCAACTTAAAACTAATATAAAATTCTTAATCTTCTGTCAATAGTATATATAGATTATTTTTTATTTTTTTTTAAATTTATTTCATCAACAACAAGATATTATTTATGAGCTTAAAATGTTATATAATACAATAATTATATAATTAAATTGATAATTAAAGCCGTATAATGTATAATAATTACGAGATACCACAGAATATAAACGATTCCACTATATACCACCTGACTAGTGCTTCGGATCCCTTCAAAGATTTGTTTAGACATGTAAAGAAAAACATTTTTAAAAAAAGGCAATTTTTAACTAGATGACTAGTTAAACCGCTGAGCGCAGTTTAGTAAAAGAGCCACAAAAAAATTACACTTAATTCTTTTCCATAATTAAAAATTAAATTGTTTTTTTCCATAATAAAAAATTAAATACAACAAAATTTGCAGCCTATTTTTATTATGTATTTATTCTGATTTAGATACTTAAAATACTTTTTCTTCAATGTGTAAAATAAAAGAAATTCAATTATTATTAAAAAATATATAAAATAATATATATATATATATATTTGTAAATAACGAGACATTAAGAATAATAAGAGAAAAATATTAATAAAAATTACTCGTTTCAAAAATTTATCATTCTACTACCAGCCTTTGTGGTAAGAAACATGTTTGAAAAAATTAAAAGTTAAGAGAAATTAATTTATCAAAAATACAGAATAATTTAGTCTTGTTGATAAGCTTTTGATAAATTATTTCATAAATAATATGATAATGAATATGATAAAATATTACTTTGTACAAAGTATTGTTTATTGTTATTATTATTGTTTCGTATTTATTACTTGTATATTTTTACGGAACATTTATCTTTTGGACAAAAGATGTATTGTAGTTCGATATAGTTTCATTTCTACGTTGATGTAGGAGACTTCAATAGAGAATACTTTATAGCTCCTTAATGAAAGACACGAGTCGACAGTATCTTTTCAATGTAGAAGGAATTCGAGGTTCTGTCGTGTAAATGAAAACTAATTGGTCAACGTTTCGGAAACTATTTATTTCCTTCTTCAGGGCCTTATAATGACTTGAGTGGATGTGTGTGGTGAAGGTAGTGAGTGTTTAGTCTCAAACCTTCTCCACACACATCCACTCAATTCATTATAAAGCCCTGAAGAAAGAAAGAAATAGTTTCCGAAACGTTGACCAAATACTTTTCATTTACACGACAGAACTCGAATTCCTTCTTTAATTATAGTTCCCATGTCGTGAATTTTTTTTTTGTTTTTTTAAATTTAAAAAATAACGTTCTCAAGACTAAAAACAAAATAAATCTCATTATTCACATGGACAAAAATACAAAAATTCACTAATCTGGAATATTTAATTAAACAAAAAAATGTTTGGCTAAATTATGTCAATTCAATATTATTTGTCGGAATTTATTCGTTTAATTTAATAACAATAACACAACACTTATAAGACATACATTATTATTATTATTTATCCCTTATGCCCTGTTTATGATAATTTCTTTTATTAAAATTAAAGAAATACACAAATTCATTTATCGGGTGTTTCATCAACTACAGATAACTGGCTTCATCCTTCTATGACCGGTTAGTCCAACTATGACAAACTCTCATTCATTTTAATTGTGCTGTTCTATGTTATTTTAATTGTTTTAATCACTTAAACATTTTAATAAGAGCAATTATGGAGTTTGGAACTATTTTGTGTTTTGTGGGCGCTGCTAACCTTGATTCAGTCATACAGTACCAAAACAAAAAAAAAATATGTAGTTTATATGAACTAAATAAAATTTTAAAATATACATGCAAATGTAGCGTGCAATCTACTGAGCTCAAGATCGCGGGTTCTAATTCCGGTCGAGACCCTTGAGCATGACGTCCTTCGGATGAGAGGTTAAGCGATGGGCCCGAGAGCCTGTACGATATCAGATACTCGTTATACCCGAGGTGAATAAACTTGGACAGGCATAATTGCGGACTCACGATATAAAGTCGGCTGGCTCATGTCCAACAGAGAGACCAAAGAGCTCTCTGGTAGTAGGCGTTATGAACTCGTAGTTAAAGCATGGACATGAGTCATAAAAACTATAAAAATATATTTAGTGTACATTTTTTAATTTAATTTAATTACTGTAGAAATCAAAAAAAGTTTTAATAAATTCCAAAATATTTATTTTGAAGCTGAAATTTTGCACCGTCAAAGAAAGCAATCACAACTAAATATTTTCACCGAACACGTTAATATTGGAGCTGCATTAACTGCACATAACTTACAAATATTTATTTTACATCACTATATTCTGAAGAAAAATTTGAAACATTCCATTGGAAAAATTACAAGTGATGAAAACATTTTAAAGGATGCGCAGTGAAACATTAGTAAAGGTTCGTCATACGAAGGACTAGCTGTTTTAGAGATAAGTTTTACAAAAACAAGTCCATTGGCTACTAGATGAAACCCTATGTTTTCATTATTCACAGTAAATATCAACATATAAACAAAATAGGTTTCTAAATTATTATACAATTAATTATATTGTAAATTTCAACCTTATTATTATACTTAAGACTGTCTCTATGCGATAGGAAGGCGTGGGTAGCCGCCTCACCCAATCCCTAAATTTTAACAATTAACATTAAATTTAAACATATGAGAAAATTTTCAGTTAAGGTTACTTTCTAAGCAGTAACTCAGGTAGGACAATTGTTTTAGGAATGGTAGTAGAACATCCCCTAACCAGCGAAGTCTCTCTTTAAATTACCCAACGCCTTCCATTCGCGGAGAGGCACATGTTTTTTTTTTTATATATGTATAAAATACCGTTAAGGTACAATAAATACAAGTTAATGGAACATAATTACAAACATATATCATCCTTTCTGCCCAATCTGGGAGTATATACAAGGACGATAAACCATACAAACCAACATATCAGGTGACTGTTGGAATTTCTCCTCTGCTGTCTGCATCTTCTTTGGCATTCCTCCCACTTAGGCGAAATACATAACCTTTTTGGTGTCTGCATGGACTGTGATGGCTCTGGCCATTGCACCTGGAGTTCGATCTTCACTGCATCCCGACTGATGTGATCCTTCACCACTGAAATTGAAAAAAAAAAATTATTATTATATGAATTTTCTAAGATGAAATATTTCATATAAAGCTTTCATTTAAATAATAATAATAAAAAAGTCGATATTTTCTGGACTATGTCCTTCTCTCTCGAGGTTCTGAACTTGAATATAAAATTTCATGTCGATACATTAATTATATCGATAGTTATTAGGATTTTTGAGTTGAGACTCCCTCCTCTTCTGCTGATTCTAGGCTGCTGAGCTAGCCTTAGGAACCAAAGGTTTTGCTGAGTTAGGAAGGAGGTACTGGAAAAGTAGGGATTAAATGAAAGAAGAGTAGGAGCATGGCGAATCTGGAGAGAGGGAGAGAGTTCCAGAGGGAGTTAGCCTGGATAAGGAAGGAGTTGTGGTAGGTTGTTGTCCTGTGGGAAGGGAGTTAAAGATGTGAGGGACGGGATCTGGAGAGGGAGAGAGTTCCAGAGGGAGTTGGCCTGGATAAGGAAGGAGTTGTGGTAGGTTGTTGTCCTGTGGGAAGGGAGGTAAAGATGTGAGGGACGGAATCTGGTGAATTAAAATTGAAGCATTTGAAAGATGTAGGAAGGCTATTGCAAAGATATAGTTTGATAGAGGAATGAGTCTAGGAAATATTGTCGATGAAAGGATGGGAAGAGGCATTTTAGGTCAGTATAGGAACTAGCAATAGAAGAGTGTCTGAGGAGCACCAAGATGACTCGGTTTAGTGATGTGGTTGGTTACCTGTCGTGTTCCTTTTCGACGAGATGGTAGCGGGCCCTGAAGGCGACCAGATGTGCATAATAGGCCGGGGCTGGGATCGACACTGACCGAGTGCACCTCACATAGGTGTGACACAGTTGGTAGGTGAGACACTGCAACTCGTCCGAGTCGAAGTGGTTGTCATCCCAGAGCACGTGGTAGTGGCTCGGTCGGCTTGTACCCTACAAAACATCACGTCAAAGAGGATTCTAATAAATTCAAATATAGGAGACCCTTAAGGTTATTTCCTGGGAGGTAAAAAAACTATGAGCACTACGTCCTTTGGGTCCTAAAGCGATGGTCCCGAGCCTTTGCGATGTCAGATACTCGTTAAAGACCCCTACTATCATACGTGAATAAAAAATGTAGAGTATGCAAAATTTAGGACTCCCAGAGTAGAGTCTGGCTCATATCCAGCAGAGCTACGAAAGAGCGTTCTGGTAGTAGGCGATATGACTTCATAGTTAAAAGCCCGGGCACGAGTCACAATAAATAACTACACTGATATTTGCCCTTTTTGATTATGCAAGGATGAATTTTTGGAGAAGTCCCATAATAAACTTCTTCAAATTTCACGAAAACCAACTTTAAAAAGTAAAAAAAATCATTACAAAAGAGGAAGCAGTGAGCGTGCTTCAAGATTGGTGTAGCTGAATTGAGGTCTTCGCACTGTCTTTTGCTAATGACTAAACGCTATTTTCACCGCCTCATGCGCACTTACAGTTAAAACTAACTGAAATTATCTGCAAGACTAGCACTTGCGAAATACAAACATGCAATCTTTAGTGCATCTTCTTTTTAGTGGAAAAACTAATTTAAAATGTTACTGTAATGGCTCCTCTACACTATGGCTCATTGTGGGCCATCATGATTGTCACCATTATCATGGCCCATTATGATGGCCTGAATGGACGCATCCACACAGTGGTCCATCTAGATGTGCATGAATGGGCCATAGTGAATTTATTTATTTAATGGAACCCAATTTATTTCTTTTTTCGGTTTTGCCATGATTAATAATAAACAGCTATTTCTTGTTATAGAAAACTAAATATTTCAAAAAACTAATATTTCAAAAAACTAAATATTTCGTTATAATTAAATAATAATAATTACTAAAATCAGTGTTATCATGACAACAAGCAGCAGGCACTGATAAGCGTGCGATAAAGGAAATAATGATGGCCCATGGTGTGAACATGCCACTTTAGCCACTGCGCAGCTTACTTGCGCATGCTGGCCTCCTTTGATGTGTGTAGTCGGACCGCCCCCAACGCCATCCATGGCCATCACCATCTCCATCATCCACTACTTAGGCCACTACAGGCCATCTACCCCTCTACACAATGGCTCAAGATGGCCCATAGTGTAGAGGAGCCATAACAGGCAGTGGCCCAATCCTGCTGGGCCACTGTGTAGAGAGGGGTTGGCTTGTGTTGGTCATGTTGGGCCAGGGTGTTGGCTTTTGTTGGTGAAGGTTGGCGTTCGGAGCGGTTTTTCAACACACATCAAAGCAGGCCAACATGCGTGAACCAAGTGCGCAGTAGATAAGTGACGCATCCACACACTTGTCCCACATTGGCTGTTTGTTTCTTGTCGTAGTGTTTTGTATATTCCTTTCATCCTGTTAAATACTATAATATTTTATTTTATTTTATTAATATAAACTACAAATACAAAATGTCTACATGGACAAATGAGGAAAGTTTAAAATTTTTAGAACTGTACCAAAATGAACCTCCAATTTGGAATCCCAAAAACCCTTTTCACAAAAATAAAAATATGGTCCACCATCTTCTTTGTTTCCATTTCTTTTCAACCATGTTTTTGTCAATAATATGTAAGTAACAATTATATGCAGCAGCGATTTTCTCGATATCCATCACGGAAATAGGGTTCAAGCAACTGGGTTTGGCCATGATACTGGGCCAATGGCTGGCCCAGTATGTGGAGCCAAGGTTCAGGCCAGCGCCGCCATTACGCCAATATTGGTGGCCCATAGTGTAGAGGGGGCATTATACTGTGCGCCAGGGGTGGCGTACACCGAAACCGGTACACTGTATGTATATATATTTTTTGTGAAATTAGACAATAATAAATGTTGATTTTAACCTGTATTCCTTGATGACTGCACAGATAAAAGTCAAACTCAGTAGGATGTGTAATGCCAACATCTACCGTGGTGCCAGCTGGAATGTTGCCTGACTTGCCGCTCTGCTCCTTCTTGTCCGCACAGAACAGTCTGACAACAAACAGAATTACATTACATCAGACAAAGGATGTTACAGTCCCTTTATATCTACAACACATCTCAACTTATACATGAAACAGGTATATAAACAACGGGGAGAAGCGTACAATTTAATAATTGCTTATTTTTTGTTATGTCGAAAAATGAATTGTTTATTTGGACATGATTTGTTTTGTAGAAGACTATTTCAACTCTAAAAAGACTAAAATTGATTGATAACTGAGGAAATAAGGCTCTGCTTCTGGAGAAAAGGATAAATTATTAGTTTAATATGGTTAGGTTTTATGACTCATGCCCGGGCTTTAACTACGAGGTCATATCGCCTACTACCAGAGCGCTCTATCGTCACTCTGGTGGACATGAGCCCGATTCTACTGTGGGAGTCCTAAATTTTGCCTACCCTAAATTTTTATTCACCTAGGGTAGGGGTCTTTAACGAGTACCTGACATCGTACAGGCTCGGGACCATCGCTTAACGTCCCATCCGAAGGACGGCGTGCTTAAGTTTATTTTACCTCCCAGATAAAATAAACTAAGGGCCTCGGTCGGGCTACGAACCCACAACCTTGAGCTCAGAAGTCAAGCACGCATACCACTGAGCTACCGGCGCCCTCATTAGTTTAATATAAACATATTGAAAAAATAACTTAATTTTGCTATGATTTCACAACTAAAAAACTTTTGAGTACGCCGTCCTTCCGATGGGACGTTAAGCGATGGTCCCAAGCCTGTACGTGAATGAAAATTCAGCGTCGGCAAAATTGAAGACTCCCATAGTACAGTTGGGCTCATGACTACCAGAGCGACAAAAACAGCGCTCTGGTAGTGAAAGAGTTTCAAAACACGAAATTTTCCGACTCAAATCTTCGGCAGAAACTATATTTTAGAACAGAGGGCGCCGGTAGCTCAGTGGTATGCGTACTTGGCAACTTACGTTTATTTTATCTGGGAGGTAAAATAAACTTAAGCACGTCGTCCTTCTGATGGGACGCTAAGCGATTGTCCCGAGCCTGTACGTTAAAGACCCCTGTCCTAGGTGAATAAAAATTTAGGGTAGGCAAAATTTAGGACTACCACAGTAGAGTCGGGCTTATGTCCACCAGAGTGATGAAAGAGCGTTTCTATATATTTTACTAGCAGTAATACCCGGCGTTGCCCGGGGAACTTTGACTTTTCTCCCAATATCTCCTATAAGGCTATTCAGTTCCTCGACAGTACATTCATGATGTTATAATTTTCAATTATTCATACGGAATAAGGCTTATAGTCTTTCAACTGTAGTAACGCTAGCTTTGGAGCTAAAACTAATTTATTCAAAAAGATTTCTCATTAATCGTTGCAATGGCTTTCGAGTTACAAAGATTGCGAGATTGCGTACAAAGAGCTGGGATGGACCAGGGGTTGATTAAAAAATAGACCTTAACCTTCCGGTAGATAAAACATCTATTCAAAAAGATTCCTCATTAATCATTGCAGTGGTTTTTGAGTTACAAAGATTGCGTGGGTGGATGCTGGGATGGACCAGATATTGAGGTACTAATACGCCTATAACCTTCCACAGACGATGACGAACAAATTTAAAAAAAAATTAATCAAATCCATCAAGCCGTTCGTGAGTTATAGCGGTACAACGCACAGACATTTTCAGCTTTATGTATATGATATCATCATCAGGGCATTACACTGGATGGAGTCCTACATTGCAATGTAAGACTCCCTCCAGTGTACATGTCTTCGAAACGTTGGCATTTGAATAGTGTTTTCTTCCATCTTTGACTGACCCTCAATATTCCTACAATTAGAATCTAC
Source organism: Aradus depressus (assembly GCA_963662175.1). Taxonomy (NCBI): domain Eukaryota; kingdom Metazoa; phylum Arthropoda; class Insecta; order Hemiptera; family Aradidae; genus Aradus; species Aradus depressus. The sequence goes on along the minus strand of OY759225.1, from coordinate 4,482,519 downwards.
AGTCGCTAATCAACATCTATATATTTAATATTTAAATTTGTACTACATATATCAACGCAAATGTTGCCAACGGACTTTGACAGTGTGGATCCTATTCGCAATAATTTTTACATTTTTCAGTCAGAGGGGGGGGGAGGGGGGGGGGGGGGGGGTATTCCAACACAAATACAAGTATTCATAAAAAAACAAGAGACTCATTAACAAACTCCAGAGGTAAAATATAAAGAATATAGAAAGTATTTATTAGGAATTTAGTCAATTGTTAACGTCAGTGAAAGTATTGACACTGAAAACATGTTGAATTGTGCGTTAATATTGATAAAGTAGCTTATGTTCTTAGAACAGACTATAAAATGCCTCCCTTTCACATTACATATACATACTACTAGCAGATCTGGTTACCTCGTGTGATGCCTCTTCTGAACGACAATGAACGTGATGCCGGGTTTGTAGTCTCCTTCAAGTTTGATGCAAGCCTCTCGGATGGCCGTCAACTCGTGTTGCAGCACCTAACAACAGAACAGAACACACCATTAAACAAACCAAAACAAAACCCATATAACGACTATTTTGTCTACTAATCTGGTCCCTCCTTGATCATTACTATACTAGGTTTTCAATAGGATTAGAAGAATTACATGGATTGTATTGCAATCAACTATTTTGTTTATAATAATAATAATTATTATTATTAGCATAATAATTATTATTATTATCATTGTCACAAACTTCTGAGTTTACTTGTCTCTTAATAAATAACACACAACAATTGGTAAATTTTTATTCACCAATTTCAAATAGTACACCATCAATAACGTGTACGTTTTCAATACTTTTAATAAATTTTTGTTTTGCAACATTAGTTAGTTGGTTCTTTAGAACAAAAAAATAATTAAGTCAAGACCCTCTTAGGCAAGGCACTAACTAGCTGTGATGCCCAGTGGTCTTAACTACGTACTAGCTGTGGGGTCCGCCGTTGCAAGGCACATACTAGCTGTGATGCCAAGTGGTCCTAACTAATCAATCGAATTAATCAATTACATTTTCGCGCTCTATCCAAAGTCAATGGACCGTTTGGGGTAGAAATCAATATTTGACTTACATGTCAAACTAGCTGTGATGCCCAGTGGTCCTAACTACATACTAGCATGGGGTCCGACGTTGCAAGGCACATACTAGCTGTGATGCCCAGTGGTCCTAACTACGTACTAGCTGTGGAGTCCGCCATTGCAAGGCAGTCCGTCGTTGAAGGACTATCTTATTCCATATGAATAATTGAAAATTATAACATCATGAATGTAATGTCGAAAAATTGAATAGTATTCGAACGAGAGATATTAGGAGAAAAGTCAAAGTTACCCGGACAACGCCGGGTATCACTGCTAGTTAATATAAGAAGGAATAAAACGAAGATAAAGTTATTCATCGATTACATTCACCAATTTTTATTAAATGAATACAAAATATAATACTGAATAAGAACTCACGTGCAGGAACTGTCCTTCCGAAACACCGTCTCTATACAAAATAATCCTATGCGGTTTGTATCCTCCAGTGCTCTTGTAGAACATAATAAGAAGCTCCCTGCAACAGAAAAATATTGTAAGATATTAATTGTAATAATATAATAATTGTAAAGAAAGTTGTCGGTGAATCACCGGTTATGTATTTCACCAGCTTGAATTAATAGGTTTGTAACCCGCCTGGAGACTGCTATGGGTGGTTCCAAAGTAATACGAAGTAGACAGTAGTGAGCAACCAAATATTTAAGTAACGTCCCAGATAACAACATTATAACATAAATAACTTAAATCTAGACTGGCCGGAATGACTACAGTATTTCAGTACACTCACCCGGAGCAGAGGAACACAAGTACAAACTGCGCCCCCTAGCATCATGTCTTCTCTCTTCGACTCCAGGACTAGAACTCTCTCTCTTCGACTCCAGGACTAGAATTCTCTCTCCTCCAGCTCAGGAGACCCAGTAATGCTACTGCTCCCACTCCGCTTTCTGCACGTTCCCAAGGAGCCAGCTCTCCAACTCTCTTCGCAGAATGCTTATCTGCCTTCTGCCCCGCCGGCTACTAATTAATCTTTTGCTCGCTCTCCAAATAACATAACACTACGTAACAAAATTTGACCAAGTTTTTGTTTATCTTAGTTTTTTAGTGTGAATTGCTTAATTTGATGATGCTGATTATGAGTATATAAGTCAATATTTTGGCTGTGACAATAAATTTTCTTAAAAGCTACTAATATTACATATTTAATTAATAAAACTAGAGTCCTATAAAACTAGGTGTACAATACATTCTGCTGTTTGCAAAAACTAAGCTGAGTCAGGCATTTCTGTATAAAAAAACTCAGTTAATGCTTTAATAATTATCAGTAACTTCTCACCTTGTATGTTCTTTATGAATATATTAATACTTTAAATAGATTTCAATTGAATTCAATGGATTTGTTCTAGCCTTTTTGTAGACAACAGCTGTGAATATTTTTATCGAAAAAAAAGTCGAAGTACGTTAGAACACTGAAAAAAATGGCTCAAAAAAAGTGGTGTCCGATGGTAAACCGAAAAGGGCTTCGCCCGGATTTTTACATTTGAGATCGAAAAATTCTATTTTGCGCGAGAATTTTGTCTCTCAATTGATTTCAATGGGGATTACGTTTTTCGGTGATTATTCCTCCGTGGTATGTTCGATTTCAGATTTTTTTAGTAGTAAACCATTGTCACCGTGTCCACTACCATCGTGGCAAATTGCAATGTGATCGGTAAAGGAGGAGTACGAGTACAACGAAATACATGAGTCGCCTAAGAAAGAGCTTCGTAAACTCAGCTCAAAAAGTAGACAATAGTGAGCAATCAAATATTTAATTAACGTCCCAGATAACAACACTATAACATGGAATAACTTAAATCTAGACTGGCCGGACTACAGTATTTCAGCCCACTCACCCGAGCAGAGGAACACAAGTACAAACTGCGCCCCCTAGCATCATCTGTCTTCTCTCTTCGACTCCAGGACTAGAATTCTCTCTCCTCCAGCTCAGGAGACCCAACAATGCTCCTGCCCCCCACTCCGCTTTCTGCCCGTTCCCAAGGAGCCAGCACATTCCAACTCTCTTCGCAGAATGCTTATCTGCCTTCTGCCCCCCCCGGCTACAAATTAAGTTTTTGCTCGCTCTCCAAATAACATTAGTATCAAGTTTTTGTTTATCTTAGTTTTTTAGTGTTTATTGCCTAATTTGATGATGCTGATTATGAATATATAAGTTAACATTTTGAGTGTGATAATAAATTTTCTTAAAATCTATTAATATTACATGTTTATTTAATATAACTAGAGTCCTGTAGAAGAAATCTAACATACAGTACCTCAATAATTGTTAGGAATAAGAACAAAAATATTGAATAAAGTTGAATGTTCATACAACAATAGTGTCTTTTTAAAAATGTACATCAGAATGGCCTCTCCTCTTACGTTTTTTTTAATGGTGATTAGTTTGAACAACTACGATAGCTAGAAAAAGCGGTAAATTTGAAATTATTAAAAAACTGTTATAATATCAAAAAGAAACGACATCTGTAAAAAATGAATGGCATATTCGCGTTCAGCACATTACTTTCACACACTAAATAAACACAAAGAAATAAAAATAAATAATTTTTTTTTACGTAGTGTAATCAACAGTTGACTTACTTACATAGGAGCCTCTGAATCCTCCTACATTCATTAGATCGGCACTTATTAAGGTTATTGAGTGGCCCCGCACTCCCTCCCCGCCGATGATCGCTCTTTTCTTCCCCTTTCGCCGATTTTGCGGAAAATGAATAGGTGCCGTCCTATGAGCTTTTTTATCGGCAGGGTTTGAGTCGAGCCCCTCCCCTTCGTTTTTGCTAATGGGGTTCTGGATATGCATTTAAAATTGTGTGTCAATAAATTAATTATATCGAGGTTCATTCTCTTCACACAAACACAGACTTTCTTTTTTTTATTTTTGGAATCCGGGGGTCGGAAAAGATGAAATTCCGGGGAAAACTGATCATCGAATTTCCGACCGATTATATAACTTCCTCTATACATTAGAGATGTTTTCGCCAGAGATCTTGTGGAAGTTCATTGTGAATACTAATGAATAAAAAACTTAAAACGAGTCAAAAAATTCTACTTTATTTATATGAAAAACCCATCATTCCCCAGATTCATCACATCACAAATTAATCTAAAAAACATATCCTCATATCCAATTCCTCTATACACTTAGTATAGCTGGGGAAGTTGTATATTGTAAGGTAAACTTACCGAACCATAGAGGAGAGTTCCTGTATGATCTCCTGGCGATGCTGCTGCACTCTGACGGTGGCCGCATATCGACTAGGATGCGCATCCATGGATCCGACCACAGCAGCGATGGAAGGCTTCTTGTTGTCACCAGCAGGCGGGTGAGTTACATCCGCCCCGAGGAAGATCACCGGCTCGTTGAACACCTAAATCGGGTACAAAAATAAACGTCAGTTCACTTGCCATTGGAACATTGACACGAATCACATCATAAGCTAGACAAGACTAATGAATTGTATTGATCTAAATTATATAAAGTCCTAACAAACTAAGCAACAGATTAAGCAGATTTCCAATAAAATTGTATTCACCTTCAATAATTACAACATTTGAAAGATATAACAACGACTTATTGTTTTGAATCGATTAACAACAAAGATAATACACTTATAAAAACCAAATTCTGTTTTGGCCAAAATACAGGTGCTAACCAGCATTAATGTCATACAGACAATTATTATATCAATCAGTAGCGTTCACTTAGATATTTTGGTTAGGGAGGGCAGAATGGGTTTTCGACCTATTAATTTCGACAATAATTGTTGAAAATAATTTTCAATTTTTCAGGAGAACGAAAAAACGTCGCCGCTTCTTTATTTTTTACTTTATTAAAAAGATCTCTTCAGGGCTTTTTAAGGAACCCTTCCAAAAGGTAACAACCCCTTGAGATAGACTTTTGCAATTTCGTAGTGACGTCATCAGCCCTATAAATGCAACCCCTTCCGTGACATGTGCTGTTTTTGACTCTTTTTAGGCCAAACAAAAGAATTTGCATCGCCGTTATCCATTAAAAAATATACTAAAACTTTAACTATATCAAATATTAATAAACACGCATTTACTATCAAAACAACAATGTTACTATCAAAACAAACAGCTGATGTAATCAGATTTTTAAAAAGTGATAAGAGATAAGATTTTATCAAAAGCAGCACGTCACTTGACAAAGTTAGTTTTTCCTTTAACGGCCAAACTTTGAAGCCTTGCCTGTCCGGACTGGTTTGGTTCTTGATCATGATGAATATACAGAAATGTTAGTTCCCCCTTGGACCGCAACATGGCAGCATAATCTCAATTTTCGATTATTGTCTTGGGGGACAGTTGTCTCAAAGGTACTTCGACATAAGGAGTCGCTGGGATGACTGAGAGAGCAGGTTCGGGAGGCAGCCGAGACACTCATTGAAATATAAATTGACACTATTTTCCATTGGACATTTTTAAATTATTGAGCGTGGTGCTCCCCTGGGGGGGGGGGGGGGGGGGGGGGGCAGAGTCAATAATATTAAGAGCGGTTAGAGTCACAAAGAGAAAAAGACGATATCCTCTAACGAGATTCCACATTTTGGTAGAGATGTGATCACAGCGGATGATTGGGCCACGGGGGTATTGTTAGATTGCGAATCGTTCTTATAGGAAAATGAGGTAGGTACTATCACATAAATGAGTTCATCTCGTGAGAATTTAACTATTTTATCTTTTATTTCAAGTTTACATCTGTTATTGAAAAACAAAGAGATGTAAATCTTCCAAAACCAACAAATTCCTAACTGTGAAGCCACGGGGATTCCCTAGCCTTCTTTACCTACCTGATGTACTTATAAGAACAGTTCACATTCAGCCATGTTGTCTTAGTTTATAATTAGAGATTATTATATTAGATAAAGACGCTCTATGACGCTCTAGAGGGGATTACCTTTGGTCTGATGCTAGGTACTAGAATACTGTTGATGCCTCCCAGTTTGACGTTGATCTTGAGACAGAGGTTGGACAGGGTCTGTGGAGAGGTCTTGTTCACGTTTTTAGCCTGAACACACTGAGTGGCCATCCCTAGCACCGTGTCACCGACCCGCTTCACTTCAGCTGAAACCAACAAATTGTTAAATTATTATTATTCTTATTTGTGCGATTTTTATAAACAATAACACACCTTGGTAATAAAAAAAAAAACAGAAAAAACAAGGAGCGTTCTCCTCGGCTGAAAAAACTGGAGACAATGTCTACCAAAACGTCCACACTATGAAATATTGTTCAACCTTGTTTAAATAGAATAAAATGATAGATAAAACACTTTTTTGAACACTTATATTGTCTACTTCCACAAACATATACTTAAATGTGTACCGGTTTCGACTTTAGCCATCGTCAGCACAAGGTTCAACAATAATTGAGATATTTGCCAGGCATACATATTTATATTAACTTAAGAGTACCTGAGGTGAAAGGGTCCCCTTCCTCTGGTAAAACCAGGAGGTGGAAATTGGTGGTATTTGCAAAACAAGAAAATAAAATTAAAATAAAACCAAAAACTAACATTCCAAAAAAATAATATAACATAACTGTACAATATATAGCTACTATATGTTTAAGTAGAAAATTATTTAACCTAGATTAATATTGCCATGGATATTTGTTATCTGAGAGGGATTAAACCTTGTTTAACAATTGTCTCATGTCTCCCATTTTAAACGGGAGACAAAAGTTCTGCGATTTTGCTCCAAAACCGTGTCTACAGACATGAATTTGTCTCAGGATTGTCTATAGACATGTCGAACGATTGAATATAGACATTGTATAGATACAAATTCCCTCGACTCTGTATACAAGTGTGTACACGCGGTCTTAGATACAAATATGAGATATGAGAATACGATTACTATAGCTACCTTCCTCATACTAAAGTAACGTTACTAACTGATAATACTAAGAAAGTATAGCAAAAAGTGAAGATGGTACTGACTCACCATAGACTGGAGTCTTGCCTGGAAGTACCACCACAACTAACTGTAGCGCCTGGAAAGAAGACTTGAGATACCGGAACATAGGCTCCACCTGATCAGGCCCAGTAGCGTATTTACCTGAAAATATTAAATAACTCAATATAAAACAAGAGTACACTATTTATTCAGAAATATTCTAAAATTTGAATATAAATCCGTTAATAAAATATTGTCGAGACTACTGCAAACCATGTCAGAGAACACATGAAAGGAAACAACGTAGAAAAGCCGTTCAAAACGGATCTCAACAACACAATAAAACTCTCATTTTGTTTTCCTCCGTACAGTTTGTTAAATTACTTTTATAATAGAATTTTCATAATAATACAGATCCACCAATCACAATTAACAGATAAGGCCTGGGGCACACTTGTAATTTTCATAATAATACAGATCCACCAATCACAATTAACAGATAAGGCCTGGGGCACACTTGTAATTTTCATAATAATACAGATCCACCAATCACAATTAACAGATAAGGCCTGGGGCACACTTGTAATTTTCAGTTGAACAACTGTTTGATTGCATGTTTGTGTCATATGAAGTGCTATGGACCTGCGCAACTACAACTGATTAACCAGTTGCAGCAACTAAACAGTTTGTGGTCTGGCTCAAACTTTTTAGTTGCATCTAGTTGCCCAATCGCCTTGTGACACATTGCATTGAATGGTGGTGAGCTCACTTGCAATCAAACAGATGCAGGTTGTTCATGTTTAGTTCTAGATTCACAACATTTGCAAATATTCCTACCCCAAAATGGAAAGTGAGTAAACTTTTAAAACATTTCAATTATTATTTTTTATTAATAATATTATAATGTATTACATTATAATATATTCCACGGAAATACATTTACAGTTTATTCCAGAAGACATTTCTTGGACAGAAAAATTCATTGAATTAATTCGGGAAAGGCCGGCAATTTATAACAAAAGTTTACCCGAACATAGTAACAAGCAGTCAATACAGAAGTACTGGAGAGAAATTTGGGTAACTTCTTAAATGTGCATACAATTTATGAAATTGCCCCTTCTCGCTACGCTATGTCGTCAACGGATGAAGCCAAAAACGCCTGTTGCATTTTTTTCCTTTTTACCTGAAGGACACACAACGCAGCCAACTCTCTGAAGTCCATCTCGCAACTACTAATTCCATCCCCATGTGTGCCCATACTTTTTAGTTGCAGTAGTGTGCCCAAAATCATGCAACTGCGACTAAACAGTTGCTCAACTGAAAATTGCAAGTGTGGCCCAGGCCTAAGACAATTTCAGGTTATGTCTCAATACATTTTGTGTCGATACAGTGGAAAAACTAATGAAACTAACAAATAAAAGCAAAACACCTATGTAACAAAAAAAATAAAGAAAAACAAGTTTTTTTGAAAATATTCTCTGTACTTACAGAAACATGGCTGTCCAATAATGGGCATTCCTGCGTCATTACTGATTTTCTGCAACTGCTGGGTAAAATTTCTATAGAACAAATACAAAAATAAATTATAAATCAATATTTAATAAATTCTAAAGATTTATAGTAATAAAACAAATATAAATATACTAGGGATATGCAAACTACAGTAGAGCTAGTTCAACTGCCACTATTTCATGGCACTATCATTATTTATTCACTACTTATCAACCTCGGCAAAATATAATGTCGCTCTATAATCGAAAGTGACAAAGAGGGCGGAGCACGAAATTAACAATTTTCTGAACTTTGGCTCCCAACTTCCAGTCCTTTCCGGTGGTTCGATTCTTCCGGTTAACTCCTTTTTATAACAACGATTTTTGTGTAAAGTTTGAAAGAAAATTGGATAAAGAACTATGGGAGTTATTCTGACCACAAGTATCATTTATATATATATTTTTGAACAGAGGGTAAAATTGGGGTCTGGAGATCCTAAAGTTGCGTTAGGAGGAGGACGGACTGAAGAAGTAGTTCTTGGGACATACCTGAGAGCATCTTCTCGAACGGTCCTCTGAGGAGCGAAGCATGCTATAGCCCAGACCCTGATTTCAACGCCAGTGAAGAACTGTTTCCCTCTCATGTCCCAGACACCCTGGTTGGGAAGGGCCTGCTGCTTCGCTGATAACATCCCTTGGTATTCCTGCTAGGTGAAAAATGAAATTAAAAAAAGTGAAACATATAAAGACAAAAATGAAAACAATACAATAAAAAGTCATCGGTAAATCACCGACTATGTACTTCCCCAGAACGAATTAATCAATTATGTTTTCGCTCTCCCTCCAAAGCCAATGGATCGTTTGGGCTCAAACTCAATATTTGACTTACATGGTGGCATCTGAATTATTATACTATTTTGTGTCGATACATTCATTACATCGGCAGATTTTTGTTGAGCCTCCTCCACTTCTGCTGTTTTATCGGAAAATTAATAGGTGTCGTCCTTAAAGGAATTTTCTTTTTCTTTCAATTTAGGTCGGAAAACATGGAACTCCGTTGAAAACTCAGCATCGACTGACAGATTGTATAACTTCTCTATACCTCGTAAAACTGGTAAAGTAAAATATTCTTAGTTAGACTTGATCGGGGCCTATCCTCCACAAAAACCGTTTCCACTATCTTCACTTCACACTAACCCGCCTCAAATCTCGTTGCAACTTGATTGGGAAAAGTCTAGTTCGCATAGTGCCACAATTCTGTGACTCGCATGTAAGGAAAGCACCCTTCTGACGGCACGAGGCAAGTTTTTCTTGCAAATCCGAAAAAGGAACAGCAATGTAAGCTCATAATGAAACTGAAATACAATTATTCGAACGACCTAGATTTCATGTAAACAAAAGCTCAAAGAATTTTTTCCTTTATTTACCTTATAAATTTGTATTGTAAATGATATGGTTATGTATGTAATGTATATAATTGTTTTTTATAGAGAGAGAGGGCGCCGGTAGCTCAATGGTATGCGTGCTTGCTTACTGAGCTGAAAGTAGCGGGTTCTTAACCCGACCGAGGCCCTTAGTTTATTTTATCTGGGAGGTAATATAAATAAAATTAAGCATGTCGTCCTTCGGATGGGACGTAAAGCGATGGTCTCGAGCCTGTACGATGTCAGGTACTCGATAAAGATCCCCTACCTTATGTGAATAAAAAATTTAGGGTAGGCAAAAATTAGGACTCCCACAGTAGAGTTGGGCTCATGTCCACTAGAGTGACGAAAGAGCGCACAGGTAGTAGGCGATATGACCTCAAAATGACTATGTGTCTCATGAAAATACGGTGGTAGTACTAGTACTTGGTACCAGGTGAATGACGCAAAAGCCGCTAAAATTGGTCAACACTTACCAATTGACTGGGGAGGTTGGGTGCTCGTCCGCCATATTGAAGTTTGGGAGGAGGAAGGACTCGACCTCTCACCTCCATCATGTTGTTCGAGATGGCCAGGCCGAACTCTTGCACGTAGGAGTCATTGTTGAAGTCTGCCCTCCGGACCAGGTTGTTGATCTCACGTTCTCTGTCTGGGGCGGAGCGGGCTGTAGCCTTGATCATTGTCGACGTCTGCATGTCTGTTAGCTTCTTGATACACCTCTGTCCAGCTACTATGTTACACACCTGACAACAAAATAACATTGGATGCATTTGACCAATCATGTAATAAGAGAAGAGATGAGGTTGTGGTCGATAAAATCAAACTTGTAGAATTTCTGTCAAGCACTGTATGGAGCCTTCTGCAGGGCCTTCATGAAGAAATATACATCATCAGTGAGTTCATTGTGATAATTAAATTTATGTTAAATAAAAATAAATATATAAATAATAATTAAATTACTAATAATTAAGAATTTATTTTTCCTATACTCGACACAACCTCAACATTGTAAAGGGCCAATCGACTCCATCACTCTACTTAGTATTTAGATATTACAGTTAGTGAGATGAATATTCATCCTTGAAATAAGTCAAGAGCAAATTAATAACACTCAAGTACAAATGAATTATCAGTTTTGAATAGTTAAAATGGAGAGAATGGTGGATGTTTTTGGAACAGAATGAAATGCTCCTCGCTCACTCTCTCTCTCCAACCCTCAAGGACAAACTTTTACCTCACCATCAGGATGTTAGTTACCTCAAGAGGAAGATAGGTATGTTTGTGCTCCTGTCCCACTTGAAGACAGGGGAGATGTGGGTATCGCAGCTTCATCTTGTATTTGTCCAAAAAATACTTGGCAACGGTACACTCCACTGTTTGCCCGTTTTCAAGTTGTAAAGGAAATCTAAAAGAAGTATTTCATAGATTACAACAATTTACAAAATTCGTGTACACTCTAAAAACCCCGATTATCTTTTCGGGTAACTGAATACAGTAAAACTTCGTTATAACGCTTCCGTTTATAACGATTTCTCGGATATAACGCTCTTTTTCCTGGGCCCCCCCGGTCCCAGTGGGGAATTTTCCAATGAAAGTTTATTCGTTGTAACGCTCCGACTTCCCGTTTATAACGCTCCGATGGAGGGATTAAACACATTTTTCCCAACGACTTTTTCATTTTTCATTAAGTATAAAATTAAATTAAAAACAGTAAAGAAACAACACGTGCCATGATCTAATGGATTCTGTGAAAATAATTTATATGAATTTTCTCTCTCCCCTACAAAATGTTTCCACGAATTCAATTAACTTGTTAACGTTTACAATACGAATCTAATTTTCCTTTCAGTATTTCATCTTCCTCGGTCCTGTAAACATCGTAAAAAATGTCGCAAAAATCATTTTCAAAAAAGAAAAAAATTTATTAATAAAAGAGTTTGATCGATCTACATAACAGAATCATCCATAATAGCACAGCTGAAAATAATCGATGTTTTGGATGCATTGAAGACGATTCGTGCATTTTTTGTCTGCAATACGGAAGTAGAAGACGAAACTTTCAAAATATCAATCAATTAATTAAGGCGGGGCCATCTAACAAGTAATATATATAATGTATTTAAGTAATTTTAATTATATAATTTGTAGGTACATAATTACATAATTTTTTTTTATTCTTTATACATACCTATGTCCTTTTTATATATATATTTTTTTTAATTCTTCATTTGTCTATCTATTTACGTACTACATACTACATTTTGAAATAAATATTATCAATTTTTAGCCATTTTATTTTTTTCCGGCTATAGCGCTCTTTTTCTTCGGTCCCTACAAGAGCGTTATAACCAAGTTTTACTGTATTCCGAATAATTTTAGCCTAACATGAGATTTAAAAGGCCTTTAATTACTTCAATAAACAATTAACTCTCATATTATTTTTTTTCTCCATAACTTTTCAAAAATGTATGCAGCTTTTGCGTGCACTACATACTAAATCATAGTAAATTTAGTGCCGATAAATTTATTACATCGGCAATTATTATAGTTTTTGAATTGACCCTCCTCCTCTGAACTTCCATAGAGGCATAGCTGAAATTTGACAGGTTATACACTCATTATATCGAGAGTTATTGGGGTTTTTGAGTTGAGCCTTCCCCCATTTCCCTTTGGTCAATATGGCTGAAAACCAAAATGAGTCTAAGAGGGCTCTGGGTTAATACATAAAATGTCATGTCGACACATTCATTCTAATAGGAGTTATCGTATTCATAGGAACAACGTGAAAAACGTGAAATTCCGTTGAAAACTATCGAATTTGATACCGATTACATAACTTCCGATATATTTCGAATAGCTGAGCAAGTAAAAACTGCAATTCCATGGTTCCCTGAAATGACAACAAATAGATAATGAAGAGAGACACATACGATTGCATTTGCGCAGGCCGTCGAGTCACATTGCACACCCTGTATTTACGTCTCATGGTCCCACAATGTGTAATTTCTATTTTGAGCCCTTTGATTTCTTTTGTAAATTTGACCCGCTGTGAGTCAGTCAATGGTTTCCGTTGTTCATTGATGTCTCGGATGTCAAGAACTTCACACATAAATTCTATCACAGGTTGAGCTTTGTAAAATGCAGTTGCCGAAACTGAAAAAGAAATTAGGCATTAACAGAACACACATAAGTCTGTTTGAACTAGATATATATTCAACGTCTTATCCGAAGCACAGCGTTTTCAAAGTTTTATTACGTTTCAGGTAAAAAAAAAATACAATAAACAATAACAAAGTAGAGGGCGCCAGTAGCTCAATGGTATGCGTGCGCTTGCCTTCTGAGCTCAAGAACGTGGGTTCGAAACCCGACCGAGGCCCTTAGTTCATAAATAAGCTTGAGCACGCCGTCCTTCGGATGGGACGTTAGGCGATGGTCCCGAGCCTGTACGATGTCAGGTACTCGTTAAAGACCCCTCCCTGCCCTAGGTGAATACAAATTTAGGGCAGGCAAAATTTAGGACTCCCACAATAGAGTCGGGCTCATGTCCACCAGAGTGACGAAAGAGCGCGAAAGATATGACCTCGTAGTTAAAGCCCGGGCATGAGTCATAAAACCTAAAACCTAAATCTAATAACAAGGTAATAGGATACGTCATAAAAATCTATAGGTGAAGAGAGAGAGCTTGTAAAAAGCCAACAATTCTTTTTTATTTTTATAATTCAATTTCGAGTACGACACGATGTTAGTTGTTGCGACTCAAGTCCGTGTTTAAACTATGAGGTCATTTCGCCTATTACCAGAGCGCTCTTTCGTCGCTCTAGTAGACGTGCTCTCTACTCTACTGTGGGGCCCTACCCAAGTTTATTGCAGGCTCGGGAACATAGCTTAACTCTTCCGAAGGACGGCGTGCTAAAGAAGTTTCCACCTGCCAGATAGAAAACCAAGGGCCTGGTATCTAACCCAAGTTCTTGAGCTCAGTAGGTCATTAATAGCAACAATAATGTAGTTAGTTATTATGACTCATGCCCGGCCTTGTAACTACAAAATCATGTTGCCTACTACCAGAGCGCTCTTTCTTCACTATGATGGACATGAGCCCGATTCTATAATGGGAGTCCTAAATGTTGCCTAGCCTAAATTGGTATTCACCTTGGGTAGGGGGTCTTTAACGAGCACCTGACATCGTACAGGCTCGCTTAATGTCCCATCCGAAGGACGGCGTGCTCAAGGTTTTTTCCCCTCCCAAATAAAAAAACCTAAGGGCCTCGGCCGGGTTTCGAGCCCTGGAGCCCCGGGTACAATAAAAGTAAACAATAAAATAAATTGATAATAGCAAAAAAATTAGTATAAAAATAATAATACTAATAAACACAATAGATACGGGCTCAACACTCCTCTCAGTGGGAGGTAGTGAGGAATTCCCAGTTGGAATCCTTCCCGTCTTGCAATGAGTCTCACTGGCAGTGGAGGTCCTTTAGGCTACAAACAGTGCTACCTGTTAACAAATAGTATATACTAAAATGTAGTATATATTTACCATCAATGTTCAACATCATTTTCCACTGAGAGGGTCGTACGGACTGATGGAAGCCGAACCAGACCTCTCGACCCCCGCCCAGGGGATGATAGTAGCCATCAGGACTAGAGAAGAAGGAGCGGCCGACGGGGGTGTATGTCATGGAGGGGAGGTGTCGCATCACCACGTCCAGCGCCTGACAACACAACACAAGAACATATCATTCCACAAAATATCATTCCATCATATAGTTGTCAGTGAATCAACGGCAATCAATCAACTAACTTTTCGCAACTCCTCTGAAACGCAATTTACCAGTTTAGTTTAAAATCTATGTCCTCGCCATCTGCCGTTCTCGAAAACAGGCCCAAAAATCTATGTCCTCGCCATCTGCCGTTCTCGAAAACAGGCCCAAAAATCTATGTCCTCGCCATCTGCCGTTCTCGAAAACAGGCCCAAAAATCTATGTCCTCACCATCTGCCGTTTTCGAAAACAGGCCCAAAAATCTTTCTGAGTACTTTTCATACCCACAGTAGCAGAGTATTTATATTTTCTTTAGTCAACGCCCAAGTTTCACCAGTGTAAGTCACGACAATTAGCTTGGCCCTCCTCGCTAAGGTGCGAAACTTAAGTATTTTCTGGACAGCAAATAGACATCTGTTTTCTACAGCAATGCCCAGATTACCAAGTTGAAATTCCAACCCTTTCCTTACCTACCTGAAGTACCTATAAGAACGGTTCCCTCCCACTCAGCAAACTGACTTAGTTTAAAACTAAACCTGACGATGGTGTAACGTCGAAACCGATAGTTTATGTATATGCTATGGGTAAAGTTAGATTAACGGTTAAACCTAGGATTACCCGGGTAAACCTAGTAGTACCCGTTGCCGCTTGGTTAAAGTCCGAAATGTAATTGAAATAGTTCACGTTTCGGGCTTTACCCGGGTAAAGTATATGTTAAAGCTAGAACCTGTACTACTTCAAATATATGAACGACGAGAGGGGCAGATATATCGTCCCGCCGGCAAATACGCCCCCAAATTTTGTAATATTTCGATTTATGTTTGTTCTAGGAATTTATGTACCCAGATGAATGATTATCGCTGTTAGACAGCTTACAACAATGGAAATTGAGTTGTGGTCGAGCTAATTAATAAGTACCTAATCTTTATAGTGGAACATACGTCCACTAATGGCCTTGTCATTATTAGTATACCCAACTTTAACCAAGCGGCAGCGGGTACTACTAGGTTTACCCGGGTAATCCTAGGTTTAACCGTTAATCTAACTTTACCCGTAACATATATACATCTTTTTGTTGACAATAGACAAATGTTCGGGCCTATGTTTGCTTGGCATGAAGCGGAGAGATACAAGTAAATTTTCCCTCACTCTTGAACGACCAAGCTCGTCTCAAACCAGTGCCAATCTAGCTCTCGTGATAGAAGTACGACCTTACAAACCGTATAGTGTGCAGTTATTGGCTACTCAGTGTGTGTAAAAGTTCAAGTGGTACTTCTTTCATCTTATGTAGTTTCCATCGTGGCAAACTTTCATAATATGTTAATTACGTTTTCTCAATTTATGTTCGCTTATAGACAAACAAGCCTGGCCAGGCACTATATATTAATTCCATATCTCTGTGTTTCTCCCTTTATTATGTACCTTATAGATGCACCTAAATCCAGTATCAAGAGTTACACCTATCCGTGAGTACATAATTAGTCGTTTAAGAAATATTAAAATAACCATAGTTTTCATCATTTTGTGTAAGTTAGCTTCTTAATGAACTAGCACCTATCAAATACAGTCCACTCAGTGCCATGCTTACGAATATTGTGCGTAGACAATATTTAAAAAAATAAGTTTGTTTTTATTTGTATATACAAAAATTATTGTATAAATATTATTAAAAATTATCTACACTGGTGGAAATTGAAAAATAAGAATCGGTTGGGAGTTAAGGGTAGTTCTTATTATCCAACCATCTTCTAAGAATCCCAGTTTCTCATCGACTTGTCTTCCCTCTCCGTTACCATTTCACACCGAAACGATTGGTCCTGGCCTACTCTTTCAGCACTGTGGCGCATGAAGATTATACGACCTATCCGAACTGCTTATCATAGACAGAGAGACCATACTCTCTCCTTATATCCAATTAGAAGTATTGAAACTATACATTTCTTAGCATAACACACAGCTAAATGATGATGTTTGCACCGAAAACAATGTTTTTTTTTATCTTGATAGTACATTATCATTGATAGTACCATTATTATTTAAATAAAGTATACGATAACTACAGTTATTACTCACCATAATAGCATCGAATGGGATCTGTCTTGTACGTCCCTCCAGGGCCTCCTCCAGTGCAAACAGAGAGACCTGCGCCATCCATTTGATAGCCACCCTGAACACCCGATCCTTCCCTTCTCCTGGCAGAGTCACCTAAACACAACAAAACACATTAATACATATCAACACATTTGTCAACTTATACGCGGGAATTACCATAATGTTTATTGAACCAATAAACAAAACAATGATTTTACTGCCTGAATTTGGATTCAATTGTATTTTAATCAATAACTTTTCGCTTCCCCTCCAAAACCAGTCGACCTTTTGCGCCAATATTCAATAGTTGATTTACATAGGGACTCCTAAATCCTCACACCTAATTTCGTGCCGATCAATACATTACATTGGCAGTTTTTAGGGTATTTTGAATAGAGCCCCCTTCCCCTCGGCTGTTATCGCTGAAAAATTAATAAGTGACGTCCTTATAAAGTTTTGAATTCACATATGAAATTTAATGTCGATACATTCATTACAACGACAGTTTTGGTTGATTTGGCTCAAAACCAATAGGTGTCATTGTTAGAAGGTTCTGGTGTCATCGTGTTCACAGACAGAAAAGTTTTTCTTCATATTTGGAATCTGGGATGTCAGAAAATATGAAATTCCGTTGAAAACTCCGCATCGAAATGTCGACAAATTACATAACTTCCACTATACTTCATATAATTCAAATGGTTGATGATCTGAATGCCCACCATGAAGGTCTGCAAACAGCTGCGTACCTCTAAAACCCGGGTTTCCCCAGGATTTTTTTTAGTTTTTCATAAATGGGTTTAATGAGAGAAAGCCAGGACCAAAATATGACTCAGAGAAATTATGAATATTTTGGTCTCATCTTAAAAAATGCGGGGGACTGAGAGGGGGGGGGGGGGGGGGGGGATATGTGGCTGTCTAAGTTGGGTTGTGGAGGTGAGAAGTCTGAGGAGAGATTTGAAGTGGACAGTCTATTGAGAGATGTAGTGAAAGAATTAGTTTATAAGATTTTTTTTTATTGTAAATAATTGGATTTTTTATTTAATATTGATAATTTGACTATATATTGAAAATATAGGTTAAGTGAAATAAACCTAAATATGTGTTCTCTCATTCTATGCTATTCATTTTCCCTGTTAACCCAGTAAGATAATTTATACCTTTGGATTGGATTTAACATTTAGGCAAAATTTAGAAAAACAATATGGCATCTCTTTAGTAAATTTAGAAGAAATCCATGTGAAAAATTTGCTAATTTAATTTTTTTTTAAAAGGTGCACTTTCTTCAAAATTGCACGTCTTGAATTTTCGATATTCTTTTTAGGGCCCTTTTCGGAAACTACGGTAGAAATCAAAATTTAGTAGCAAGACCAGCTATAATTTCTACAGGAAATGTGGTAAATTTATTTAAATATTATTTATTAATTATTTTAATTTTATATCTAATTATTTTATTTTATTTAGTATCACACAATATATGTTAAGATGAAGTATTGAGTACAAACCTCCAGTTCCATTCTGTCGTTGCCGATGGGAAGAGGGTCCCTTGTATACAGATTACTCCTTCCATCAAAGACTGGCTTCAGATTGCCAAATATCTTTGAGTAGGCATGGACCATCGTTTCAATGATTTCCCTGTTCACCTTACGAGGACACTTGTCCGGCTGAATGGAGATCTCATAGTGATGGACAAAGCCACGCGGCATTGTGATCTGGAAGTGGTTGGCACGAAGTACAATCGGCCGTCCCTCTCGTCCCAGGTTGGGCCGTCGAGGGCATGTGAACACTAGGACAACATAACAAGGTCAGTTATAGATACGACAGTTCCAAAAACATCACTTCACACTCCTCATAGCGTCTATTAAGGAGGAACCGTAACCTTTCACCATATAACACAGTGATTGTAAATTCTATTCCAAGAAGTTTTTGTTCGTTTTATTATCTTTCACCAATCGAAGGTAATATCAAATAAAACATAAAAGTGAAATAATAAATAAATTTCATTTTTGTTTTCTTTAATTAATTTTCTGTTTCAATCACATTTTCTTAAATTATTACAAAATACATAACAAGAATAATAATATTAATTGTATTAAAAATTGCCAAATAAATCCTGTCCTCCAGAATTACTTCTTCCTTATTTATTTATTTTTTCAGTAATTTTTGTATAGTAGATAATATTCACAAATGTTGAACTTTAGTTCTGCTAAAACGAACAACTTAACTACTTCTTAATTATACTTAACATTTTCGCAGATATTGAACACTTAATAAAAAATATAAAAGAAAAACTAATATTTTTTAAAAAATATTGTCCATTTCACAAGATATATTATATATATAGGAGTATATTTTTGTTAAGTCGTGGTTCAAGATGGTAGCAATACCGAAAGTACTCCCATATATTGTATATCTGTGGTCACAGGGAATAAATTGGTAAGTCTAAATTCTTAACTTTTCAGGGCAGCACTTTCAAGAAAAATAAATTTATTATTATTGTAGTAGAAATTAGTAATAGACATTTTTCCATGTTAAGTCTGTGAGGTGAAAGTTGGGCCTTGACGTGAGTAGGCCAATTCGCGAAATGTGATGGAGAGGGTGGCATTTTTCAGTCAGTTCAAACACATTAGCCACTCTTTTTCCATTATAACAAAACAAATACGACCATTTTTATATCGTTCAGTGATCAATGTTTTCAGAAAGGCTGGTACAATAAGGACCAACAAATTTAAAAAAAAAATATATATATATATATTTCAAATTATAAACAACTAACATAATAAATAATATAAATAACATTTTACCCACCACCTGATTGTACACCTCCTTGTGAGAACACAACTGTTATTACAGGGTTGCTGTAGCTCCAACCAAATATATTTGAAGCAAGCAACACGGCAATGCAACAATAACCACCATATTAGGAAATGTAGAAAAAAGATAGTGATAGAAAATATTAATTATAAATAATTTTTGTTAATTGTGACGCCATGTCTGCAGGCTTTGACGAGGTCATATCGCCTACTAACAAAACGCTCTAAATTTTGCCTATCAAAAGGTTTCTCTTTAACGAGTACCTGACACGGGAACATAGCTTAAAGTCTTATCCGAAGGACGGCGTACTCAAGTTTTTTTTTTTTTACCTGCCTGATAAAAAAACTTAGGGGCCTCGGCCGAGTTTCGATACATTACTTATATTTATACTCCTATCGAAAACAATTATAATAACAATGAAAATGCAATAAAAATTCCATGGCAAAAACATTGAAATTAAGTGTAAGAAAAAATATAAATGTTTTCTAAACATTTCACAAAACTAGGCATTGAAAACAATTATTTTGCAATAAAATGACGACTAAAATATAAAAAAAAGTAAAACATATATACATTTTTGTGAAATTTAAATTATTTTCTATGACTAAACCCATCATATACCTATCTGATTATCTTGACCCTTATAAACCAGTTTTTTGTAAGAAATTCCTTATAAATTTAATCTATTTTTGAAATTATCTAAATTTCTAACCAATTATTTACGATTACACATAGGGTAAAATCAGCGAAAATAGACACAATTTTCTCAAGCATACTGAGGATTTTCCTATGTTGTTAGTAACCTTCCGATATAAGTCCTAAATTTCCCAACTTCAACTTTCCAGGTGAAACAAACAACACAGTGAGTAAATAATAGACCCTATTCCTTTTTAGGGATGAATTCAATTTATTTATTTAAGGGAAACATTTATCGGTACCCCAATTCAGTATTTTCCTTTCAAATTTTCAAGAGATATCCATCACCAATTTACAAAGGGCGCCGGTAGCTCAGTGGTATGCGTGCTTGCTTAATCAACTGAAAGTCGCGAGATCGAAACACGGTTGAGGCTCTTACGTTTATTTTATGTGGGAGGTAAAATAAACTAAAGCACGCCGTCCTTCGGATGGGATGTTAAGAGATGGTCCCGAGAATGTACGATGTCAGGTACTCGTTAAAGACCCCTAACCAAGATGAAAGGCAACATTTTGAAGAAAGAGCGCTCTGGTAGGAAGCGATATAACCACGAGGTTGAAGCCCGGGCATGAGTCATAATAATCATAACCAACTAAGCTAATTTAGAGACCATAGCTAAATAAGAAGGCGGAATTGACTTTTCCAATGGATTTAGACTTATTTTTTTTTATAACATCCCATTTTATGTAACCTTAAACCTAAACAAATATTACCTTTCAAAACACATGCTTTCTGGGAAAAGTGTATTTCTCCAATTTATCGTAGTAAGTATACAGTCAAAAGCGTTTTTAAAGACACCGGATATAATGTACAATCAGACATAACGAACAAAATAGTCGGCCCCATGAAATAACAAATACAAAAAAGCATTAATGTTGCTTACAACGAACACATCGGTTTGTGAAAAATCGTATTTCATATAAATTATGTACTTAAGTATACTCTACAACTATTACTTGAAAAAAACTTTGATTAGGTCATAAACATAAATGGTACGTTATAAAATGTAATATGAAAGTGGTCCTAATTATCGTCTGATTTTGGCCAAAATCTAATCAGACCCAAGTTAGCACAAGTGACCCCTTCATTCCAAATTTCAAATTCATATCTACAATCGTTTTTGCGATCATTTGGGTCTCGCATTGTCGCACGATTACAATTCTCACTTATACTATAGGTTAAGTGCCAACACCGAGTGTAATTCATTGTAATAAAAAAATGAAATAATAATTAAAAAAAGGAATTACAAATTACACCTATAATTAAATATGTTAAAAAATAAAGAAAAATGTAAAGAGAGAGAGAGGGAGAACTTACTTGGAAGATCAGGAGGATGTGGAGGCTGAGGAGGTATAAGTGCGATGGCTCCAGGTGGCACTCCGACAGGACCTGGAGGGGCTCCGCCCCCTGGGGGTGCACCAGGAGGACCCACTGGTGGAGCTGAGAACATTAATACAATATTTCTTAATACATACATCACACTATCATTAGACTTACCAATACTTATTATCAATAAGTCGGCGTCAAACAGCGTAGATCCAGTATGTCTGAATAAATTAAAAATTATGTTATTTGACTTAATTAAAACAATAACACATAGAAATAAAATACGTTGTCTTCCCACAGTTTTATTTTAGACCAGAACCGGTTTTTGACGCAACAGCGTCATCATCAGTGGTTCATCTATGATAGAATAATAAAATATACAAATAATGAAAAGTATAAATAACTCTTAAAGCATCAGGGTACAGAGTAACAAGATACAAATTATAAACTTACTTACCCCACCCATACAGCACAGCGGTTAAAGGACAACTGGCATTGCTCTAAAGGATGGAGATAGCTAGGTTCACTCACTCTCTCTACATACAAAACCTTTCATTCTAATATACACAATAACTAAAACAAATATCTACATAATATAAGAAATTATATATAGCCAAAGGAATTTTTTGTTGTCATAACATATATTAAATAAAGAGGGCGCCGGTAGCTCAGTGGTATGCGTTCTTGCCTTCTGAGCTCAAGATCGTGAGTTCGAAATGCGGCCGAGGCCCTTAGTTTATTTTATCTGGGAGGTAAAATAAACTTGAGCACGCCGTCCTTCGGATGTGACGTTAATCAATGGGCTCAAGCCTGTACGATGTCAGGTACTCGTTAAAGACCCCTGCCCTAGGTGAATAAAAATTTAGGGTAGGCAAAATTTAGAACTCCCATAGTAGAGTCGGGCTCATGTCCACCAGTGAGGAAAGAGCGCTCTGGTAGTAGGTAATATGACCTCGTAGTTAAAGTCCGGGCATGAGTCATAATAACTAACCTAACCTTGAATAGAATTACATGATATCAGGGGGATTATTCGATTCGCTCACTGGTACATAGTTATATATTTTATTTTTTTATTAAAATAATTATTTACAACTGTGAAGGGTTCGTGACAGGAGGAGAGAAACCACCCAATGGTGACACTCCCTGAAGTATTGAGTTAGTCACTAATTACTGTCGCTGGAAGCTTTCTGGCGCTTAAGACGTCTAGCAGGGTTTTGGGGAAGTGTGGCAGAGTGAAGTGAGCTCGAGCCACCCGATGAGCTTGAAATAACCGAGGCCATGGAGAGGTTAAAGAACAACAAGGCACCAGGATATGACGGTCTGTCTTCGGAGTTATTTAGGTATGGTGGAAGCGAGTTGAAGAAGATTATGATGGACCTTATAATAGATATATGGACGGGAGAAGTCATGCCCAGAGCCTGGTACAAGACCGTGATTTGCCCCATACTAAAGAAAGGCAACCAGCTCGAATGTGGCAATTATAGAGGAATTTCCCTGCTCCCATGCGCTTATAAAGTCCTGTCCAACATACTCTTCCAGAGACTGCTTCCCTATGCAGAACGGGAGCTAGGTCCTTACCAGTGTGGCTTTCGACGGGGTAAATCGACCACAGATCAGATATTCTCCCTAAGACAGATCCTTGAGAAAGGTAAAGAGTACCAGATTCAGACCTGCCATCTCTTCATAGATTTTAAGGCTGCTTATGATAATGTCGACAGGCTGCAGCTGTTCAGGGCTATGGAAGATTTCAACATCCCGAGAAAGCTGATCCGTCTTTCAAAGCTGACGATGGCAAGCGTGCAATGTACGGTCCGGATCCAGGGAGAGTTCTCTGAGGAGTTTGAATCGAGTAAGGGAGTGAGGCAGGGTGATTCCTTAGCATGCTTACTCTTCAATCTCGTCCTGGAGAAAGCAGTAAGGGAATCAGGCATACAGACGAATGGGACCATTTTCAACAGGACTGTACAGCTGCTAGCATATGCCGATGACATTGACATCGTAGGTAGGTCATTTCGAGACGTCAAAGAGGCATTTCTGGCCTTGGAGGCACCGGCGAGGAGGTTGGGGCTTGTCATCAACGAAGCCAAGACCAAATACTTGGTTTCAGAGCAGGAGGTCGAGCCACCGGAGCAAGTCACCATTGGCCCTTACTTCTTCGAGAAAGTGCAAGAGTTTGTATACCTCGGCTCTCAGGTAAACGTGAACAACGACATGTCAGCCGAGGTAAAGCGAAGAACAGTGGCAGCGAACAGGAGCTTCTTCGGCCTGAGGCATCATATAAGAAGTCGCCTCCTTTCAAGAAAAACAAAGTTCAGGCTTTATAAAACGTTGATCCGCCCCATCCTAACATACGGGTCCGAGGCTTGGACTATCTCCAAGTCAGATGAACAACATCTTCTGGTCTTCGAAAGAAAGATCCTCCGCCGAATATATGGCCCAATACGCGATGGAGAAGACTGGAGACGACGCACGAACCAAGAAGTCTATTACCTCACCCAGGAACCAGACGTTGTGAAGGTCATCAGGCTGGGAAGGCTCAGGTGGGCCGGACATGTGGCAAGGATGGGCGAACATGAGATCCCGAGGAAGACGATGTCGGACCGGCTTTACGGAACAAGACGCGTCGGGAGGCCGAAGCTGAGGTGGCAGGATGGTGTGGCGAATGATGCGAGGAGCCTGCTTGGAGTCCGACACTGGAGTGCAGCTGCACAAAACAGGGATAACTGGCGGACACTGTTGGAGGAGGCCTTGACTCATTAGTGGGTTGTCGCGCCATTGTGAATGAATGAATGAATGGCAGAGTGAAGAGCACGGATTTGAGGATTATTGAGGAAAATAAGTGAGGAATGGGATAAACTAGATCTCTGATCGAGTAGTCTCTGTAAATGTTTATAACGTCTGTTTGTATCTTGTCTTTCCAGACATGTGCGTGGGTTCCAGGTAAGTTGTTTGTCAAGTAGGAGTCTAAGGTAGCGTTCTTCGTCGTTTGAAGAGATTATTGTTGAGGTGCACTGGAGAGTAGGTATATTTACGACGAAGAGTGAAAACTACGTGGACAGACTTCTTGTTGTTCATCTTCAGTCTTCCAGATGTTCTTGGAAAAAGAATAGCAGGCTCTTCTGCAAAGGTTCTTAAGAAAGAAGATGAAGGGATGCAATGCTCTGAGCTTCCACACTCGGGTACCAGACTCGCAGTACTGTTTTTGCTCCAAGGTGGATGCTATGATATCAATAACCCGATGGCACCGATGTATGGTTGCATACTGTTTTTTGTGAGCGCTCACATTGTTATCACATACACACAGACAGACATCGTCACAAAAATGATCTAATAAAAGTTCAGAGAGGATCATAAAAGATGAAATTTTGTTCAAAACTCAATTTCGAATTTTGACACGTTACAATACGTCTTCATTATAAAACTAAAGCTACAATGTCTTTTTCCGTTGTCAAAATGTCTGCTGTGTTAGGAAGGTCGATGTCTTGAAGGGACCGGATGACCTTGTGTTTTGTTTTGTTGTCCAGTCAGTGTTACTGCTTATTTCTTGGTAGCTAACTGACAGAGGGGGTCAAACAGGATATTGACTCGTTTTAAGAGACAAGGGGATCCCTCCCATACGCAAATTTCTTATGTATTAATATTATTAAAGTAAATTTTTAAATGTACTATATACAAACTATTATAGTCAAGATTATTTTATTACTTCCCCATACGTACACAGTAAAGAAATTATGTAGATAATCCATAAAATATTCTATGTTGAATTTTCAACAAAATTTCGTTGTTTTGCCTCCAAAAATCAAAAGTCTTTCTCCCATGAGAACAGGTTAAATTCCAATATATGAAATATATTGACCCAAAATTTTACACATGAAGTGCTTTAAGGGCGACACCTGTTGATTTTCAGCCAAATGAATAGGTTCCCAGTGAATTATAAATTTATTCTATAATTATTCTCTTAATAATTAAGAATTTCTATGGACATTTACACATAAGGTATAGTTCGTTAGGTGAAATTTAAAGCCCTGAGATTGAGTAATGAAGGGGTGGTGAAGGTAAAATTATACATATAGGCTGTTATGAAAACATCCGCAGTTTTCCCATTAATAAAAGTTACACAAACCCGACCATTTGGAGGTTAGTTATATATGTTTTTAACGTGGTTAGTACACACCGTTCAGGTCCACCTTCCTCAAGGGCAAAATTCACCTCACAAACTGTACTTAGCTATATATAATATATAGAGGTATCTAAAGAAAAATTTTTCAATCGCAACTAATCACTAACAAACATCTGCTTCAAGTACACACTACAAATTCTAAGGACAAAAAATATGAGAAATAAAACGTTAATAAAAAAATAATAATAATAAAATATGATCAGCCGCCACCTCAAATCTATAAAAGAATGGAACACTCAACTCCAGATTTCCGGGAGTGGATCAACCGTGTTGCGGATTTACCGGGGTATTTTGGTGCCGATGAAAAATGGTTAAAGATAGAAAGTCTTACTCAAATGAAGAAAACACGTTAAAATGTGTAACATTACTATTAAAAAAATGAAAGAGGTTTAATAGTAAGAGTAAGATTCTATTAATGAATAAATTGAGTGAAATTTACTAGTAAGAGTAAGATTCTATTAATGAATAAATTGAGTGAATTTACTAGTAAGAGTAAGATTCTATTAATGAGTAAATTGAGTGAAGTTTACTAGTAAGAGCAAGATTCTATTAATGAGTAAATTGAGTGAAGTTTACTAGTAAGAGTAAGATTCTATTAATGAGTTAATTGAGTGAAGTTTACTAGTCAGAGTAAGATTCTATTAATGAGTAAATTGAGTGAAGTTTACTAGTAAGAGTAAGATTCTATTAATGAGTAAATTGAGTGAAGTTTACTAGTAAGAGTAAGATTCTATTAATGAGTAAATTGAGTGAAGTTTACTAGTAAGAGTAAGATTCTATTAATGAGTAAATTGAGTGAAGTTTACTAGTAAGAGTAAGATTCTATTAATGAGTAAATTGAGTGAAGTTTACTAGTAAGAGTAAGATTCTATTAATGAGTAAATTGAGTGAAGTTTACTAGTAAGAGTAAGATTCTATTAATGAGTAAATTGAGTGAAGTTTACTAGTAAGTGTAAGATTCTATTAATGAGTAAATTGAGTGAAATTTACTAGTAAGAGTAAGATTCTATTAATGAATAAATTGAGTGAATTTACTAGTAAAAGTAAGATTCTATTAATGAATAAATTATTATGTTCTTTGAGTTCATCTCGTTATAATTTAAGCTCATTAACCTACATTTCTAAAGAAAAACGTCCATGTTAACTTTAGCCTTTCGGTTAACCGTGATGTTGCTTTATCCGTGGTACCGGCCATGTTAATCGAGAGTAGAGTATATATATATATATAAAATAGAACAAACTACAAAATCGTAAATGAAGGAATACTAAAGGCTAGTACAGACATGCGAGCAACGAACCGAGCACTGTTCGGCTCGTTTTCAGTTTTCAACGAACACACTCCCAAGCCGAACAGAGACGAGCCGAGCATTTGGATGCTCCACAACCATATTAACGAACATAATCTGCACAAGTTAACCTGCAGATAACAAATTTACGTTTATTTGTATATCATTTTATTACTATTCAAAATCTTCAATCAGAAAATGCTCAAGGTAGGTAGCTACTTACGTAATTAATTTACATATTTGTCGTACAATTAATACAGATACGAATTTATTATACGTAATTTATTTTTACATGTAAATTGTTTAAAATGGACACTTTTTTAGGAAAAGTGTTTGAATAATTCCTCCCAAGCATCCAAGCTCTTTATTTTATTAAAATGTAATTTGTGTTTTAAATCCCATATGACTGGGTACTGTCTCATAGCCTGAGCAAACTGAATTTGAAGCTCCTGAGATCAGTCTTCAGAAGCCATAATAAAATATAATTTATTGAATAATATTTAAATATATATTTAATTAAAAAAAAAAAAACGTGCACTTCCAAAAACCTAAATATTTGAGAAGGTATGATATTGGTTATAAACAACAGTGCTCGGATCAAGTCGGGACGGTTCGGCTTGGTACCAGTCCACACACACCGCAGCCCGAGCCGAACATTCCTTTGATGGTTCGTCAAAAAACCGACAACAGGTGGAGCAGACCCCGAGCCTCCCTTGTTCGTCGAGCGCCTGCGCACTTCATCCCCAGGCATGCGCACTTCATCCCCAGGCATGCGCACTGACTAATGTTCGGCTCGTTGCTCGCGTGTCTATACGCCTCTTAAAGCTAATAAAGTAGAAAATCCATGATAAAGAACTTGGAAGCACCCCTTCACTCCACGAATGAACTTGGGGTGGGGGAAAAGAAGTCGCAGGTCCACTCCCTTCACAGAACAACTGGAGAGGCAACAGTGGCCAAATTGTCTTAATTGCTGCAACAATGAAGCAATGCTCTTCACGCAGAAGAGCCACTGTACTCTCGTATGTATATTAATCCGGGAGCCAGTCATATAGGATATCAACAGTCACATAGGATATCAACAGAAATGTTTGAATGTTAGCACCTGTCATAAGGAAAAACAATCTTTTTCCTTCAATCCCAAATCCAAACCATCTATAATTTTTTTTTCTTGAATCCGCAAGACAGTTTTTTTTTTCGCAAATATCTCATTGTCTACTGATCGCATAAAAGAAAAAGAAAAAAAAAAATGTATCAAAATTAAAGAGCATACATTTAACTACCAAAAACATTCTACTTTTGAGAAAAGGAACTGTTTCGTAGCAAATCTACCATGAAATGTAGTACCCCGAGCGCGCCTCACACTTAGCGATTCCAATTCTTGTGCAAAAGTCTACATTTTGGCAAAAATAAAAAGCTTGAAAAATTTCCTTTATTAAAGTAGTTAGTAGTTTTTAAGCGGTTTTTCATATTCAAGATATTTTCTAGATCAAAGCTAATTTTTGTAGTATGTCTTCAGGTAATCTCTCAGGACACCTTCTTAAATACACTATCCGTAAGCTACGTAGGTACATCCCATAACCTTATATTGTTCCTTAATAAAATTCCTCTCTAACAATTTTTTTTTTTTTTTTTGACAATTTGATTTTTAGCTAGATCCTCAAAAGTTTCCAAATTATCAACTGGGAGGACACAAACAGACAAACGTCAAACCATGTTAATAGGATTTTCATAGACAGCCTTCGTATGACGGAATCCTAAATAAAATAAAAAAATTAATAAAAAAATCGCATTCACTAACTAAGTACTACATATCTACAGTCTATGAGGTAAAACATCCGTTACAAAGTAAGGGAGTAGTATCCGAAAGGCGAGGGGGGGGGCAGAGAAGCATTCATCAGGTATTCAATGTAATTAATGCGCAATCATTCCGCGCGTACATTCTAAGTAGAATATTCAGTTCTATTGAATAATTCACACGTATATCAGCAATTACTGCCGAAGCTTTTATAACGAGATGTTCACACCTTGAAATCTCCACATCACCAAAGTATAAAAACGTTTAGTCAGTCAGTCAGTTCAACATTATACTTAATGAACTAGTTATCGTATACAAAACTGACGGGAAGCTAACCAACCCCCATAAGATTTAGGTGTATCTTCCTTCATACACTAAATATTCTACATTGTATTCTAAGTGAATGTAAATATATATATATTCCAAGTGTAATGACCCAACCCCTGATCTCACTATGACAAAACAACTCAAATCTTTATATACAGTGTAACATCCATAGTATTTTACTCCAAGCGCCATTTTTAATATATTATTCTGTCATACTTCCAAATGTGAAATTGTAAACCACTGATGAAAATGCCCCTCATTTTAAAAAGCTCTCATGCTCAAAAACGTGGGTAATTTTGCGGAAGTTCAACAAAGAAAAGCTTCAAATTTCAGCAATGAGCTAGACAAAGAAATTCAAGACAATCAAAACTCTCATCCAATTGAACAAAAAATGATCAAAACTGTATTCAATATTTGTATAATTTATCAATATATATATATATATATATATATATATATATATATATATATATATATATATATATATATATATATATTTGTTAATATCATTTTTTGATGTTAATGTAAAACACTATAGCTGCAAAATGTCACTAGAGTTAGACCGATGAAACTTGTCATCTGGGGTTCTAGGAGTGGGGGAGAGGGCATGGTGAGCGGTAGCCAATACGAGTACTATATTGCCACCTGTCGTTTGTCCCTCCTTCTACTTTATTTAATTTGTGTTCGTTAGTCGCTTGCTTGTGTGTTTATTTTATAAAGCCTCATTTTATTGAGCTGCATTTCTTTGCAATTTTAAGACGCATTATTCATTAAGTTTAATATTACATTTAGAATAATAATATCAAAGTATGTAAGAGGAGGGAGGGGCTGCACGTTTTGGCAACGCTGCACACCTACCAGATCGCGTTCCCAACTGACATGTTTCATCGGCCTGAATGTAGACTTAATGAGAATTGATAGCTAAATTTGTTTTAGACTCTACCTACATTATCAGAGAAAGAGAGAGAGAGAAATAATTGAAGACAGAAGGCAAATTTAAAGAAAAAAAGGAGGATCCGACAAAGTACACACAAAGAAGGGAAAAAACAAATAGTTAATGAGAAGAAAAATGAGTCTAACTAATACAAAAGTTAATTGAAACTGAATCAATAAAATAGTTAGTTAAGAAAGAATATGAAGCCATGCAATGTTACATGCGATAACCTACCAATTTCTGTGTGGTCCGTACTCAGGTTTGGACCGCTACTTGCTGTGGTTTGAGAAGTCGGCCAGGGCGAGCCTACAGAAAACCGGGGACAAAAAGCCACAATATTAACATTGGCGACAAAAAGTACAAGAAAGAGTGCAGGCCATAACTCAAAAGTCATACCATATCATGGACATAAATAATAATATAGATGAAAAAATAAAAAAAATAAAGATAAAAGCAATAGCAGAACCGTTAGTTATTAAATTGCATTTATAGTTGCTCATGCTTGAGTTATTAGTTAGGTGCATACTACCGATCAAAAAAAAAATATAGGGGAGGAAACCTTTCAAAATGTCTAATGTCAAAATATAAGAATTCGTCCAATTTTCGGAATTTCAAATGAAACCATGCCTATTTGGGACGGTGTCCCACAGGGTAGTATCCTCGGTCCCATCGTGTATTGCCTGACATTCCAAT
This sequence comes from Aradus depressus, assembly GCA_963662175.1. Lineage (NCBI taxonomy): Eukaryota > Metazoa > Arthropoda > Insecta > Hemiptera > Aradidae > Aradus > Aradus depressus. Next base: position 4,451,669 of record OY759225.1, on the reverse strand, counting down.
ATGACCTCAGAAATTACTGACTTACACCGACGATACAGCAATCCTGCCTTGTTGCAACTCACCCATCCTATATGAGCACCTCCTCACTGAAATAAAGAGATGGTGCAAGCACTGGAAAATTAAGTTAAATGAACAAATCCTGTTTTCCCACCACCAATAAAATATATATATATTTTTTTTAAATAACGCCCACCCTTATGGAAATGTTTTCCTTCGGGCTGTTAGAGGGCGAAAAAGATGTTTTATGTATGAAATAAAATTCTCTTCGACGGGATTCAAACCCGCGATGCAACCAAAGCCTTATGCTGATCACAACATGATTCCTTCTTTCAACCAAGTTCGCTATATTTATCTTACAGCAAACTTACATGGAACTCACATATACGACTTAAACAAGTACTGAATCAAAACAATTCAATATAAGATCTGTCCAAGTTGTTTCGTCCAAACAGCAAAGAGACAGGAAGTGGCCTCGCGATTTGTGCCATTTCATCAAAATAGCAGCAGCATCAGGAACAATCCTGCTGCTGTGGACGAGCACACACACCACAGGCGGTTTGTCAGATAATTTAGGCCTCTCAGAAGCTTCTCTCATTTGAACAGACATTGAAATATACAACATTCTCCTTCAAGCTACCATGGGGCAGGCAGGAAGGTTCAAGCGTTTCAATGTAATAAATGGCGGTTTATTACATCTGTATGCTCTGGATAAGGATTACAGGTCAACATAATGCTTCCTACATCAATTCTCAGTAAAAAAGAGCTACAGCGTCCAATCACTTCCTTGTCGTCATGAATCTAGCTTGGGGTGGAAGCTTCGAGCACGTCCTCCATATTCATCTGACATTTCTCTACCGCACAGTCACTTTTCCAGGTCAATGGAAACGCTATTTGAGAGAAAACTTCAGTTACGCTCTTTCTACAAAACACATATGAAACCTCTACATTGCAAAAAATTTGCAAGATATCAACATGTAAAAGTCCCACCGTTTTCACACAAGAAACTACACCCTGAATTCGACGGTTTCCGTGAAAATTAAAACGTTTGCATATTCAAACTTTCCAGGATGTCAAATTCATCAATTGCAACGTAGATCTTTTCTCTACCTCTCCTTTTATGAAATATAATATTCAGGAATATTGGAACTTTAGGATTATTCCCTCTAGGTGTGTCCTGAATCCTACCTGTGTACAAAATTTCAAGTCTGGACCATTAAAAGTGCCCTCCCTATATCGTTTGAATTATCGCGGCATTTGTCAAAAAACAATCTTATAGACATTTTCATGTTCAAAAAAACGATAATATCTGAAAATAAAGAACTTTCTTGGTGGGCACTCTACCAGTAAGATAAACTGAGGTCTGGTGCATAACAAACGGTTGGAAAAAGCGATGGAGAAAAAAAACAAAGATTTATGAGAAGGTAAAACCGGTGGAAGATGGCGCGGACCGGCGTAAATGCTGCAAATCATATACCGGCGCCGGTAGCTCAGTGGTATGCGTGCTTGTCTTCTGAGCTTAAGAACGTGGGTTCGAAACCCGACCGAGGCCCTTAGTTTATTTTATCTGGGAAGTAAAATAAACTTAAGCACGCCGTCCTTCGAATGGGACGTTGACGATTGTCCCGAGCCTGTACGATGTCAGGTACTCGTTAAAGACCCCTGCCCTAGGTGAATACAAATTTAGGGTAGACAAAATTTAGGACTCCCACGGTAGAGTCGAGCTCTACCAGTGTCGAAAGAGCGCTCTGGTAGTCGGCGATATGACCTCGTAGTTAAAGCCCGGACATGAATCATAAAACCTAAATTATTATTTTTTGTTGAACAAAAAAAAAATGGACAGAACTTTTAGTAATTGGCAAATTATGTCAATAATATAACTAGATTTCTTCTAGATTTTAGATGGTGAATAATTATGGTTCAGAATTTATTCCAATTATAGAATAAATAATGAAGTTGGGACATGCTACGGTCCGGTTTTCCAATGAGTATACTGACATGTAGGAAGGTCAGATTACTAATTCCACAAGCAGCATCATCACTTGAAATAAGTTCAAGGCTTGTTAAGCAATGTGCGCAGGCTTGCTAAAAAAACAGGCGCAAGAAAAAAGTCGTCAGTCGGTGAATCACCGACAATGTACTTCCCTCAAAAAAACAGTCGACCGTTTGCGCTAATATTCAACAGTTGACTTACCTAGGGCTCTTAAATCCTCACACTAAGTTTTGTGTAGATAAATTCATTATATCGTTGAGTTAAAGCCTCTCCCCTAAAACCTACCTCCCTTTGGTCGATTTGACTGAAAAACAATAATAGGTGTCATCATTAGAGAGTTCTAGATTCATATATAAAATTTCGTGTCTATACATTCATTCTACTCGAATTTATTGTGTTCACAGACACAGCAATTTTTTTTTCCATATCACGATTACATAATTTCCCCTATGCATCGTAAATCTGGAGAAGTAAAAACTAAATTGAACTTCTTAGGGTCCCAGGGAATAAATACATGAACTGGCTCGTGCAGCAACAAAAGAGAACGGCTCAGTAGAATATTTGACATCATTTTTACGCATAATTTACTTGTATATTCTACATAGAGAATGTCATGTAGTTTATTCAGTTTTGTTGAATAACTTACATGTAGAATATGAATCAATTGCTGTCAGGGGTCTTGAATGAGCGAAGAGTGGGGGTAGTAGGAGTGGAGGGGGAAGAGAATAAGCTTTGTATTATCGAGTATCGCACGTTATCAGCTTCAGGTAAAGCAATATAAAGCAAAACTAACTCCCGGACAACATAGTTAAGAATAAATATGAAGTGGAAATAAGGTAAACAGAAGAATTAAATCCAAAAGAAAAAGTAAATAAAGAAAAAAAAAAAATTATAATTAATATGTAAGTTGTGATGTATAAAATTAATTATATTTATTTGTATAAAAACAAAGAAGCAAATAACTTAGTGAATAAATATATGAAGTCGCATTTTGTTTTAAAACAACCAATGAGTAAAGAACAAAAGACGACCATCAGCTGTTTCAAATAGGTGGACGAGTCGAAGTTGTCTGGTGGAGGTGAGAGTTGAGATGTAGTGAGAAAAGTGTTTAGGCTTAAGGTGTGGTGAACCAAAAAGGTGGATATAACATTGAAATAGATGCGGAAAGGAGGTACCTTTTATTTATTTATTTATATGTACACAATATATATATGCCCAAAATAACATTTGATATAGTTTAAAGTAATTAATTTAAAAGTTTTCTTTTTAAAAATTAATTGCTTGTTTTTTTTGTTCTTTTAATCTTAGTTTTTAATTTTATAATGTAGATTTTTAAGTAAATAAACCCAAATATTTGTCCTCAAATTATATGCTATTCATTTTCCCTGTTAACCCAATAAGATAATAGATACCTTTGGATTAGATTAAACATGTTTGCAAAATTTAGATAAACAATATGGCATCCCTTTAGTAAATTTAGAAGAAATCCAAAGAAAAAGTTTACTAATTGAAATTTTTTTTAAATACGTGCATTTTCTTCAAAATTGCACGTCTTGAATTTTCGATATATTTTTAGGGCCCTTTTTGGAAACTACTGTAGAAATCAAAATTTAGTAAAAGACCAGCTATATAATTTCTACAGGAAATATGGTAATTTTATTTAATTATTTATATTATTTTAATTATCATTTTTATTTTACATAATTTTAATTATCACAAAGTGATCTAATACCACTCAGGTTGGAGTGTTATCGTAAAACCGTTAAAAATTAAAGCCTGAATAACACCTATAATTTCCAAATTTACAATACTGACCTCAGATAACGAGGTCAATTTTTAATTGGAAAAATTTGAATTGGATCTGTCAACTACTTAGTATGAGTGTAATAATAGCATTTCACAAGATTTCAGTCAAAAAAAGAAGAGAAATGATATTTGAAAAATAGAAAAACATAGATAATGAAGAAAACTAAATTAATCGAATAAATTAAAATGTGTAAATAAAGAATAGGAGGGGTTGGCATTTACAGTCAATTCCAAAAACATTTTAAGAAAGATTAGAATACACTTTATTGATCTGTATCATTTAGGAATTGACTAAAGAAACTTAAAAGTATAAAATTTGCGAATAATATTGGAAAATAAAGAAAAACGTATGTTCTTAAAGATATATATATATATATTCATATATTTTATTGGCCAATGAAAGTCTCTGTGTAAACGTACTTACTTTCTTAAATAAAACTGTGTATTTTTAATCATATATCTCGGGTGTTTGGGCAAAAGGGCTTGTCAGCAAAACTGAATTTTAGGAGGGGAATTTCTAAATGTTTGAAAAATTCCTTCAAATCAGGTAAAGCACATTTATGTTACTTGTTAAGGACAAAGAAAACCCTATGTTAGGACTGGAGAAGGGACAGTCGGAATGTAAAGTGTCTAAACTTCCATTTAGTATTTGTTAAGTCGTGGCTGAAGATGGTAGCAATTATATATATATATATATATATATATATATATATATATATATATATTTTTTTTTTTTAATCGACAATATTTTTAAAAAATATACATTTTTCTTTATTTCTTATTATGTGATTACAATAATTCTGCAGAAAATGTTGAATATCATGAACCATATTATGAGTACACAAGGAAAATAAAAATATCATGCAGCATAAGTGTCTCATTTGAAGGGTATATTGAGTCAAGTAGGGGACCACGGAGTCTAGAGTGCAAGATTTGCTACTCTCTGATTTGGGGTCATTCATACTCACCATGAGCACTCATCAACATTCATTCTGGTTTTATTGTCACCTAAAGAAGGGACATGCAATCCCCCCCCCCCCCCCCCCCCCCCCATCATAATTGACCGATTTGGCTGAAAATCGATAGGTGTTGTTCTTATGGGGGGTTTTGGTCACACATATACGTGTAGATACATTCTTAGCCTTCCTCCTAATTCCCCCCCCCCCCTCCCCCCCCCCGTTCCTTTGATCGATTTGGTTGAAAATCAATAGGTGTCATCGTTACGAGAGTTCTGGATTTACATATAAAATTTTGTATCAATACATTCATTCTATCGGGAGTTATCATGTTCACGGACATAGACATTTTTTTTTTCATATACGGAGAGGAGGGCCGCAATTTCATGAAATTCCATTGAAAACTCAACATCGAATTGTTGACAGATTACATAACTTCCCCTGTATATCATACAGCGGGGGTTAAAGTTAAGTTAAAAAATAATAATAATAAACTTCAATGTATATGATTCGATGTCATACATTTTTCTGCGATGAAGTCGATTTAGTGGAAAGCTAATAAAATAAATAAAAACAAAGACTTGTTTAACATTTATATTGTCTAATTCCACAAAAATATATACCTACGTAAAGTGTACCTGATTCAGCTTACGTCATCGTCAGCACAGAGTTCAATAGTTCTGAAGGCGTAAGCCGAAACAGGTACATACATTTTATTTATGTGAAACTAGACAATACAAAAGTTAAAAAAGTTCTTTATTTTTATTTGTTCCGATTTCACACCAAATCATTCTCTCAACTCTTACTTTTTTTAATTTTAGATGGAAAAACTTATGTATATAAATATGAGTATTACATATAAAAGAATATATATATATATCCTTACTTTCTTCTATATATATAAATAATAAATCTAATATGGTTACTAATAGGTTTAATGGCTATATGCGATTGACGAAAACTGCATAAGATCAGCGAATTAAGTCTCAGCTCTGAATAAATCGAGTGACCTCATTTTCTATTACACAGAAAAAATATAATATAAGCCTAAAGTGTTTACAGCACGGAACTGTTACACTTTCTTTCGTCTTAAAAAATGTATAAAAACATTCAAATCAACGAAACGTGAGATAATATAACAAAGCACTTATTGACCCTTTCAAAACATGAAATATCCTACTACACATAAGAATCACACAAACACACAAAAAAAACTATAAATGTCATATTTAAAATATATGCACAAAATGCAGTGAATTATTATTATGAAAAAATAAAAAAAATATTACATAGTTTCGAATGATAATAGAACCTACATTAGTGGAATGGTAATAGGTTTAAAACATTGTGTTATAACTTGAGAATGATATGACATGTTGGAGAAATATTTTAGGGTTAACTTCAAAATGTCATTTGTCAACGCCCTCATACGAGAGGAGTTCGCTAAAAACCCAAACATGAAGCAACAATTTTAAAGTTAACGTATACATAAAATACATTAATAATACATCTGCAATAATTTAAAAAAAGTCCATGTAATTTGATATATATATTGAGAAAAAGCAATTCTCACTACTTGCAACAATGAAATATATGTTTATAGAAACACCTCAAACATATAATATATATAAATTATTATATTTATAATGATAAAAAGTCCTCTTTCTATCCTTCAAATTGAAAAATATGTATCAAAGAAAAAATGGGCACAATTATAACCCACTCATTTATTTACTTATCAAATAAACAAACGGAAAAATGGATATGTCAAACAGATTACAGTTTTTGTTTACGTTACATGATTCGTAATTTAGGTACATCTAATTTCGAGATTGTTTTTAAAACATAAATGAAATTCATCTTTTATAAAACAAATTTAAAAAAAAAAAAGGTTATTCGCAATTCGGAACACATCAAGAAAAAATAGAGGTCATTCACCCTAAACGGACCCAAAATTAATCATCCTTTACACCAATTTCAATTTTGCGTGAAATTAGTTCTCACTGGCCCCGTTTATCACTTCTAAATGTTTTTTGGAATAAAGAATGCGCAATAAATAGAATTGACCTTCTAACAAATGGGAGCATACTAAATATTAAAGCGGGAATCAACGCACGTGTCATAAATACATATTTCTCAATAAGCCCAACTCATTTTTAAAAAAATTTACTTACGCTGTCCAACTGGATACATCCCGGTTTATTTTACACAACAAAGTAGGAAGAAAACTAACTGAGGAAATAAGAAAGACCTTAAAATAAACTAGAGTCCAAGTTGAACATGGCTGCTGGCCTCGTACGTCACACAGCAGGTGACTAAAATTCAATTCCAGTGCCTTTCTGATTGTAGAATCACTGTGAAAAAAGTGTTATTTTGCCAATCACGGTTTTACCATCACAATTTCGACTGACAATGAACAAAATAACAAATCACAATGTAGTCACTGCTAAATATAAAAGTTATATTTCTGAAATATAAAAATTCTAAAGCTAAATTTTGTTGACTAACATAAAAAAAATAGCAAATAAAAAGCGGATTGATTTAAACAACGCTAATCACTAAGATTACCTAGGTCGTGTTTAGGTCATAAGAAAATATTAGAAAAATTAAAAGTAACATGGAAAAAAAAAACTAAAAATAAAGTGATAACTCGTCTATCCGTGATAACAATATAGTCACGTTCCTGAATGATACAATCACTAGTGGTAACAGTTCGCCCTTGCAGGTCGGGGTTAAATATGGCAGCTAAATTGATCCTAGTATAATGTCCATTCCTTTTTCCGGAACGTTAACCAGAAGTGGTGGAATTAGTTCTGCAATTGCTAAACAGTTGAAAACACTCACTTTGAAACCAGTAAAGAAGATTCAATTTAAATTTGATCCTTTCCACAACAAAATTAAAGAGACTAGGTGAGTTATAAATATCAACATGTTATCTACTCTTGTTATATTTTTAAGAAAAATAGTACATACCTGGTTGTCCAAATGATTTTCCCACCATGGAAGCAGAATCCCTTGGGATACGAACAAGATCTTGATGATAAGGTAGAGTCATAATGTCTGCAAATAAATAATTTTTTTTTTTTTTTTTTTCAGATATTTTATGTATTATATTACTGGGCCAAAAGTACTGAAGAGTAATTTATCGTGTTCCTTCAAGACTAATATTGTTTGTGACAGGAGTGAACCTACAATTTCCTTTACATTGAGTATGTTTTTTTTTTTAGTTATGAACTTTTGAATTTTTCTATTTTTGAAAGACAAAAAAATACAATAAATAACTGAATTTTGTTCCCAGCTAATGGAGAAGAAGTTATTTTCAAGAGTGCCAACTTGGAAGCAATTGATATGTTCAAACTTTACAATAAGCACATTAGCGTACTAGCACCAAAGGAAGAACCTGTCACCCCACTGAGTACCAAATCAGCTAAGAAGGCATCTATGGTTAAACCCCGACGTTAAAATAAAGGCTGGAAAAATGGTGAAGCATGAGAAAGACTTTAGTATTCGTATGATAAATCATATGTACGATCATGTACCCGCTTTCACTGATATATTTGATGAAGATACATTTTATATATTTGTAATATGTTTTGCAACTACCACACTTTTGATAGTTTTTATGTTATCCAGATTTGTAACTTTAAAACCAGTTGATTGGTGATTTAATTATTTCAATTTTGTAATATATATATCAAGCATTTTAGGGTTGTTTTTATCATACAATTGCATTTCCTATTCATTTGGGGTTAAGTTAGATATATAAAAAAATATTTATATACAAAATAATTTCTACTGTAATGAATAGTGTGTCAATAAAAGCAATGATAGGTTACAAAGTGTATCTTTTATTCAACATCCCACATCTCCAACAAATTATTCATCCTTGAATAAGTAAAAAAAACAATTATTTTGATTGTATATAGTTATTTGTATTTTTGTAGTTATTTTTTTTTTTTTAAGTATTTCCGAAAAATGCTACTTCGACTACAAGAGTAATTTTCTAAGAAAAGTCATCATAAGTTCTAGTTTTTTAAAAAAGGGGGAAAAAAAACGTATCATACTAAGCAAAACTTGAATTCTGAATGTCTGTAAGTACTGATCTGATTTTAAACTAGTTAATTTTTAATATTTCTCGAAGTAATAAATATATATAATATGGGCATCTACTTGAAAAGACAGAAATTGCTATTTCTTTAGGTTTGTCTTAACAATGTGATTACGACATAAGAATGCCGGGCCAAAAAGTTGAAATGCAATTGTGTGGGTTAAATAACTTTACGATATACAGGTGTTTTGATTCCTGACCGGTAATTAAATATGTAGATGGTTTCATTAACACATCCCATTTACAATGGAAAATATTATGAAGACTAAAACATGTATGATAGGAAAATAATTTTAAAATTTGAAAAAAAAATGGTTTAATATGTAAAGAAAGAAGACAATAGAGTACTGCGTATCAGTAGCATCACAAAAACATTACTTTCCACGACCTACGTCACAGTATAATTCAAGGTCAAAACACCAACAACACGCCATTTAATTTAAATAGAAGTTAATCAGTAAAACTAAAAATAGTAAAAATAATCTTACCTTAAAGTAGCCGGTCTTAGGAGAATTCAATAGCTTATTGCTTGCCAGACACTGGTACGTAAAAATAAGTCATCGAAGACGAGAAGATGAATGTTAATTGATTGTTTACAGTTCAAAATCGATATCTATGGCACACCCCCCATTCTAAAAAGTCTGACCCACACCAACAATAAAGACAAAATTTATTTTTGTCTAAGATATGCTGACATATTTAGTCACAAAATATAATAAAATTATAACAGAATCAGATCAGAGTCAACACTAGGAATTGTCAATCACTTTGTTTACAATACACAATTTTTTTTTTTTTTTAAATAATAGCAGGATATTAGGTTCACTGTTTAGGATGTTTAAAAAATCCCAATAGTCATTGGGCACAACTGTTAACAATAGAAATGTTTAAATGAATTTCTGTCAGAAAAAAATGAAACCTCAGAACTCCAATGGACACCAGCGGGAATCCGACAATGTTTTGGGGGCGGAGCCAGTGAGCACGTGGTATTGTGACGTCAACCCAGTCCTCTGTTTATTTATTTAAAGCCCTTACTTTTTGTGTATTTTAAATCTCACAACATAAAACTCTATTATTATTCATAGTTAAAAAAAACAAACAAAAAAAACATTTAAGGTAATAAGACAACTGTATTAATTTAAGCGATATATCTGAAAATCTAAAAATAACTCAAAACAAACCTAGTATTTACGAGATTTCAAGGTCAGACTGTCTCTGGAGATAGTGAAAGTAAAGACCTCAACCTAGAAATCCACGCCTAATGTTTGATGAAAACAATACAAATAATAATATTGGGTTTTTAAAATATATAGATATTTTCCCCACTTAATATTTATCTTTGAAAAAATTTATTTTTTTCACTTTAATTTCTTTTCATTCTATTTCTGTACACCATAAATGTTCCATATATTTCCTTATTTTTTATAGACATAACTAAAGTTATTAAAAAGTATCACTCGAAATTTCTGTCGTATTTAAGAATAGAAAAATAATTTAAATAAAATACCTTTGAATTTAAATAGAGCCTACGATTCAGTGTGCCTACAAATAGGGCTATAGAGAAAGAAAAAAAAAAAAAAAAAAAAACTATACATTCCATAAAATATTATGAAGAGACTCAGCCACTCCCAAGAATACCTCAAAACAATGTATTATGTTAAACTGAAACTCGGCGGGATACAAAAACAACATAATATCTTGCACGATATTATCACGCCAAGGGTTTTTATAACAGAGTGTTGCAACTTTACAGGATCAGCGGTTTTTCTCTGAAAATGTGCGAGTTACAAAAATAAAAATAATTGTTATAAATGCCTTCTTAATTTTTGTTTTGCCATGGAATCTAAATTTATCATCAACATTGTTTCTCACAAGTAGCAGGCATATGGGGTTGGCCGATATGCCTCAGCATAAGGCCATAACTGAGATAAAAAAAAAAAAAAAAAAAAAAAAAAAAAAAAAAAAGGCATATGGGATCTCAAATTCAACTTTCTTATTTCAATTGGGATCACTCATTATTAATGGCAAATTCTGAAAATATAATATTTTGATAAATGAAATATGAACTTTGACTGAGAACAATCGCAGAGAGATCGTCAATGTTGAAGTTTAACAACTAAATCCATATTTTTTAAACATACAATTTGATTTCAAATAGGTATATATCTGTGGGTTCTAGTGGATAAGCCTAACGCAAAGGTATTAAAATATATAATATATGTTAAATATAAATGAAATTGTTGCTGAGAATTATGTGATGTGGACAAAATTGGATATTCTTTTACCAACCACTTTTGTACAGATCACTCGATATATGAATGTAATGTTCTGGCGTCTTGGTTCGAAACCCGGCACCTGCCTTTAGGATTTTTATCTGGGAGGTGAAAAAACATTAAGCATGCCGCCCTTCGGAGGGGATAGTCCCGAAGCCTTTACGATATCAGCTACTCGTTAAAGACCCCTACCCTAGTTGAATATTTTAGGGTAGCCAAAATTTAGGACTCCGATAGTATAGTCGGACTGATGTTCACCAGAGCGACGAAAGAGCGCTTTGGTAGTAGACGATATGATCTCGTAGTTAAAGCCCGGGCATGAGTCATAATAACTAACATTGAATATCTCAGCGAGTATCAAACGGATCATTCTCGTTCAAAGCAATTTTTTTTTAATTTTAACTTTCTTATACCTATAAATCTGTGGTCACAGGGAATAAATGGTCAAGTCTAAATTCGTAACTTTTCAGTGCAACACTTTTTTACTTTTGCATTAATCGTGTAAATCCAGTTTTTGGAATAAATATATTATGTTTGCATCATTATTAATCATATAGGTACCTTCTAAATCTATAGGAGTGAATGAAAATGAATATTGTTAATCCTTTCTTGGATTTTCCCTTAGTTACCTAATCATTCCTCATCACTTACCTAATTATTAACCATACTTTTTGAAATAGTCGAATGATACCCCTCCCGGGGCACTTGGAATAGGATCAAGCGAGCATTTTTTTTTTACACAATTTTTTAGGTCTGTATTTAAACTCAAACCCTTTGTTTTGTTACATGCAACCCAATATAACGGAGCTTATCTCTTCTGATTATTATGTAGGTACCACAGATTAAGAGTGGCGATATCAAATCTGATATGGTCCTTTTTCAATATGGCGGAAGCGGCAATCATTAAGTTGATTATATCTCTGCTTCATTTGGTCCAATTTTTGAATCATTGTTCCAGACAGCTTGTTAAACTAATCTATCTTTGCACTTCATATATATGATACGAGCAATGCCCGAAATCGTGACATTGTACAGATTCACGTGTGCAATGTCGACGTTGCACACCCAGACTGTACAATGTCCGAAATAAAGATATATTTCGGACTTTGCACAGCTTTACTCGTACAATGTCAGCATTGCCCAAGCCAATCTGTGCAAAGTACTTATAATGGATTTAATTTTTAAATAAAAATCTATTTATTAGTGCAACTGGACGAGTTGTGGCATTTTGAATTACATTTCAGTTCTTGCTTCAAACATTGACATTTTTTGTCAATACATTTTTTGGTGCAGTTGCACCTTACAAAGCCTTGTCCTTCAAACTTTGACTGTTTGCTACTGGCTGTCCGTAGTGTACAGGTTTCATTTGGTATTTCTTCAATATTAATAAAGGCCGTCTTTGAAGGAGCTACCTAGCTATGTTAAAGCTAGAACCTGTACTACTTCAAATATAGGAACGACGGGAGGGGCAGATGTATCGTCCCGCCGGCGGAACGCCGGCAAATACGCCCCCAAATTTTGTAATATGTCGATTTATGTTTGTTCTAGGAATTTATGTACCCAGATGAATGATTATCGCTGTTAGACAGCTTACAACAATGGAAATTGAGGTGTGGTCGAGCTAATTAATAAGTAACTTCTAAGTATATATCTTTATTTCGGACATTGTACAGTCTGGGTGTGCAACGTCGACATTGCACAGGTGAATCTGTACAATGTCGGACATTGCACGATTTCGGGCATTGTTCGTAACATATATATTTCAATATATAGGGCGCCGGTAGCTCAGTGGTATGCGTGCTTGACTTCTGAGCTCAAGAACGTGGGTTCGTAACCCGAACGAGGGCCTTAGTTTATTTTATCTGGGAGGTAAAATAAACTTAAGCACGCCGTCCTTCGGATGGGACGTTAAGCGATGGTCCCGAGCCGGTACAATCAGGTACTCGTTAAAGACCCCTACCCTAGATGAATAAAATTTTTTTTTTTTTTTATTTATTTATATGACGAAAGAGCACTCTGGTAGTAGGCGACATGACCTCGTAGTTAAAGCCCGGGCATGAGTCACCTAACCCAACCTATTTCAATATATATGGTATTATATATACTTTATAGCTGGTTGTTGATTGAAAATTCAAAATAGAAAAATAACCGGTGAATCATCGGTCATGTACTTCCCCAATGAATCTATCAATTAAGTGTTCGCTCTCCCTCCAAAGCTAATCGAACCCGTTGTACTAAAACTCGATACTTACAAAGTTGCTTCTGATTCCTCTTACTACAATTTGTGTTAGTACATTCATTACATCGGCAGTTATTGGGTTACTTGAATCGAGCCCCCCTCCCATCGTCCGACTTGCGGTAATTTAATAGGTGGATAGAAATTCAAATATAAAATTTCATGTCGATACATTCATTATATCGGCAGTTAATAGAATTTTTATATTAAGTCCCCCCCCCCCCCCCCCCCCCCCCTAACTTCCAATTGCCGAAAAACAATAGGTGACGTCATTAGGATCTTTACACACACAACGATTTATTGTCGTCGTTTGAGCTCAGTACCTATGATGACATCATTAAAACTAGGTGTGCAATACATTCTGCTGTTTGCAAAAACTGAGCTGAGTCAGGCATATCTGTATAAAAAACTCAGTTATTATTTTAAAATCAGTAACTTCTCACCTTGTATGTTCTTTATGAATATATTAATACTTTAAATAGATTTCAATTGAATTCAATGCATTTTTTCTAGCCTTTTTGTAGGCAACAGCTGTGAATATTTTTATCGAAAAAAAGTCGAAGTTTGTATGTTAGAACACTGAAAAAAACGGCTCAAAAATGTGGTGTCTGATGATAAACCGAAAAGGGCTTCGCCCGGATTTTTACATTTGAAATCGAAAAATTCTATTTTGCGCGAGAATTTTGTCTCTCAATTGATTTCAATGGGGATTACGTTTTTCGGTGATTATTCCTCCGTGGTATGTTCGATTTCAGATTTTCTTAGTAGTAAGCCATCGTCACCGTGTCCACTACCATCGTGGCAAATTTTAATATGATCGGTAAAGGGGTTTAGGAGGAGTACGAGTAAAACGAAATATATGAGTCGACTAAGAAAAAGCTTCGTAAACTCAGCTCAATCACAGTGTTTCAATGATCAGGGAAAAATTAATCGCTCGGTGACAGGGAATAAGTTAAGTCGTAAAATGTCCAAAATGAGTTAAGTGTATTGTGATGATCTCCCAAACCATCTGCGCACTATGAAGAAGTTGGGAGCTCAGGACTCTAATACTTTGGGAATTATAAAGATGTGGGTTTCTTGGTATCTCGTAAAATTGTATATGTTCTCGGTTAATTCAACTTAATCTACTTCTTTGAGGAATCATTCACGAGATTTAACCATTTATTCACTACGGCAGACTATTCCAAGTGGAGAGGGCATTTTCGGTTAAATCAACTTTAGAGAGGCATCATTCACGAGTATTTCAAAAAGTATGGTTAATAATTAGGTAAGTGATGGGGAATGATTAGGTAACTAAGAGAAAATCCAAGAAAGGATTAACAATATTCATTGTCATTATATTTATAATATAGATTCAGAAGGTATGTGATTAATAATGATGCAAACATCATTTATTTATTCCAAAAACTGGATTTACACGATTAATGCAAAAGTAAAAAAATACTGCCCTGAAAAGTTACGAATTTAGACTTACCAATTTATTCCGTGACCAGAAAAATAAAGTTGATACTCACCGCGAAGTGTAACAAATCTTGCCAAATTATCCGCTATGAAGCTGTTAGTTAAAGAACATACAAGTTCCTCTTAATAGTAGTGTCTGTGATGTCCGGGCTTCAACTATGAGATCATATCGCCTACTATCAGAGCTGTTTCGCCGTTCTGGTGTACATGAAGCCGTCTCATAGGACTTTGTTACCTAGGGTTGGCTTTTTAATAAGTAACTGACATCACACAGGCTTAATATTTAACGTTATTTTGGTACAAAAAATCCATAATTTTTACTTTAGTTTAAGGAAGTATTATAATTGAATTTCAAGAATCCCTAAACACGTTGTATATTTGCGATGATGTCTGTCACACACTAATCAGAACTTTGTGAGCGCTCCAACACAAACACGATTGATGGGCGTCGGTAGGCCCTTAGTTTATTTTATCTGGGAGGTAAAATAAACGTAAGCACGCCCTCCTTCAGAAGGGACGTTAATCGATGATCCCGAGCCTGTACGATGTCAGATACTCATTAAAGACCCCTATCCTAGGTGAATAAAAATTTAGGACTCCTATAAATGTCGAGTTCATGTCCAGCAGAGTGACGAAAGAGTGCTCTGGTAGAAGGCGAAATGACACATATGCTAACTTAGACTTGATTAGATTTTAACTTCACAGGTCGCTAAGAGGTATGCATACCACAAAACGTCAAGTGTCGTTTTGAAACTTTTTTTTTTTAGAAATTTGTTTCATTTACGCAAAAATTGTTAGTCCTATCGAAAAATTGGTTCTTACAAAAAATATTCCTTAAAAAATTGTCAATTGATCAAGTGCAAACAGATTTGATAGCAAAAATACGACTAGTAATAGTGCCCCAAAGGATATCCAATAAAATTTATTAGGAAAAAGACAATAGCAACAAATTAAATCAAAAAATGTTTTTATAATTATGGTGATAAAAAAAAGGATAAAAAAATAGAATATATGTTATGGGTCATTACAGAACTTTATGTTTACCAATCAACTTTGAACAGAGCAATCTCCCTCCGCCACAACCTTCTCAAATTCATTTCATACTGAGATTAAGTTATACATGAAATTAACTAGCAAACTTTCTGTAATGAAACACATTATTTGTATATAAACACAGTAGGTAATGCCAGAGTGAAATAAATTTCAGAGGAGGGAAGGAGAGTGACGTGTACAAAAGTAGTTGGTACAGTGGAGCCCCACTAATCCGAACACCGATTATCCAGACATCTGGTTAATCCGAACGGGATTTTTAAAAAAAAACTAATTAAAATTTAATAAACTAAAAATTTAATTCAGCGAGCGGTTAAGTACAAAAATAAGTCAAAGAGAGAGTTTGATTCGACTTACTCAGTTGGCTACGATGAAGAAGATGGCGCGCTAAATATTTAAAAAAATTTTTTATCATGTGCAAGACGGGGTCCGGTCCCATCTAGTCCGGATTAGCGGGACTCTACTGTATATGAAAGTCCTGTTATGGCCACATCACATATACCAACAGTAATAATTATTAAATAAAATTAAACAAAAAACAATTAGAAAATATTTATTTAAATCAATATTATATTATTAAAAGAAAAAAAAAAAAAAGAAATTACATTTAAACAGAAGCTTATATTAACCTTATTTAGCCCTGCCAACTAATAACTAAATAAATGCTCTCACTATTTATTCATTTGCTTTTCAATATAATGTTAGTAGTGTATATTATATTGTACTTATAAAGCCTACCTAATATTTTTTAAATTTTATTTTATTTATTTTTTTCAAATAAAGAGAAATTTTATAATATTTTGGTGAAATTAGTCTAAGTTCATGTCTTCATCTTCATCCTTCTTCTTCTTGTTGCTGTCCTCGTCCTTCTTCTCCTGATCCTTTGAGACGGGGGGCTGCTGAGGACTGCTCTGCGAGGAAATGGTCGCCGCCTCCAGGGCTTTAACAAACTCCTCCATGTTGCCCAGATTGGCTGCGGAGACAGCATCAGAGCCCATCTCGAACTGGGAAACGACTGGGCCAAGTTGTCCCGACTGAAGTGCTGTACTGAACATGGACAATGCCTGATCATCAACAGACAACAGCAAAACTCAGATTAGATGTACAATATATAATATGGACAAGACAACAAATGTTACTCAAAGACATATAGATTGTGGAGGGTCAAAAGTTAATCTGGTTTTTGAGTATTTTCGCAAAGTATCAACATTGAGACCGTATCATCCGAAATATCGACCCCATTTATCTACCTCAAAAACAAACTTTCACCCACAGGTCGGTGAATCGCCAGCAATGTACTTCCCCAGAACGAATTAATCAATTAACTTTTCGCACCACCAACAAAACCAGTGGTCCGTTTGCACTAATATTTGAAAGTTGACTTACATAGGGGCTCCTAAATCCTCACACTAAATTTTGTGTCGATAAATTCATTACTTCGGCAGTTATTGGGATTTTTGAGTTGAGCCTCCCCTCTGATCCTCCTCCCTTCTGTCGATTCTGCTGAAAGTTAATAAGTGTCGTCCTTATGGGGTTTTTGAATTCATATATGAAATTTTGTTTCGATACATTTGTTACAATGGCAGTTATTAGAGTTTTTGAGTTGAGGTCTCTTTTGGCGGATTTGGCTGAAAATTTTGTGTTATGGGGCTTTTGGTTATGCCCCCCCCCCCCCCCCCCCCCTAATCCCTCCTCGAATCTAGAGATCGGAAAACATAACTACTCTCATTACCTGCTGAAACTGAGGAGAGGCGAGTGTGGTCTTCAGCTGTTCCTGAGAGGTGGCATCGCTTCCAGTTGATGGCAGATGACGGTGAAGCTCCTTAACGAAATCCGGATTGTTCAGGACGGACTGTAAGTTTTCTGTGTTCAAACTGGCTGCCAAATCAACTGCACAAACAAATATACACACACTTTGATAATCACATTTGGTTGTATTGTATATTGATATTCAATGTATAATAATATAGTTATTATGACTCATGCCCAGGTTTCAACTATAAGGTTATATCGTTTAAAACAAAAATGCTCTTTCGGGACCATCGCTTAACGTCCCATCCGAAAGATGGTATTGCCCCACAGATAAAAAAAAACCCAAGGGCCTCAGCCGGATTTCGAACTAGCGATCTTGAGCTTTATTATAGCAGTGATGATGTTATAAATAGAAACAAGTTGTTAAACTATTATATTGTGTAATTCACAAAAATATGTACATAAAGTGTACGGTTTCAGCTTATGCCATCCTCAGCACAGAGTTCAAAAGTGACATTTTTGCTAGGTTTGTCATACTTATACAATCTGCAGATTACCTGAGGCTGTGACACCCTGTCCTCTACGGAAGTCTAATATCATTTTCTTTATTTTATTTCATTACATTCTTGACAACTCAAATATTAGTAAAAATTATGTTAAAGCAGTACTTCCCAGCCCCCATGGACGTCTCTAGGAGACAGGGTGTCCAGAGCCTTAGATAATTTCAGATAAAAAATATAAAGAAAAACGTACGTTTTTTAAAAATATTGTCTTTTCACAAAATATATGGGTGTACTTTCAGTACTGCTACCACCTTCAGCCACGACTTAACAAATACTAAATGGATGTTCAACCAGTTTACAATCCAAACTGTCCCTTTTTTCAGACCCCAAGGGAGTTTTCCCCGTCCCTCCTGTACAGTTAAGTCTTAAAAATATGTAAAACATTAAAAATAAAATTACGTGCTAAATAAATAGTACGTGCTGAATTAAAATACAAATATATATATGCATATATGAAATAGGTATATCATAAGATGACAATAATAAATATATGGATAAAAATTTAGTTTTTTGAAAATGGAAGTACGTATACAGAGGGAGACTGGAAGATTATATTATTGGCAATATTGGAACAGGGAAAAACCCCATTGGGGCTGAAAAATGGGTCAGTTTTGATTGTAAACTGGTTGAACTTCCATTTAGTATTTGTCAAGTCGTGGTTGAAGATGGTAGCAATACGGAAAGTACTCCCATATATTTTCTGAAATAGACAATATTTTAAAAAACGTAAGTTTTTCTTTATTTTTTTTGTATATTTGTATATACAATATCTCTACAAAAATGTTAAGTATCTTTAGTCCCAGATAACCTGAGGATTGTATAAATATGACAACCTAGCAAACTTAATTGTCAGTTTTTAAACCGATAATTTTTTTCTTTTTATAGCCCTCATTTTTTAATTGAGATCACATAACTTCTAAAAAAATTCGATAAAAATTCTGCAATTTATTGATTATAGAGGTTTTTTGGGTCGCTGATTCGAAAATTGAGGTCAAAACTCACTTTTGACACGTTACAGCTGCCAGATTTGCTCATATTGTTGAAATTGATTAAAAACCCGCATAATTTTTCGATAATTTATGATGAAAATGTTGTTTCTCAATTTTTTTAATGATATTACATATCAAAAATACATATTTCGTACTATTAATTCAAAATTTGTTACTTTAAAACCTTTGTTAATATAGAAAAACCTGAGATAAACTCGAATATCAAGAGAAATATTCAGTTTGTGTACTTTTAAATGTGCCAAAATCAATTTTAGTCCTCAAATTTGAAATCAGCGACCAAAAATCAATTATTTTTTTCAACTGTGGCTCCATCTATAAATGCGCAAAACTTATTTTGAACCTCAAATTCGAATTCAGCTACCTGAAATACCTATATTTGTATTTAAAATACCTTAATCGCACTGATTTCCCAAATTTTTCGACAGTGGCGCCACCTACAAGATTCAAACATCATTTTTGACCTCAAATTTAAAATCAGAGACCCAAAAAACATTATTACACCTGCTTCTGTATACTCTGTCTAGGAACCTACAAATACAACATTACATGCGGGCTTTTTACCCCGTTTGGCCCACTGTGCGGCGGAGTTAGCCGAAATCAGAACCTATTATGTACATACTTTTGTGCAATTAGACAATATAAAAGTTTAAAAAGTTCTTTGTTTTTATTTATTTTATTAGGTTTGCACTGTATCCGGTATCCGGTATTCGGACATGGTGTGCCAAATTTTTTCTTTAATTTTTTGTTGACTTTTCTCAAGATTGAATAGGAAACTTGAAATTTTTTTTCTCTGATGAAAAGACATTTAGAAGTATGAACTGACCAGGTTGTGCAGAGGTAGCTTCCGTGCCTGGAGTGACTCCCAGAGTGGACAGATAGCTCTGGAGCTGACTCAGGTTGATAGGAGCCGTGCTCTGCGTCTGGGGTGTTGATGGCGTCGCTGCGGGGTTGCTGCTTCCTTTCGTCCCTCCTTTAGTAGGTTCTAGCAGCACATTAAACAATAGCAAAACATAGCACTTAATGAGGTGTTGCTTGCCTCCTAAGGACAACCCTATCTTCAGACCTACCAGAACATAGCACTTAATGAGGTGTTGCTTGCCTCTTAAGGACAACCCTATCTTCAGACCTACCAAAACATAGCACTTAATGAGGTGTTGCTTGCCTCCTAAGGACAACCCTATCTTCAGACCTACCAAAACATAGCACTTAATGAGGTGTTGCTTGCCTCCTAAGGACAACCCTATCTTCAGACCTACCAAAACATAGCACTTAATGAGGTGTTGCTTGCCTCCTAAGGACAACCCTATCTTCAGACCTACCAAAACATAGCACTTAATGAGGTGTTGCTTGCCTCCTAAGGACAACCCTATCTTCAGACCTACCAAAACATAGCACTTAATGAGGTGTTGCTTGCCTCCTAAGGACAACCCTATCTTCAGACCTACCAAAACATAGCACTTAATGAGGTGTTGCTTGCCTCCTAAGGACAACCCTATCTTCAGACCTAGCAAAACATAGCACTTAATGAGGTGTTGCTTGCCTCCTAAGGACAACCCTATCTTCAGACCTACCAAAACATAGCACTTAATGAGGTGTTGCTTGCCTCCTAAGGACAACCCTATCTTCAGACCTAGCAAAACATAGCACTTAATGAGGTGTTGCTTGCCTCCTAAGGACAACCCTATCTTCAGACCTAGCAAAACATAGCACTTAATGAGGTGTTGCTTGCCTCCTAAGGACAACCCTATCTTCAGACCTAGCAAAACATAGCACTTAATGAGGTGTTGCTTGCCTCCTAAGGACAACCCTATCTTCAGACCTAGCAAAACATAGCACTTAATGAGGTGTTGCTTGCCCCCTAAGGACAACCCTATCTTCAGACCTACCAAAACATAGCACTTAATGAGGTGTTGCTTGCCTCCTAAGGACAACCCTATCTTCAGACCTACCAAAACATAGCACTTAATGAGGTGTTGCTTGCCTCCTAAGGACAACCCTATCTTCAGACCTAGCAAAACATAGCACTTAATGAGGTGTTGCTTGCCTCCTAAGGACAACCCTATCTTCAGACCTACCAAAACATAGCACTTAATGAGGTGTTGCTTGCCTCCTAAGGACAACCCTATCTTCAGACCTACCAAAACATAGCACTTAATGAGGTGTTGCTTGCCTCCTAAGGACAACCCTATCTTCAGACCTACCAAAACATAGCACTTAATGAGGTGTTGCTTGCCTCCTAAGGACAACCCTATCTTCAGACCTACCAAAACATAGCACTTAATGAGGTGTTGCTTGCCTCCTAAGGACAACCCTATCTTCAGACCTACCAAAACATAGCACTTAATGAGGTGTTGCTTGCCTCCTAAGGACAACCCTATCTTCAGACCTACCAAAACATAGCACTTAATGAGGTGTTGCTTGCCTCCTAAGGACAACCCTATCTTCAGACCTACCAAAACATAGCACTTAATGAGGTGTTGCTTGCCTCCTAAGGACAACCCTATCTTCAGACCTACCAAAACATAGCACTTAATGAGGTGTTGCTTGCCTCCTAAGGACAACCCTATCTTCAGACCTACCAAAACATAGCACTTAATGAGGTGTTGCTTGCCTCCTAAGGACAACCCTATCTTCAGACCTACCGAAACATAGCACTTAATGAGGTGTTGCTTGCCTCCTAAGGACAACCCTATCTTCAGACCTAGCAAAACATAGCACTTAATGAGGTGTTGCTTGCCTCCTAAGGACAACCCTATCTTCAGACCTACCAAAACATAGCACTTAATGAGGTGTTGCTTGCCTCCTAAGGACAACCCTATCTTCAGACCTACCAAAACATAGCACTTAATGAGGTGTTGCTTGCCTCCTAAGGACAACCCTATCTTCAGACCTAGCAAAACATAGCACTTAATGAGGTGTTGCTTGCCTCCTAAGGACAACCCTATCTTCAGACCTACCAAAACATAGCACTTAATGAGGTGTTGCTTGCCTCCTAAGGACAACCCTATCTTCAGACCTACCAAAACATAGCACTTAATGAGGTGTTGCTTGCCTCCTAAGGACAACCCTATCTTCAGACCTACCGAAACATAGCACTTAATGAGGTGTTGCTTGCCTCCTAAGGACAACCCTATCTTCAGACCTAGCAAAACATAGCACTTAATGAGGTGTTGCTTGCCTCCTAAGGACAACCCTATCTTCAGACCTACCAAAACATAGCACTTAATGAGGTGTTGCTTGCCTCCTAAGGACAACCCTATCTTCAGACCTACCAAAACATAGCACTTAATGAGGTGTTGCTTGCCCCCTAAGGACAACCCTATCTTCAGACCTACCAAAACATAGCACTTAATGAGGTGTTGCTTGCCTCCTAAGGACAACCCTATCTTCAGACCTACCAAAACATAGCACTTAATGAGGTGTTGCTTGCCTCCTAAGGACAACCCTATCTTCAGACCTACCAAAACATAGCACTTAATGAGGTGTTGCTTGCCTCCTAAGGACAACCCTATCTTCAGACCTACCGAAACATAGCACTTAATGAGGTGTTGCTTGCCTCCTAAGGACAACCCTATCTTCAGACCTAGCAAAACATAGCACTTAATGAGGTGTTGCTTGCCTCCTAAGGACAACCCTATCTTCAGACCTACCAAAACATAGCACTTAATGAGGTGTTGCTTGCCTCCTAAGGACAACCCTATCTTCAGACCTACCAAAACATAGCACTTAATGAGGTGTTGCTTGCCCCCTAAGGACAACCCTATCTTCAGACCTACCAAAACATAGCACTTAATGAGGTGTTGCTTGCCTCCTAAGGACAACCCTATCTTCAGACCTACCAAAACATAGCACTTAATAAGGTGTTGCTTGCCTCCTAAGGACAACCCTATCTTCAGACCTACCAGAACATAGCACTTAATGAGGTGTTGCTTGCCTCCTAAGGACAACCCTATCTTCAGACCTACCAAAACATAGCACTTAATGAGGTGTTGCTTGCCTCCTAAGGACAACCCTATCTTCAGACCTACCAGAACATAGCACTTAATGAGGTGTTGCTTGCCTCCTAAGGACAACCCTATCTTCAGACCTAGCAAAACATAGCACTTAATGAGGTGTTGCTTGCCTCCTAAGGACAACCCTATCTTCAGACCTAGCAAAACATAGCACTTAATGAGGTGTTGCTTGC
Organism: Aradus depressus; assembly: GCA_963662175.1. Taxonomy (NCBI): domain Eukaryota; kingdom Metazoa; phylum Arthropoda; class Insecta; order Hemiptera; family Aradidae; genus Aradus; species Aradus depressus. The sequence continues at coordinate 4,428,278 of OY759225.1, read as the reverse complement.
CTCCTAAGGACAACCCTATCTTCAGACCTACCAAAACATAGCACTTAATGAGGTGTTGCTTGCCTCCTAAGGACAACCCTATCTTCAGACCTACCAAAACATAGCACTTAATGAGGTGTTGCTTGCCTCCTAAGGACAACCCTATCTTCAGACCTACCAAAACATAGCACTTAATGAGGTGTTGCTTGCCTCCTAAGGACAACCCTATCTTCAGACCTACCAAAACATAGCACTTAATGAGGTGTTGCTTGCCTCCTAAGGACAACCCTATCTTCAGACCTACCAAAACATAGCACTTAATGAGGTGTTGCTTGCCTCCTAAGGACAACCCTATCTTCAGACCTAGCAAAACATAGCACTTAATGAGGTGTTGCTTGCCTCCTAAGGACAACCCTATCTTCAGACCTACCAAAACATAGCACTTAATGAGGTGTTGCTTGCCTCCTAAGGACAACCCTATCTTCAGACCTACCAAAACATAGCACTTAATGAGGTGTTGCTTGCCTCCTAAGGACAACCCTATCTTCAGACCTACCAAAACATAGCACTTAATGAGGTGTTGCTTGCCTCCTAAGGACAACCCTATCTTCAGACCTAGCAAAACATAGCACTTAATGAGGTGTTGCTTGCCTCCTAAGGACAACCCTATCTTCAGACCTACCAAAACATAGCACTTAATAAGGTGTTGCTTGCCTCCTAAGGACAACCCTATCTTCAGACCTACCAAAACATAGCACTTAATGAGGTGTTGCTTGCCTCCTAAGGACAACCCTATCTTCAGACCTACCAAAACATAGCACTTAATGAGGTGTTGCTTGCCTCCTAAGGACAACCCTATCTTCAGACCTACCAAAACATAGCACTTAATGAGGTGTTGCTTGCCTCCTAAGGACAACCCTATCTTCAGACCTACCAAAACATAGCACTTAATGAGGTGTTGCTTGCCTCCTAAGGACAACCCTATCTTCAGACCTACCAAAACATAGCACTTAATGAGGTGTTGCTTGCCTCCTAAGGACAACCCTATCTTCAGACCTACCAAAACATAGCACTTAATGAGGTGTTGCTTGCCTCCTAAGGACAACCCTATCTTCAGACCTACCAAAACATAGCACTTAATGAGGTGTTGCTTGCCTCCTAAGGACAACCCTATCTTCAGACCTACCAAAACATAGCACTTAATGAGGTGTTGCTTGCCTCCTAAGGACAACCCTATCTTCAGACCTACCAAAACATAGCACTTAATGAGGTGTTGCTTGCCTCCTAAGGACAACCCTATCTTCAGACCTACCAAAACATAGCACTTAATGAGGTGTTGCTTGCCTCCTAAGGACAACCCTATCTTCAGACCTAGCAAAACATAGCACTTAATGAGGTGTTGCTTGCCTCCTAAGGACAACCCTATCTTCAGACCTACCAAAACATAGCACTTAATGAGGTGTTGCTTGCCTCCTAAGGACAACCCTATCTTCAGACCTACCAAAACATAGCACTTAATGAGGTGTTGCTTGCCTCCTAAGGACAACCCTATCTTCAGACCTACCAAAACATAGCACTTAATGAGGTGTTGCTTGCCTCCTAAGGACAACCCTATCTTCAGACCTACCAAAACATAGCACTTAATGAGGTGTTGCTTGCCTCCTAAGGACAACCCTATCTTCAGACCTACCAAAACATAGCACTTAATGAGGTGTTGCTTGCCTCCTAAGGACAACCCTATCTTCAGACCTAGCAAAACATAGCACTTAATGAGGTGTTGCTTGCCTCCTAAGGACAACCCTATCTTCAGACCTACCAAAACATAGCACTTAATGAGGTGTTGCTTGCCTCCTAAGGACAACCCTATCTTCAGACCTACCAAAACATAGCACTTAATGAGGTGTTGCTTGCCTCCTAAGGACAACCCTATCTTCAGACCTACCAAAACATAGCACTTAATGAGGTGTTGCTTGCCTCCTAAGGACAACCCTATCTTCAGACCTACCAAAACATAGCACTTAATGAGGTGTTGCTTGCCTCCTAAGGACAACCCTATCTTCAGACCTACCAAAACATAGCACTTAATGAGGTGTTGCTTGCCTCCTAAGGACAACCCTATCTTCAGACCTACCAAAACATAGCACTTAATAAGGTGTTGCTTGCCTCCTAAGGACAACCCTATCTTCAGACCTAGCAAAACATAGCACTTAATGAGGTGTTGCTTGCCTCCTAAGGACAACCCTATCTTCAGACCTAGCAAAACATAGCACTTAATGAGGTGTTGCTTGCCTCCTAAGGACAACCCTATCTTCAGACCTACCAAAACATAGCACTTAATGAGGTGTTGCTTGCCTCCTAAGGACAACCCTATCTTCAGACCTACCAAAACATAGCACTTAATGAGGTGTTGCTTGCCTCCTAAGGACAACCCTATCTTCAGACCTACCAAAACATAGCACTTAATGAGGTGTTGCTTGCCTCCTAAGGACAACCCTATCTTCAGACCTACCAAAACATAGCACTTAATGAGGTGTTGCTTGCCTCCTAAGGACAACCCTATCTTCAGACCTACCAAAACATAGCACTTAATGAGGTGTTGCTTGCCTCCTAAGGACAACCCTATCTTCAGACCTAGCAAAACATAGCACTTAATGAGGTGTTGCTTGCCTCCTAAGGACAACCCTATCTTCAGACCTACCAAAACATAGCACTTAATGAGGTGTTGCTTGCCTCCTAAGGACAACCCTATCTTCAGACCTACCAAAACATAGCACTTAATGAGGTGTTGCTTGCCTCCTAAGGACAACCCTATCTTCAGACCTACCAAAACATAGCACTTAATGAGGTGTTGCTTGCCTCCTAAGGACAACCCTATCTTCAGACCTAGCAAAACATAGCACTTAATGAGGTGTTGCTTGCCTCCTAAGGACAACCCTATCTTCAGACCTAGCAAAACATAGCACTTAATGAGGTGTTGCTTGCCTCCTAAGGACAACCCTATCTTCAGACCTACCAAAACATAGCACTTAATAAGGTGTTGCTTGCCTCCTAAGGACAACCCTATCTTCAGACCTACCAAAACATAGCACTTAATGAGGTGTTGCTTGCCTCCTAAGGACAACCCTATCTTCAGACCTACCAAAACATAGCACTTAATGAGGTGTTGCTTGCCTCCTAAGGACAACCCTATCTTCAGACCTACCAAAACATAGCACTTAATGAGGTGTTGCTTGCCTCCTAAGGACAACCCTATCTTCAGACCTACCAAAACATAGCACTTAATGAGGTGTTGCTTGCCTCCTAAGGACAACCCTATCTTCAGACCTAGCAAAACATAGCACTTAATGAGGTGTTGCTTGCCTCCTAAGGACAACCCTATCTTCAGACCTACCAAAACATAGCACTTAATGAGGTGTTGCTTGCCTCCTAAGGACAACCCTATCTTCAGACCTACCAAAACATAGCACTTAATGAGGTGTTGCTTGCCTCCTAAGGACAACCCTATCTTCAGACCTAGCAAAACATAGCACTTAATGAGGTGTTGCTTGCCTCCTAAGGACAACCCTATCTTCAGACCTACCAAAACATAGCACTTAATGAGGTGTTGCTTGCCTCCTAAGGACAACCCTATCTTCAGACCTAGCAAAACATAGCACTTAATGAGGTGTTGCTTGCCTCCTAAGGACAACCCTATCTTCAGACCTACCAGAACATAGCACTTAATGAGGTGTTGCTTGCCTCCTAAGGACAACCCTATCTTCAGACCTACCAAAACATAGCACTTAATGAGGTGTTGCTTGCCTCCTAAGGACAACCCTATCTTCAGACCTAGCAAAACATAGCACTTAATGAGGTGTTGCTTGCCTCCTAAGGACAACCCTATCTTCAGACCTACCAAAACATAGCACTTAATGAGGTGTTGCTTGCCTCCTAAGGACAACCCTATCTTCAGACCTACCAAAACATAGCACTTAATGAGGTGTTGCTTGCCTCCTAAGGACAACCCTATCTTCAGACCTACCAAAACATAGCACTTAATGAGGTGTTGCTTGCCTCCTAAGGACAACCCTATCTTCAGACCTACCAAAACATAGCACTTAATGAGGTGTTGCTTGCCTCCTAAGGACAACCCTATCTTCAGACCTACCAAAACATAGCACTTAATGAGGTGTTGCTTGCCTCCTAAGGACAACCCTATCTTCAGACCTACCAAAACATAGCACTTAATGAGGTGTTGCTTGCCTCCTAAGGACAACCCTATCTTCAGACCTACCAAAACATAGCACTTAATGAGGTGTTGCTTGCCTCCTAAGGACAACCCTATCTTCAGACCTACCAAAACATAGCACTTAATGAGGTGTTGCTTGCCTCCTAAGGACAACCCTATCTTCAGACCTAGCAAAACATAGCACTTAATGAGGTGTTGCTTGCCTCCTAAGGACAACCCTATCTTCAGACCTACCAAAACATAGCACTTAATGAGGTGTTGCTTGCCTCCTAAGGACAACCCTATCTTCAGACCTACCAAAACATAGCACTTAATGAGGTGTTGCTTGCCTCCTAAGGACAACCCTATCTTCAGACCTACCAAAACATAGCACTTAATGAGGTGTTGCTTGCCTCCTAAGGACAACCCTATCTTCAGACCTACCAAAACATAGCACTTAATGAGGTGTTGCTTGCCTCCTAAGGACAACCCTATCTTCAGACCTACCAAAACATAGCACTTAATGAGGTGTTGCTTGCCTCCTAAGGACAACCCTATCTTCAGACCTACCAAAACATAGCACTTAATGAGGTGTTGCTTGCCTCCTAAGGACAACCCTATCTTCAGACCTACCAAAACATAGCACTTAATGAGGTGTTGCTTGCCTCCTAAGGACAACCCTATCTTCAGACCTACCAAAACATAGCACTTAATGAGGTGTTGCTTGCCTCCTAAGGACAACCCTATCTTCAGACCTACCAAAACATAGCACTTAATGAGGTGTTGCTTGCCTCCTAAGGACAACCCTATCTTCAGACCTACCAAAACATAGCACTTAATGAGGTGTTGCTTGCCTCCTAAGGACAACCCTATCTTCAGACCTACCAAAACATAGCACTTAATGAGGTGTTGCTTGCCTCCTAAGGACAACCCTATCTTCAGACCTACCAAAACATAGCACTTAATGAGGTGTTGCTTGCCTCCTAAGGACAACCCTATCTTCAGACCTACCAAAACATAGCACTTAATGAGGTGTTGCTTGCCTCCTAAGGACAACCCTATCTTCAGACCTACCAAAACATAGCACTTAATGAGGTGTTGCTTGCCTCCTAAGGACAACCCTATCTTCAGACCTACCAAAACATAGCACTTAATGAGGTGTTGCTTGCCTCCTAAGGACAACCCTATCTTCAGACCTACCAAAACATAGCACTTAATGAGGTGTTGCTTGCCTCCTAAGGACAACCCTATCTTCAGACCTACCAAAACATAGCACTTAATGAGGTGTTGCTTGCCTCCTAAGGACAACCCTATCTTCAGACCTACCAAAACATAGCACTTAATGAGGTGTTGCTTGCCTCCTAAGGACAACCCTATCTTCAGACCTACCAAAACATAGCACTTAATGAGGTGTTGCTTGCCTCCTAAGGACAACCCTATCTTCAGACCTACCAAAACATAGCACTTAATGAGGTGTTGCTTGCCTCCTAAGGACAACCCTATCTTCAGACCTACCAAAACATAGCACTTAATGAGGTGTTGCTTGCCTCCTAAGGACAACCCTATCTTCAGACCTACCAAAAAATACATTGATTCTAATGAGGCAAATATTCACCAAATACATAAAACAAAACTTATTTTGACGTTAAGCACAGTGATAGCCGGTCAAACTTTCTTGTGTTACAAAATACCGTCGGAACTACGAGACTATAATGCGATAACAACGGTTGAGGTCACAATGGATAGAGCATGTCTGTACGTGTTTGTTGTGCAGTGTTTGTTTTGCCTGTGACTTTATCGGGCTAGTGTGGGCGCCGGTGGATGATTGTTGCGAATTAGCGTTGTGTAAAATTAGAAATTAGTGTAGCGTGATAACGCGTTTAGATAGGACGTTGATTCGGATGTCATTGTAAAGAGCTTGAGGAGCACTACTAGGACTGAAACAATAAAAATATTCGCTAAAATATATGTAAAAATCGGTATTAAATTGAAAATTGCAAAAAAATTAAAGATGTCTCATATGAATTGTAAATATGCGCGGAATTATAGAAAACGCAAATCAGAGGAAAGCTCGCATCAAAAGGAATTTAAAAAACCTAAAAAGTCTAGTGCCGAGCAAATGCAAGAGCTACGGCAGCATCGAAAAGAAAACGAAAAAACACTTATGATTTTATCCCGACGTTTTCACGGAAAATCTACGGCGTGGATCTAGACTACGCCTTAATGTTTTTTTTTTTTTAATTATTTATTTTCCTCAAAAATGTTGTACATATCGGTTTAATTATAAACAAATACAGTATACTGAGTGACAATCTTTCTTATACTCGTATATATGGCAAGGAAGAGGTTGGAATTGGAACTAGCAAATCCCCGTGGCTTTACAATTAAGAATTTCTTTGTTCTGTAATATTTTCTTCATTTTTTACAAAAACAGTGGTAAAACTAAAATTAATACATGTATTTTAACAATATGATTACTGACGATATGAGAATATTAACAAAATTAAAATCAGAAGCTTTCTCTATTTTTAAAGTAACTTAATGAAGAGCAATGACGACAATCAGTTGAAATTATTTTTAAAAAATGTAAATAATGATAATAATTAGTTATTGTTATTCATGCCCGGGCATTCTCTCTTCACTCGAATGGACATGAGCCCGACTTTGAGAGTACTGAATGTTGCCTATCCAGTTTAATTACCTAGGAGGTAGAAGTACTTGACATCTTAAAGGCTCGGGACCATCTCTTAACGTCCCATCTGAAGGACGTAAAACGTATTCTGCGTTCAAAGAAAAAATAAAAAAAAAAATCCAAATACGAACTTGTAGGGGCTTGCGGAGTAGTAAATGGTGTGCTGGCGGAATTGGCTGGCGTGGATGGTGTCTTGGGAGTGGCAGGACTGGGGGTACTCACTGGGGCCGCAGATCCAGAAGTAACACTGGAAATACGGGAAGAACTCCCTGGGCTGCAAACACAATAAAATATATTAAAGATCAATATCGAATATATAACTCACTTCGATAATATAAACTTTGACAAAATGTGCAGACAAACTCGTGGTGGCGTTTAAATGAGGAGGTAGTCAAAAGTGTAGAACGAAAACTTCTTTAATGCTGATTTCCCAACAAATTCAATTTCTGAGTTGTAACTTTATTCTACGACGTGTGCGATATCATCCTTTAATTGTGTACAAAGTTTCAGTCACATACTTCGCCCGTCTAACACTCTTTAACCCTGGAAAGCTAAACTGCTCAAAAGTTACGTTAAAGCTAACCTATCGTAAAATATACGACGGTTTAATGTAATTAAATAAAAAATACTTCGTGATACAAATTTGAACTTTAATGAATACAATAAGTCAACACACATCATTACAAACATGTTTCTATCAAATTTGGATATTTACAAGTCCTCAACGCAGTCGACACAGCACTTTCCGCGATGCTCAGCGCAGATTGGCTTGTTTCAGCGACAGCAGTCAACTGTTGTCGGACGGGCAAATCCCACAAATTGTTGGTGGTAGGTTTTGAGGAAGGACATGGCACCGCAACTTTCAATATATCGGCAATAGATTGCCGGAGTTTGCGTGTCAAAGTTGGGTACTGAAATCGCTGCTGAAGCCATGGCTCGATAAGGCTGTGGTGTATTTGCATAGCAAATTTCCTCCTTGAAACCTGTTTCTGGTCCTTTTTTACAATATTAGTGACGTAAATGACATGCATTTGCAAGTATAATGTTAAACATACCGCACAAGGGCCACCGTCTAGTGTTACGGCTACATGACGTTTGGTCCAAAGTGTCAACTGCCCTATCTTTTGTGGCATTGTAGGTCTCCATTATTTGAGGTTTCTTGGAGACTTGTTACATGACAGGCTTTTCGTGGCAAGTGGATAGTTGCAAAACCACTTTTGAATTTTTCACTTTGTATGAAACCATAGTTTTGGGCCCATCGAAACAAAACATGCTCGTCCATATGGCTCGGCCCTTAGGATTTTTCATTTCGGGTGGGATTTCTTGCTTGTCTTTTCTTACTATACCTACAATCGTAAGTTTGTATGGGTCTTCCAAAAGTGAGGTTGCCAATAGGACACAGGTGAACCAATTGTCAACGGTTATGTTGCGATTGGATCCATTAAGAGTTGTTGAAAGCTTTTTCTCAAAAACTCGGCTTGAGGTAAACCTTCTGTGTCCATCGTTCTACCTGTGTCACTCAACTTCCGACTCATTATTGGAACTTACTAAAACTACTCGTAAGAACAAAATATTATCACTTTTCAATCAATAATATACCACTATAAGCGAAATGGGTACCTGTGTACAAAATCCAAACGTAAAACCTAAACTATCGTAAAACTTATCGGTCGATTGACAGCTGAGCAAAGTTGACAAGATTCAACGGAGCGTGACAAAGACTAACTGATGAGGCGGCAGAAGTAAGGTACGGAACTGGTTGGGAAAATCCATTGTCGCAGGCAAAGGGTTGGAAACTAGACAAAAGAAAATCTCTATCGTAATTTTTACGATAGTTTAGCTTTCTAGGGTTAAACGATTTCATCTAAGGAACCCTAGAGAAATGTATTTTCTATAAAATTTCTACGTGATAATGATGGATAGGAGCAGTCAAGGTTCTGTCCTGTATCGAAGAAGACTCAGAATTTGGTCAACGTTTCATCAACATTTATTTCCTTCTTCAGGGCCTTATTATGATGTGTGCTATGCGGTGATTTTGATGCTGGACTGCCCCAGTCATAAACACATCACATCTTACGAGACGTTAACAAAAATAATATAAATATATTTTATTAAATATTTATTTTCTAATTATTTTGTTATTAATATCAAACCACCTTCATCAAGAGTACATTATACTGGTCTCAAATCAAGAATATTCATCCTCAACGTCAAAATACAGTCAAAATTGTTTATAACGACACCGGATATAATATACAATCGGATATAACGAACAAAATAGTCGGTCCCATGAAATAACATACAAAAAAGCATTAATGTTGCTTACAACGAACATATCAGTTAAAGCAAACACATTTCTCGGAACAGTAGCTGTTGAAATATCGGTTACAGCGTACAGTTCAGTTTCTTTGTTCTACGAAATGAAAAACAAAAGCTTAGTTGACTTTACATTTATTCGCCCAACAGTTTTTCAATTTCAGTTGTGTCCTGTCTTTAAACACGAAAACATGCCTCGGCAACAATTTACAATTGAGTAGTTCGGAATAATTTACCGAATCGATTCCGGTGATTCCGCGAGCTCGATCGCCCGTGAATTTCAACCATCGCGCTCAACGATTGATGAAACGCCGGGAGAAAATTATTACACAATTTAATAAGTGCGTAGAGTATGTATATGTATACATTTTTTAAATACATACATAGATTTTAATAACTTATTTTATGTATTATGAATATTGTACATAGGTACATGTATGCACACACATATCGCACCCTTGCTTCAAAAGTGCCACAACTAAAAAAACTCAGTTTTTCAGGAAACGCGAAAAACAGCTTCCAGCTGGGTTAGGTAAATTTTAGTTGATCTAGTGACGTCACCAAGCAAAACTATGCCTATAATTTACGATAGATTGTGGTCCTGCAGTTTTCCAAGTTTTCAACTATAAATCTCGGTTTTTTGAGTTGTGGCCCTTTTGTTGCCTAACAAAGACTAATGAATGCAAACATAAAAAACGACACAACTGTTACCTAGCGGCTGAATTTTCAGTGCATTATCTGTCGCTTTAGGTGATTGGTATAAACTTAAAAACCAAGTCGAATGGTAGTCTTAACTAAAAAACCCGAATTTTTGAGTTGTGGCACTTTTGAAGCAAGGGTGCGTATAAAACTTATTTCATACCTGAAAATATATGAAATAAGTTTTATAACAGTCATAAACTTATAACGGACTGTTTGTTGTAACCAGTGTAACACCGTTTATAGCAAACTGTTCGTTATAACCAATAATACCGCTTAAAGAGAACACCGGCTACTACGTACAAAAACCTCCAGTCCCTTGAAGATCGTTAAACACGATTTTGACTATACTGATAATGTAAATCGAAATGGGGGACATAACTATAGTTAGTCAAGGTTCCTTTTTTCTTCTGAAGCCGCACTTATAAATAGAATATAAAGTTACCTGACGTTTCCCAGAAGACTGGACAAGCCTCCGATCTGTCCAACACCCCCGAATAACTGCATCAACTGCTGTTGTGACATATTACTCAATAGATTCTGTAGATCACCATCTATAATAAAAATGGGAACACATTTTATTTAAGTTTTAATTATTTAAAAATATAAATGCAAAAAATATGTTAACCTGGTGTGGCACCACCGCTCCTCTGAGAACCTAGTGAGGGTGGATTGTTCAACACTTCATTCACTTTACGACAATTATCTTCGTCTTTCTCGGTTTTCGGTTCCTATAGAATAAAATAAATCAATGAACAAAGAAAAAAATGATAAATTAATAAAACATTTTTACTCACAATTCAAATTAAAAAAAATAAATAAAAATATTCACCTGAACCCAAAAGAAAAACTTCCTATTAGACGATTTGAACTTCAGAATATAAACTCTGCCAGTGGTACATTGAGTAACTCTTTTGAATTCAACATCATCAGGAAAAATAATTAAATCCTGCAATGATATACAAGAAAAAATATAGTTAAGGTTAGACATCTCAGAATAAAATTTAGTAAATAGAAGATAAACTTACATCTTCAACCGTTCCACTTGTTCTATCTTTCCAACAAAAATGCATCAAAGAATCTTCAGACTGGTAAATGTATATAAGACCTTTTCTTTTATCAGGATGAACCATTTTTCCTTTCATTGTCATTTTTCCAGCTTTAAATTCTACAAGATTCTTATTTTGACTTCTGGAAGATGAATTTCCAAACAATGCAGTACCACCTGGCATTTTATGAAGTGTTCAGTGAGTAAAAGTAATAAATAAGAAGAACTACAAAGAATGCCGATTTAACAAACTGCACAATAGGGCGATCAATGCCTTCATAAACTCAACATGATGTGGCACTTTGTTAGAAAACTAAAATGAAAAGTGTTTAATCAAATTTACAGATTATTATTAAATAACTAATAAGAATTATAACAGTATCTTCAATATTTGTTTTAGAAGCACAGGTTTTTTGTATTTCTGAAATATCCCAATGAATAATATCGATATAGAAAGTACGTATATCTTCTTCTGTGGTACATATCGAGGTTTAACAAAATTAAATAACTGCAAGGTAATGCCGAAAACATTCTTAAGCCTCACTAATTTTCGCAGATTACATCCTAGAATATTTGACTTAATGGGTTTTGTTACACAATTTTATAACTGAAACTGAACAACATACAAAGGACTGTCCACAGATTAGGAAACCGAATTTTTAAAAGATATCAACTCCCCCCCCCCCCCTCCCACCGGTCACAAAATGTTAACATATAATTATCAAAAAGTAACTGTTTTTTTTACTAAAAGAGATGTTGGAAAAGGAAAGTTAATAGTTTCTTTGCGTTATGTAACATTTTCCTAGGCTCCCCTAAACTAATTTCACTTATTTCAAAGTTAAAAACTATTATTAAATTTCAAACGGATCCAATTGAATAATTGATTAACATATTTATTTGAGGTATTGAAGTTTGTAGTTAATAAATATGTAAATATATACATAATAAAAATATACATATAACATTATTATCTTAATTATTACATTAAATTATTATATAAGATAAAAACAGTAACTATTGTGATATTTAACATTTTTGTAGAGATATTGTGAAACACTTGATAAAAATAAAGAAAACGTATGTTTTTCAAAAAATATTGTCTATTTCACAAATAATATATAATATGGGAGTACTTTCGGTATTGCTACCATCCTCAGCCACGACTTAACAAATACTACTATGTACTATTATTTACTAATATCTAATAACTAGTATTTATTAATATCATTATTTTTGTACTCATATTTTCATGTATTTATTTATTCATTTCATTTTATTTTTTGATTGTATCTGGTTTAACGGATATAAGGAAGAAATAAAGAATATAGGTGGACCTTGCGGCACCAATTCTTCATATTTTCTGAAAAAACATTAACTAGGACCAACCAAAAAAATTTTTTTTTATATCCGGGTGAAGCCTATCTCAAGAAATGTGTTTTTCAAAAAATGTAAGAAATCTGTGCCACAAGGACCATCTCTATTCAATTTTTCTTCATCGTCTTTTTTAGTTAGGTGCAACCAGAAAATATATTTTCATTTACTTCTGACACACTGACTTTGTATCTGGGAGAAGCATATCTAAAGAAATGTGTTTTTCAAAAATTGTAAGGAATCTGTGTCATATTATATTGTAAATTAATGTTTCGCTCCTTTAACTAGGATCATGCAGAAAATATTGTTTTCTTTATTTCTGTCAAACTGACTTTGTATCTGGGAGAAGCATATCTAGAGAAATGTGTTTTTCAAAAAATGTAAGAAATCTGTGTCAAAAGGACCACACTCATATTCTATATACCTTCATCGGTTTCTTAATTGGGACCAACCAGAAAATATTTATTTTTTTTACTTGAGACATACTGTTTGTATCTGTGTTAAGCCTATCTCTAGAATTGTATATTTTCAAAAAATGTAAGGAATCTGTACCACAATCTCTATTCTATATTTCTTCATCGGCTTTTATAGTTAGGTGCAACAAGAAAAGATATTTCCGTTTACTTCTGGCCCATTGACTTTGTATCTGGATGAAACATATTTCAAGAAATGTGTTTTTCAAAAATTATAAGGAATCTGCCACAGGGGCAACCTATATTATATACAATATATTTCTTCATCGGCTTTTTTAACTGGGACCAACTTTTTTTTTCTTAGCTTCTGACTAACTGACTTTTCATTTTGATGAAGCATATTTCAAGAAATGATTTTTTTCAAAAAAACATAAGGAATCTGTTCCACATGTCCATCAGGTTGAAACCTAGGTATTGCGTTTTAAAAAAAATTGTTTTTCTTGGTTTTCTGAATGAAATTTTTTTTTTTCAAAGAAGAACACAATTTAATCAATTCAAAACTCTGACTGTACAAACTCACAGATTCACTATTAAAATTCACCACCAACACTGAGCCGGACGTGAATGGACCAGGCCGGACTCTGGTTTAATAAAATCATTCCTAATAATAAATTTTCCTGTATTATTTATGAGCTATAAGGATCCACCTAATACACCATGTCGTTCAAATTCAATTCAACAGTGGGATATTTGCATGAAGCAATTTCAAAATTTACTCACCAGGTTCTCTGGTCTTTTTTTGAAATAATAATTGTTTTTATTTTTTCGGGTCACAATATACTAACTGTAAGTCTTTCTGTGGACATGATATCTCCTGGTCCAGATTCGGGAGTTCAGAGAAGTAATAATTACAAATTTACAAACAAGTTTTGTTATGTGGATGTACATAGCCGGTGATTCACCGACAACTTGGTTTCTAAGTCAACATTTTACTGTTTCTAGAATTCACAAATGAATGATTTTTTAATTTATTGTTTGAAAATTGGGAATAGTAAGTTCTAAAAATATTTCACAATTTATAAGTGATATTAATACTAGTACGTTTGTTTGGTTTATCGTCTATTTTCTTTTATTTATTTTTTTCTTAGTTATAACGATTTTATTTTTTTACATATTCTCTTCCATTAATATAGATACTTTTATTTTATTTTTTCATAATGAAACTATTAATTTTAATTTTTTTTCTATTATTCTTCTGTTTATCTATTTTTTTGTCTAGTTTTTCTCCAATGTAGCACTTATTTATTTATCTATTTCTTTGTATCTCATACTGATACTATATTTCATTGTTCCTGTTCTTTACTCTATATGTATTTATTCTTACTGGACCTCGGTCCCAGAATAATAAAATTTCTTTTCATTTCATTATTGTCCTTGTCTATTCTCATTTAAGTCAGAAAAGACGGGCTTCTCTACAAATTACTGTCCTTTTCTAGCTCTAAAATGGAATTTACTGTAATGACAATTTTTCCTTAATTTATAATTGAACAAATTAAATTAAAAATATATCACTCACTTAAGCACGCCGTCCTTCGGATGGGACGTTAAGCGATGATCCCGAGCCTGTACGATGTCAGGTACTCGATAAAGAATAAAAATGTAGGACTCCCACAGTAGAGTCGGGCTCATGTCCACCAGAGTGATGAAAGAGCGCTCTGGTAGTAGGCGATATGACCTCATAGTTAAAGCCCGGACTTGAGTCATAAAACCTAACCTAACCTATTTATATGTAAAAATGTGATAGGAACATTAAAAAAATAGAGAACAAGCATATTTGTATATCTTTTAATATACATTGCAGTACATAAAATACACTGAATACACCAAAATAAAGTATAAGAGTGCCCTAGCCTAAATATATAATAATAAATATAATAACTATATGTTAAATACATAATTAAACATGATTTTCAAAACATAACAAAATAAGTGACAACAAAATTATATTATTTAAATTTAAATGATACTTTTTAACTATAATACTTGCAGTAATATTATTTAAGTACTGCGCGAAAAGAAATTATAACAAAATAAAATAACTATATTTTTCTTTGAAAAAAAAAAAAAAAAAAAAAAAATTAATATATAAAAATAATTAAGAGGCACATATATGAATAATTGTTTTCTCCTCATGTGAATAAAATTTTCGACACAAAAAATACAATTTACCTATTTCAAAGCAAAATATATATATTATATAGAGGAGCAAGAGAAGCGAATGATAGAAGAGAAATGAGGATTATTAGGATGGACGTTCTTCGGCGATGGTCGGGGTGGAGACGGGCGAACTGACCTTGCGAGCCATCTGCTCACGTTCCTCATTTCGAAGAGCTTCGTCGAAACTCTGCATCGAGGACGAACGGGAAGTCGACACCTTCGTCTAGAGACATCAAACAATTTATATTATTTTAATGTGGAAACTTTAGTAAGTAGTCATAATTTAAGGTTCAGAAGAAATTATTCAACCTTATGAAATTGATGTCCGAATACATTTTTTGCGTTCTGTGTTGATATAGTGAAAATACTAATAAATAAAATAAAATAAAATGATAGATTGAACACTTATATTGTCAAGTCCACAAACATATACTTAAATGTGTACCGGTTTCGACTTACGCCATCGTCAGCACAAGTCAACAATAATTGAGATATTTGCCAGGCATACATATTTATATTAACCTAAGTGTACCTGAGGTGAAAGGGTCCCCTTCCTCTGGTAAAACCAGGGGGGTGGAAGTCTATATTCTAACTGTAATAGCTAACTGAAGAAACTTATTTGAAGAAAAATAAAATAAAACCAAAAACTAACATTCCAAGAAAACAATATAACAAATGTACAATGTATAGCTACTATATGTCTAAGTAGGAAATATTGCCATGGAGGAAATGACCCATGAAAGGGATTAACAAAGGAGAAAATTTGAAGTGTGTCTGGTCGTTTAAACAATTCCCATTTTTTCGAATCCTATTAATTTCTAGCTGTTCTAGAGAATCTAATGGTCTACCTTTTTCACATAAGTGGAGGTATTTTATGCTTAACTTCTCCCCTAAAATCTTCCCTTCGGCAGATATCGCTGCAGTTGGATAGGTTATTCTCATTTGCCTCAGCGGTAGTTATTGCAGTTTTTGAGTTAAGCATCTCCCTTAATCCCCCCCCCCCCCCCTTCTCTTTGGCCGATTTGGCTGAAAGTCGATAGGTGTTATCGTTAGAAGGTTCTAGATACATTTATTCTATTGGGAGTTATCGTATTCACAGACCCACATACAGGTAGCATTTTTTTTTTTTTCACATTTGGAGTCTGGAGGTCAGAAAACATAAAATTCCGTTGAAAAACATCTAATTTTTGACAGATTAACTTCCCAGCAGGAGAATAATGGCCAAAATCCTGGAGAGTATCGCTACAGACACTTTCTATGGTCAGCAAAGCCACGAGCTGTCATTAGTTCCCCGCCGGGGGTTGTGGCTTTATACATTGCTTCAAGAGGGCGCCGGTGGGTCAGAGCTAGCGTGCTAACCTATTGAGCTTAAGATCGCGGGTTCGAAACCCGGTCAAGACCCTTAGTTTATTTCATCTGGGAGATAAAAAAAACAAGCACGCCATCCTTCGAATTGGACGTTAAGGGATGGTCCCGAGCCTGTACGATGTCAGGTACTCATTAAAGACACCTTAGGTAATTCTGGGGTAGGCAAAATTTAGGACTGTCATAGTAGAGTCAATCAGAGCGACGGAAAAGCGCTCTGGTAGTAGGTGATATGATCTCTTAGCTTGCCACAATAACTAAAAATACTGGTTTGTGTTAGTATTGCAGACCATTTTGAACAGTTAAATTATCTTAAGTAAAATAATTAAACACATTTATAAAAAATATTTTAATTTAAAAATGATATCATAAGAAACTTGAAAGTTAAAAAAACCAACAGTAAGATTTATTTTACATATGTTTATTTATGGTATTTTCTTGAACTTGCTACTTGGTCATGTGTTAGATGAAGGTAGCCAATGTTTATTTAAATTCTGAAAAACAAAATTAAATAAATTTAAAACTAAAATTATAAATAAACTGAAAATATATAATATAAATAAATACTATTAAGGCGCAATAAATATTAAATTGAATAAATAAATAAATTAGGGAGGGAATGACCAACGATGTAATAAGAAGGCCTTTGGTCGAAGAAAACAAACTAGTAGAATTTTTGCCCAGCTTTCGACACTGAGTGTACCTTCTTCAGGATGCCAGGATGCTACTTATTCATCCGTGCCGAAAGCTTGCCAGAAATTCCACAAGTTTCTTATGTGATAGTAAGACGTTTTGGGACGAGATTTCTCATAGAAATAAAAGATGTTGTCTTCCCACTGTTTTATTTTGGGCCAGAACCGGTTTTCGACGCAACAGCCTCTTCATCAGTGGTCCATCTATCATAGAATAACAACATGTACAAATAATAAAAAGTATAAATAGAGAAACACCACTTAATGCTTTAACAATGATTTATGCTTTTTATTATTTGTATATTTTGTTATTCTATGATAGATGAACCACTGATGATGATGCTGTTGCGTCGAAAACCGGTTCTGGTCCAAAATTAAAAGACAACATCTTTTATTTCTATTCCATAAGTTTGTTTTCTTCGACCACAAGCCTTCTTCTTAAATAAAGAAAACAAATGGAAGAGTTCTAAAGTCTATCTTACTCAAAAAGACCCAAAGGATCCGTAGATATCGATCCATTGATATTGTAACATCAATAATAAACAAATTTTAATCTAAATCAGTGCACGACAGCAAGTTTTGGAAACTAAAGCAGATCATATCAATTCTCGTGAGTACCGCGTCACTCACATATATGTTAATTTTTTTCTTTTTCTTTTTTCTTTGTAAAATTTCTTGATATGATATTGTATTCTTCTTATTTTCAATAAAAACAATTCTATTCTAGTTAATGGAGGTGGTGAAAACCGGATGAACAATGGAATATTGAGCAGAACTAACCTTGACATTCTCATAGGCACTTCCAACTCTCTCCTCGAAAGACCGGAACGAGTCTGAGTTCTTCAATTGGCCAATTTTACTTGTGATTCCAGATCCAAGTCCGCCGAGGAGAGACGACGTCTTCTCTGTTGTCGCCTTCAGTACAGACTCCGTTTTCTGATATCTGTAAAAATATAAAAAAAAACATTGGTGAAACACCACTTTCCCAGCATGCGCAGTCTTTCCCTCCAACCAATTGTGAAGGAAATAAACCAAATTGTTTAACAACTCAATAAGGGCTATTTGGTTCATCCAAAGGGTTGGGGGGGCTGTCCTAACTTCTTTCACTACTAGCACACTTCATTTAGTGAATAGCCTCGTACTTTTGCTATGCGAGCATAGTCTTAAATCTCAGTTTGCGGATAACTACTATCTTGTAAGTTAACTTAACCTCAACGTTAATGTTAAGCATATTATTTGGTAATTATTCCGAATCGTTATTTAATAGTATAAAATAAAATTCAAGAAGCAGCTAAATTGGTGAATAAAAAATAATAGGAATATTGAGGGTCAGTCAAAGATGGAAGAAAACACTATTCAAATGCCAACGTTTCGATATATTTTATATCATCAGGGCCTACAAACATGGGGGGGGGGAGGGGGGGAGGGGGAGAAATCAAGATTAGAATCAAAAATAAACAAAAATTTTTTGTTGATAAACATTACTGAACGTAAAAAATACATTATAACAAGTCAAAAATTGAAACTGACTTACTATGAATACATTACTAAACATTAAAATTAAATATGAATACATTACTAAACATAAACATTAATAATGGAAATAGACAAATAGGTGGGACATAATAAAGAGTAAACATTAAAATGACTTACTATGAATAAGCAGGGTTGGGGAGAAGACATGTACACTGAATGGAGTCTTACATTGCAATGAAATGGTACAATAATACAGGGGTGCTGAAGGAAACAGGTACAGGGAGTTCTTCCCATTATTGTACCATTTCATTGCAATGTAAGACTCCATCCAGGGTACATGCCTTCTCCCCAACCCTGCTTATTCATAGCCCTGATGATGATATAAAATATATCGAAACGTTGGCATTTGAATAGTGTTTTCTTCCATCTTTGACTGACCCTCAATATCCCTACAATTAGAATCTACAGTCGCTAATCAACATCTGAATAAATAATATGAATGCATTTTGTTTTTTAAAAACCCATGAATAGAAAACAAAACATCAGCTGTTTTTAATTAGTGTAGAGGAGTAGAAGATGGGACGGTCTGAACTGAGCTGGAGTGAGAGTTTACGCATAAGGTGTGGAGAACTAAGTTGTAGTGAATTAAACAATAAAATTGATTCGCAAAGAAGTTAATGTTATTTATTTATATGTACTAAATATATATGGCCAAAAAGTATATAACTTTGATATAAAGAATGGCCAAAATATAAAACAGAAAAAAGATTGAAATATTTTTAAGAATATAGTTTGTACGATTTTTCTTTTGATTTTGTTTCAATGTTTAGTTATTAATTTTAATAATTCGTAAATTCTATGCTATTCATTTTCCGTTTCATCTGAAACTCAATATCAGACTTATATTGGCTTCTGAATGCTCATACTAAATTTTGTCTCGGTACATTTATTACATCGGCAGTTATTAGGGTACTTGAGTCGAGCATCCCTTCTCTTCAACCCTTGCGCAAATTAATAGCTGCCATTCTTTCTGCCATTAAAAAAAATCATAATACATTCGTTACATCGGCAGTTATTAAGATTTTTTGAATTGAGCCTCCTCCACTTGATTCCGTTGAAAATTAATAATAGGTGTCGTCTTATAAAGGCTTTGAAATTACTGCTTATTTTTGTGTTAAGCCCTCTCTCCAATCCTCCCTTCCCTTTGTCCGATTTGGCTGAAAATCAATGGGTGTCATCCTTGGAAGTTTCTGGTTACATCATATATAAAATTTCGCTACATTCATTCTATCGGGAGTTATTGTGTTCATAGAAACAAACAGACAGGATATATTTCTATATATATTTTCGTTTTTGGAATGAGATGGTCGGAAAACATGAAATTCCGTTAAGAACTCCGCATCGACCGATTACATAACTGGGGAAGTAACAAACACAATAATAATCAATTGATTCTTTGAATATCCCAACTATTGAATAATAGAAAAAGAAAGAAAAAAGCAGAAATAAAATATTGTTAAATGGGTTAGAAATATCACTTAAACAAACAGAAAGCCACCAAACACCAATATACATGCTGGGCGCCGGTAGCTCAGTGGTATGCGTGCTTACCTTCTGAGCTCAAGATCGTGGGTTCGAAACCCGGCCGAGGAGGCCCTTAGTTTATTTTATCTGGGAGGTAAAATAAACTTAAACACGCAATCCTTTGGATGGAACGTTAAGCGATGGTGCAAAAAAAAAAAAACATAACAAAGGGAGTCGGGCTAATGTCCACCAGAGTGACCAAAGAGCACTCTGATAGTAAGCGATATGACCTGGTAGTTAAAGCCCGGGCATGAGTCCTAATAACTAACCAATTTACATGCAAACCGGTCAAGACATTTTTTTTTCGTTTCCACATAGCATCAACCAACCTTTGGCTTTATTTAGCACAGGACGTGCCATTGAAAGGTCATTTGAAAAAATATTCACAAGTTCACATTTTTGTTGTATAAGAATGATTCCGAATTTACAATAATATATTTATCTGCAACTATATTTTTTCCTACAATTACTTTTTCTTGTTTATATAACCTAGCAAATATACAATCAATACTTAAATAATATTATATTATGTAATGTTCGTCTTTAGAGGGCGCCGGTAGCTCACATGTAGCATACTTGCTAATTAACCTCAAGATCGCGAATTCGAAACCAGCAATTTTTTGTTTAATCGGATGGGATGTTAAGCGATGGTCCGGAGCCTGTACGATGTCAGGTACTCGTTAAAGACCCCTACCCTAAGTGAATAAAAATTCAGGGTTGCAAAATTTAGGACTGCCATAGTAGAGTCGGGTTCATGTCCACCAGAGTGGCGAAAGAACGCTCTGGTAGTAGGCGATATGACCTCGTAGTTAAAGCCCGGGCATGAGACATAATAACATCATTATTATTTAAACATTTTTTACTTTTTTTTACATAAATATGTTAACTAAATTCACAATGATTTGCTGTATCTTTCTTTATTTACAGACAAAGGTTGGTAGGTTGTAAAACCAGAAAAAAAAGAATAGGACAAGAATACAGTTGTTGAAAAATAAATTATTGTTTTTACAAGTTGTAATAAGTTCCGTTAAGTTATTCTCATTCAATAAAAAATGTAATAAATAATAGTAATAAAAAATAGTCGTCAGTGAATCACCGACAATTTACTACCCCAGAACGAATTAATCAATTAACTTTTCGCTCCTCCTCCAAAACCAGACAACGGTTTGCGCTATTATTCAATAGCTGACTAACATATGGGGTCCTAAATCCTCATACTAAATTTTGTGTCGATAAATTCATTACATCGACAGTTATTGGGGTTTTTGAGTTGAGCGCCCCCTTCCCATTGGTCGATTTGGCTGAAAAACAATAGTAGTTGTTAGAGGGTTCTGGATTCACATATAACATTTCGTGTCGATACATTCATTCTATCGGGAGTTATCGTGTTCACATATTGACAGAAAATGTTTTTTTTTAATATTTGGAATCTAGAGGTCGAAAATGAAATTCCATTGAAAACATCGCATCGAATTTCAACCGATTACATAACTTCTACTATACCTCGTATAGCTGAGGAAGTAAAATAAATAATATGATACTAAATAAAGATAAATAATAAAGAAATGTCACAAGAATATTTGATGGCAAGAGTTAACAAATGCCCAAAAAACACACAGTAAAAGGTTCCGTAGTTAGAACACTAACAGAAAAATGTTTAAAAGAACGAAAATGTTCATATAATTTTCATTACAATAATAGGGATTTAAACAACAATATTAAATTAATGGCACTTGCTTAATTTTTTTATTATAGGTCAAGTTAGGACAAGGTCATATCGCCTACTACCAGAGCGCTCTTTCGTCACTCTGGTTGACATGAGCCTGACTCTACTGTGGGAGTCCTAAATTTTGTCTACCCTAAATTTCTATTCACCTTGGGTAGGGGTCTTTAACGAGTAGCTGACATCGTACAGGCTCGGGACCATCGCTTAACGTCCCATCCGAAGGACGGCGTGCTTTAAGTTTATTTTACCTTCCAGATAAAATAAACTAAAGACCTCGGTCGGGTTTCGAACCCACGTACTTGAGCTCAGAAGGCAAGCACGCATACCACTGAGCTACCGGCGCCCTCTTTTTCAATTATATATGATAGTCACTCGATTAAAAAAAAAAATAATATACTGAAAAATCAACTCAGTAAAAGGTATTATAAAGAAAAACCAATAACTAAAGACGAAAACACGAAAAAAAAACTGAATTAGTAAATTTCCCAATTTTTTTTTTTTTCATTATTATATATTAAACATTTTCAGTTCAGTGCTGTAATAAATTTAGTTAGGAAGCTTTGCAAAATATCACTAGATACAGACATAATATTATGTTTTTATGACTAGCTTTATGAATGGAATAGCACAAAAAACTCTCACACAAAATAAATACAATAAAATAGCTAATTCTTTTAGAACAAAAGCCTCTCCTTTTGGAGGTTTTGAGTCTACTGCTCTTTCAACAGAAGAAATCAGAAAATAATTTAACGATTGTTCCTAAATTAAATTAAATTATTTCTTAAGTAAAACTGTTACTTCTTGATTAAAAATAAAATAAAAATAAATCAAGATAAAACAAAACAAAAGCAAAAAGTAAAACACACAACAATAAATAAACCCTTAAAATAATAAATGTTTATGAAATGAAAGATGAAAAATAGTGTTATTATTTTAGTTTAATGAAACCATGAGTAACCCATGAGTAAAACATGCCTAAACTATTGTAAAAACTTACATTGGGGCCTCAGACACAACCTTCCCCAGCTGACTAACTGTCTCTTCTACACTGTGGTAACTAGGAGAAGTAGGAAAAAAAGGAGTTCAAATTATAAAAAAATAATAAATTATAGTAGAAAATTAAAAAAAAATAAAATAATAATAATAAAAATAATAAATAAAAAGTCGTCGATAAATCACAGACACTCTAATACCTGTCGTAATGAATCTATCGATATATGAGGGCGCCAGTACCTCAATGGCATGCGTGCTTGCTTAGTGAGTTTAAGGTAAAATAAACTTAAGCACATCGTCCTTCGGATGGGACGTTAAGCGATAGTCCCAAACCTGAACGATGTCAGGTACTCGTTAAGACCCCTACCCTAGGTGAATAAAAATTTAAGATAGGCAAAATTTAGGACTCCCACAGTAGAGTCGGGTTCATGTCTACTAGAGTGACTAGAGAGCGTTCTGGTAGTAGGCGATATGACCTCGTAGTTACAAGCCTGGGCATGAGTCATAAAAACTAACTCTATCGACACAAAATGTTATATGTCCCGTAAGGACCAACACATATTAATTTTTAGCGGAATCTACAGAAAGGAAGGGTGGGGGGGGGGGGGGGGGGGGTCAGAGGGGACTCAACTCAAAAATCCCAATAACTGCCATTGTAATGAATGTATCGATACAAAATTCAATATGAGAATTGAGAAGCCACTATGTAAGTTAACTATTGATTTTAAGTCCAAATGGTCGATTGGTTGACCTGTTATTCACCGACGACTTTTTTTTTTAAGACTGAAATTCCCCGATAATTTCCCGTTTCTCCAATTGCTGGACAACCTGTTACAGCTATCTCGCCCCTCACCCACCAATATATATATATACATATATCAGGCCATCCCATAAGTAATGTTGCTTTTTAAATAAGTTGGATGGGGTTGTGTTACAAATGTAATCAATCAATTATGTATTTTCCCTCATTTTGTACAACGACAGCCAAGACTTCGAACATCAAAAGAATACAGGTATTTCAATCCAAGACTCTCCGACTGATCACGCAATGCCCACCATATGTTAGCAACAAGACTTTACACCGCGATTTGAACATCACACCCATAGACACAACCATTAAACATTTATACCAACGTTTCTACACCAAAATTTACTTACACACCAATCCGGCAATTCGCAAAATCTTAAGTACAAATTTACCCCACAATCCCCCAAGAAGATTAAAGAGAGTTTGGCATAGAGATCTCCTGGTATGAAGTGATGTCATGAGGGTTCACCGCTGGGTGTTTTTCCTCTCTCAAGCCTCTCATGTCATATTTATTTTTATTATTTTATTTTATTTTTATTATTTTTGTATAGTACCTACATGTCAGCCCAGCCGCTGGTTGTGCATTTTTTACATACTTGTGGCTTTAAATTAATACAAAAAAAAAAACAATTTTGTACAACGTTTTTCCACCTAATTTTCAAGTCTTCTATTACTTTAAAAAAAATAATTTGGTAAATAAAAAAGGAAAAGATGGTAATCTGAGGGGGCTAAATTAGGCGAATAAGGTGGGTGAGCCATAATTTCCCAACCAAAGCCATGGATTTTTGTAATCGTTTCAACAAAAATCCATGTCTGCTCACTAAAGGCCGTTTTTCTGAAAGAGCTTGATTTAAAGCGGTCAAGCTGTTCACAGTGAACCTCTTTGGAGATAGTTTCATTATTTTTTAAAAATTCATGGTAAAATGTGAACTGAAGGCCTAAAGATAAGTATTCCTCAGTCAAAACAATATAAGTTAATTACTTATTAATACCTATTTAAATATTATTGGTAAACAAATCATCATCCAAAGGCAGTTGGCTTTAATTTTGTATACAAACAGGCAACAATGAGAAACCATTACTTATGGGATGACCTTGATATATACATGTATATACCTTATATATACTATGAGTGATATATAAATAATAGATATACTCACACATTGGACTCTTTAACGTTTTTAATTCCCTGCGACATGTCATCTTGAAATTCTCTCCAAACGCTGAACCCAAGTTTACGTTTCAACTCCTGTGAAACTTTAACTTTTGACGCCAGAACGTGTCGTAGAGTTTGAATTTCTTCTTCCACCTAAGAGCAAATGTTAGAAAATTATTCATATTAAAAAAAAAAAAAAAAAAAAAATCAAAGTAATAATTCATTAAAAATACATATAAATATCTCTTCAACACCTGATATCCTTTACTTCCTCCCGCTATGCGAAGTAGAGGGATAGTATCGGGCTCATGTCCACCAGAGTGACGAAAGAGCGCTCTGTTAGTAGGCGATAAGTAGTAGTTAAAGCCCGGGCATGAGTCATAATAACTAACTAAAATTTCAAGAAGGTACCTTGGAGAGTTCCGCGGCCCATTCCTGTTTCTGCTTCTCCTGCTCTTCGGGAGTGAGGCCAGCAAGCTCGTTGATCCCCGAGTCAGGAGACATGTCACTGTAGGGTTTCTCTGAAAAATATATAGTTTTTTTTAGAAGAAGAAAAGTAGTCGGTGAATCACCGACAATATACTTCCCCAGAACGAATTAATCAATTAATTTTTCGCTCCTTACATAGGAGCACTTAACTCCTCATACTAAATTTTTTGTAGATAAATTGATTACATCGGCAGTTATTGGGTTTTTTAGTTAAGCCTTCCCCTAATCTCCCTCTTCCTTTTCGCCGATTTGACGGAAAATCAATTTTTCTTAAAGAAATCTTTATTCGTTCTACGAAAAACGGCACAGAATTATATTTCTTTCCTGGAGTCAAAGATATTCCCAATTTTTTTTCTTCTTTCACAGGTTGTCAAATAAAATGTAGTCTGACCTCTCACAGATTTTTATTATTATAAGCTAGCCGGCTTTCGAGGTTGCACTCATCATCAGACAATCTGATAAAACAAAAACTTTTGACATTTGAATGAAAATTAAAATATTTTAGTAAATAAAATTTAATATTTATAATAAAAATAAATAAATAAAATATTAAAACTTTAACAATTTAAATGGAATTTTCATGGATGGGAACATACAAGTTATTCCTGTCCCCATCCATGAAATTTTAAATTGTTAAAGTTTATATTACAGTTCAGACTGCCTGATGATGAGGGCAACTTCGAAAGCCGGCTAGCTTATAATAATAAAAATCAGTGAGAGGTCAGACTACATCTTATTTGACAACCTGTGAAATAATCACTTCTCACTACATCATCCATTTTCATATTATAGTCCCACTTATAACAGATGTGGAGAAGATAAGATGCCTGAGATATGCTTGAACGAGATTCCACATTTTTGATATATATATATATATATATATATATATATGTGTGTTTTAACTGCGAGGTCATATCGCCTACTACCAGAGCGCTCTTTCGTCACTCTGGTGTACATGAGCCCGACTCTATTGTGGGAGTCCTAAATTTTGTCTATCTTAGGCTAGGGGTCTTTAACGAGTACCTGACATCGTACAGACTCGGGCCCATCGCTCAACCTCCCATCCGAAGGACGGCGTACTTAAGTTTATTTTATCTCCTAAATAAAATAAACTAAGGGCCTAGGCCGGATCTTTATAATATATATATATATATATATATACTACAAATTATAAAAATATATATTATTATTATAACTCAACAGAAATTTATTTATTACAATGAAAATGAGAAATTTGTAAATATTAGGTTACTATCAAGTAATTTTTTGCTGACAAAGAAAGAAAATAAATAAGAGAAGGTCACAAATAAACTAGCAGAATAAATAAACAGATCTCAAGGCTTTATAAACGATATCTTGAAACAATAAATATCTACGTATTGTCGATTATATCGAATATAACGTTTGAAATTACTTCTCAACCGATTATACTTATAAAACGAATACAATTAACCCATGTAGTATAAACATATGGAGGGGTCAGTGCACAACTGAACCAAGTCCATTTTTTTCACTTTATGAGGTTTTTCGTGCTAAATAGGCGTAAAAGTAATATCTTTCAGTGCTACAGTGAACCAAGTCCTTAGTTCATTTTAACGCCGCAGGATATCAGCTTGAATCAAGTCCTTGGCCCCAGTTTTTCATTTATTTCAGAGCGCTAGTGAACCAAGTCCATAAACCCATTATTCTGATTGTTTTAGTTGACAGTTTATTTAATGAAAGGACAACCGTTTCAGCTATAATGACATTTATTATTACGGTGCACCTCAGAATTGATTATGAAAAAAAAAACCTTTGAGAGCCAATTGCTCGGAATCAAATGTGATGGACTTGGTTCACTTGTGCTCTGAACCCTCCATATATATATATATAATATATATTATTAGAAATATATTATGAGAAAAAAATAATGTGAACGAAAAATATAAAATTAGCAGAATAGTGGTGCTTTGAGGAAAATATGTTCTGTAATAAGGTTTTATATTACTATTTAAAGACAATAAAATAATAATTTTAATTCTATTAATAAAAAAAAGTCATCGGTGAATCATTAGCTATGTACTTCCCCAACACGAAGAGTAGCTTTTGAATTACATTACATTTTGTTTCGATATTTTTTTTAAATCGGAAGTTATTAGGGTATTAGAATCGAGCTCCCTTTACCTTCGATCAATTTTGCGGAAAATACCTCTAATCCTCCCCTTCCCTTTGGTCGATTTGACTGAAAATCAATATGTGTCGTCCTTGGAAGGTTCTGGCTACACATATAAAATTTCATTTTGATACATTCTTTCTATCGGCAGATATCGTGTTCACAGACATCGATTTTTTTTTGGAACTAAAAGTCGGAAAATATAAAATTTCGTTGAAAACTCCACATCGAATTTCTGACCTATTACATAACTTCCCCTATACTTCGTGAATAAATATAAATAAATGATAAAGGATGTAAGGGTTTCAGTTATAGGATAGATATAATTTTATAATAATAATTCAACTAAATATAAAACTAAATGTCTTGAGGGAGCTGTTACCTCAAAGGGTGCATGTTTGCCTTCTGTGCTCAAGATCGCGAGTTCGAATTCCGGCCTTAGGTTTTTTCTATCTGGGAGATAAAATAGACTTAACAAGACCCCACCTACATATAAAATTTCATGTCAATACATTCATTACAACGGCAGTTATTTCACTTTCTGAGTTAAGCTTTCCCCCTAATCCCCCCTTTCCCATTGGCCGATTTCGCTGAAAATCAATAGGTGTCGTCTTTAGAGAGTTTTAGATACAGATATAAAATTTGATGTCGGCAGTTATTACATTTTCTGAGTTAAGCTTCCCCTAATCCCCCCTTTCCATTGGCCGATTTAGCTGAAAATCAATAGGTGTCGTCTTTAGAGAGTTTTAGATACAGATATACAATTTCATGTCAATACATTCATTACAACGGCAGTTATTTCACTTTCTGAGTTAAGCTTTCCCCCTAATCCCCCCTTTCCCATTGGCCGATTTCGCTGAAAATCAATAGGTGTCGTCTTTAGAGAGTTTTAGATACAGATATAAAATTTGATGTCAATACATTCATTACAACGGCAGTTATTACACTTTCTGAGTTAAGCTTCCCCTAATCCCCCCTTTCCATTGGCCGATTTAGCTGAAAATCAATAGGTGTCGTCTTTAGAGAGTTTTAGATACAGATATACAATTTGATGTCAATACATTCATTACAACGGCAGTTATTACACTTTCTGAGTTAAGCCTTCTCCCTAATAGTAAAACCTACAACATCATATATCAGTTTTCAAGAAACATAACTTACAAACAAAAAAAAATATATATATATATATCATATTTTAAAAAATAAAGAATTAATACACACCTCCATTAACTAAATGAAAAAATTTATACTTTTTCTGACTATTCAACTTAGCCAAATAAGGCTTGGATAAGTCCTGAAACTTAATTCGAACAGTTCTTATAAATTTATTACGATTTATACGAATTTTATCATTTAAATTCATTTGTGATGATAAAATGTCTGGCATTTCCAAAGGGGGTGTATCAAACTCTTCTTCATCGACGAGAACAAATATTGAATCTTCATCGGAATCATTACAGTCTATATCGAAACTTGGAGTTTCAGATTGACACAGAGCATAATAACAGTCTTCTTCATATTCCAAAGATGTAAAATCTTCTGCTTCATCTTCTTTTGAATCTGTAGCCTCCGTTGAAGGCGAATCTGCCATAATATTTTAGTTATAATTTTATCATGAATAAAAACACATTTTTTTTTTTGTTTAAGAAGTAACAAATGATTGGAACTAGACTATGTTTAGTGAAATATAAATAAATTATTTTAAAAAAACCAACTGATAACACAGTACGATTGAATTTCAATCTAGAAACATGAAATGAACTGTCCAGATGCTAGCAACTAACTGCACTTTGGACAGCCACGCTTACCTCAGATTTCACAGAGGTAGGAAAGAGAAAGGATACCCCCACTTCCCTCCTAGTTTCTCACATTTCTTTTTTTTTTTTTTTTTTTTTTTTTTTTTTCGAATTCCTCTTTATAACTCACAAACATATCTTTCTTATTACCTTTACTAAAAAGAAGTATTGTAATCATGCAAAAATTCGAGATCAAGTTTTCAACAAATTTTCATGTTTCAAGGTCCTCTAAAATACGCAATAATATCTGTGTGTGTATATATACAGGTGCCCCTTATTTTGAAAAAGTTTAAATTTCTCAGACCTCCACCAGAAATTTTGTTTAAAATGTTGAAAAAATTAGCCCTGAATTTTTTCAGATTTTTTTGACCATATTAACCCGTGCTTGTAAGATGTTTTAAGTTTAACATTGAGTTTAAATGGGGATTTTGCGAGTCGAGAGAATTTAGAGCGTAACTTTTGATGCCTTGAATGGATTGTTCTGAAATTTCGTACTCTTACGTTTCGGGGGTCGCTGAATTCAAATATGATGTCAAAAATCAAGTTTTGACAGTTACACTTGTCAAAAAACTGTCATTAATTTTAACTGATAAACAATTTTCTCAAAAAATCCATCCGTGTTGTGATTTTATAAGTTTTAGAGGTCGCTGATTTTAAATTTGATGTCAAAAAACTGTCAATAATTCAAATTTATATACAATTTATTAAATACATTTTTCAATGATGTGATTATATATGATTTAGGGGCAGCTGAATTCAATTTTAATATCAAAAATGGATTTTTAAAAATTTCGGGTTGTCAAAAAACTGTCAATAATTCAAAATTAAAAGCATTATTCTGAATCTATTAATTAGTCTTCCAATGGTATAATTTGATGTCAAAAATCAATTTTTTATATCAAATTTGAATTCAGCGACCCCCAAAAAACGTAAGAATACGAAATTTCAGAACAATCCATTCGAGGCATCAAAAGTTACGCTCTAAAGTCTCTTTACACTTTACAGGCACGGGTTAATATGGTCAAAAAAATCTGAAAAAAATTCAGGGGGCATTTTTTCAACATTCTAAACAAAATTTCTGGTGGAGGTCTGAGAAATTTAAAGAAAAATTAAATTTTTAGAAATTTTTAATTACACGAAATGGAACTGAAAATTATATAATAAAAATAATAAAATATTGGCTGATACAAATAAAAAATGTTACGACTAGAATTTCCTAAATGGTACAATTAAAATTATTAACAAAAACAGGGCAATTTAGAGAACAGATTAAAACAATGAGATTTTTTTTTTTTTTTTTACAAATGAAACAACAAAAGAAAACAAAAATATAAATTTTCAGAATCAAAAAAAAATGAATCAGGTCTCTAACGGTACATTGACCTCTTTAACAGACAACTGAGCAACTAGTAACCGTTCTGTAAAAATAGATCGACCAACAAAAATAATAACTATAATGATCTTTTTTAAAATAAAAGGGGGGGGGGGGGGAGACTTATATAGGGCTTATATATTACATAACCAGAAATCTAAATATACAATTAGGAACAGGGGAAGTTATGTAATCAGTCAGAAATATTATATTGAGTTTTCAGCGGAATTTCATACATGTATGTCGACTGTCTGTCTTAACACAACAAATCTAATGAATGTATCGACACGAAATTTCATATATACATATTCAAAATCCTGTAAGGACGGCGATTATTTTTCCTTGAAATTGACTAGGAAAAGAGGGGGATCAATCCTCACTCGACTCAAAAATTCCAAAAACTGCCGATGTAATCAATGTATCACAACATTTAGTATGAGGATTTAGACATCAATTTAAGTAAACTATTGATTTTTCATCCAAACGGTCCATAAAAGTCACTAAGACAAACAGCTTTATTCGGTTCAGCTGTCAATGAATGTAAATATAATTTTTTTTTCGAGGGTGTCTTCTGAGCTCAAGATTCTGGGTTTGAAGACCGACCGAGCCCTTAGTTTATTTTATCTGGAAGGTAAAATAAACTTAAGCACGCCGTCCTTCGGATGGGACGTTAAGCGATGGTCCCGAGCTTGTACGATGTCAGGTACTCACTCGTTAAAGACCCTTACCCTAGTTGAATAAAAATTTAGGGTAGGCAAAATTTAGGACTCCCACAGTAGAGTCGGGCTCATGTCCACCAGAGTGACGAAAGAGCGCTCTGGTAGAAGGCGATATAACCTCGTAGTTAAAGCCTGGACATGAGTCATAAAACCTAACCTATATTTTTTTCAGAACAAATTGTGTTGCTTTCAAAAGATTTTATTATAAGAATTCAAAAAATTAAATTTTAACAATATTAAAATAATTTATAAATGAAATTCATTGCAAATCAGACCCTTTTGCACATTAAAAAAAACCTATTTAAATACAAAAAAAGTTACACTAAAGTGGCAACACTGGAGTCAGTTGTCTGTCTAGTACATGAGTTTGTAGGATAACAAATTCCATACCATATATTCATTTGTGAAAACCTATCTTCATTATAAAATGGTAAGCCTTTTTTTCTTTTCATTATTACCAATGTTTAACTAAATAAAATACTTGAAAATACATTTTTCGATAAAAAAAACAGGTGAATATTCTACATTCTTTAGTTATTTACTTTCTTGGTACATTTTAAATTTATATATTTCTTTTTTAATGCATTAAATATATTTCATGTTGTAGTAAATATTTAAAATGTATCAAACAAATTAAATCAAATAATTTATTTCATATCTATATTGTCTTATAACACAAAAAATATATACACCAAGTGTACCTGTTTCGGATTACGGCATACTCAGCACAAAATTCAACAGTAAAATTTAAGTTTGCACAACTGTTTAAATAAGCACACCTAGCAAACTTGTGCTGATGATAGTATAAGCCGAAAGCAGTAGGTCATATGTATATATGTAGTTTTTTTCTCTATATCCATACAAATAGCAACATTTAATTCATTTTTTGATCCATTATATTTAAAGATTTATATTTAGACAAATTAAAATTTCACCTCTAATGAACTACGCCTAATTTTATAATATGTCTGACATTTTACTTACCCAGCTATACAAAGTATATGGGAAGTTATGTAATCGGTCAAAAATGTCAACTACATGTTTACCGAACTCAACAAAAAAAAAAATGTCTGTCTGTGAACACGATAACTCCCGATAGAATGTACGTATCAGCACGAAATTGTATACGTGAATCCAGAACCCTTTAATGAGGACACATATTGTTTTTCAGCCAAATCGATCAAAGATAAAGGGGGATTAGGGGGGAGACTTAAAACAAAAACTCTAATATCTGCCATTGTAATGAATGTATTGACATGAAATTTTTTATGTCAATTCAAAACACCATAAGGACGACACAAGGAGGCATCAGAAGTGGCTCAATTCAAAAATCCCAGTAACTGCCGATGTAATGAATTTATCTACATAAAATTCATTATCAGGATTTAGGAGCCCTAATGTAAGTCAACTGTTGAATATTAGCGCAAACGGTCTATTGGTTTTGGAGGGGGAGCGGAAAGTTTTATTGGTAAATTCGTTCTGGGGAGGTACATTGCTGGCGATTCAGTGACGACCGCTTAAACTTAGTTTTGTTAATTGCGTGAGTATAAATAATGTAAATATGTCTGTAAAGGAAAGAAAAAAAGAGCTAAGTCCCTTTTCTGAGATGTGGGCCTGTATAATATTTGGGATCATATCGACATAACAGTTGATTATATCCACTGAAGATATCTATTATGAAGTATAATCCATATTTTTGTTATATTCACGAGAACAATGATCCACGTGTCTACTCCTATGTTGTAATTTAAAGAAGCGTATCCCAAAATTGCGGTACATTGAAAATTTCCCAATGGTAAGCAGAAATATTCTTTATTTATTACTTAACATAGATAATTATAGAACATTATACATCCTGATCAAATAACAATTCGAGCATGAGATAATATTCATATAACACACGTCAATTGTCAACTGTTTCCACCATTATTGACAAATATGCTGCCAGCGAAACGACACAACCCCAACTTTCGACGAAAATATCGGAGAGAAATGGTAAACAAATTATATATATGGCAGAATATACTTTGAGGTAGGCACTTGGGGTCGAACAGAACTGCATGTAATTTTAGTCTGTTATTTAGTAATTTTTAGTACAGACTATACATATATACTCCGCATGCATATAAGGACCTTTAAGTCTAAGACATAAATAGTATATACAAATATCTTAATAATCTATCTCACAAATAAGATGAATGTACACAAGCAGATACGAATAAAGTACAAAATGTTACACACTTAGGTATACGTTTCAGTAACAGAAAAAAAAAAAAAAAAAAAATTGAAACAAGTCGACGGAATATTTTCAATATTGAAGGAAAACGAGGTTCTTTCGTGTAAATAAAAACAGTATTTGGGGAGTCATAAGGCCCTGAAGAGGAAAATAAATAGTTTTCGAAATATTGGTCAAATACTGAGATTGTATTTACACGACACAACCTCGATTTCCTTCAATACTAGAAAAAAAAGTTCCAACTAATCATAAGAATACTACTTTGACAATATGCATTCAAAATTGTGTATCTTTTACCAACGCAAAACCTTGATTAGGGATGGTTTTATGAGATGCATGTTTTTTTTTAAAGAGACTTCTAACAATGAATTTGTGTGTTGTTCTAAGAGTCCAAGAACTTATTTATCAATATGTTCATGAGATGGAAACATTTAAATTTAGTTCAATTTACATTGATTCTAATTCAATTATAAGAAATCAATAAAAGATTAACGGTAGTTCTACATACACAACAAGTTTCATTGTCAATTTATAAATATCAACGAATGTGACAATTATAAAAGTGTTCTCAAGGACGAGTATGTATCAACATATTTTGTTTAAAGTAATGTACATAACTAAGAATAACAGGTACAATACACAACATAAATAAGTAAAAATGGTAAATATGACTGAAAAGTGCATTTCAGATAAGACATTGTGGGCCAATCTGAATGATTTCGCCCACACATTTCCGTCTATACATTAAAGCGTAGGAGCTTCAAGAAATATTTGGACAATAAGGATTACAAAATCTAATTATTTATGTTCAGTTTTAACATGTTATTCATTTGAAATAAAGTTAACTTGAATGAAGGGAAAATCATAATTTTTAATAAAATTCTAGAAAATAAAAATATATATATAATCGAAATACAATTGTACATGTAGCTATTTTGAAAATGAATACTAATGTAGGACAAAAAGATAAAAAATGAGTTGATAACCGGTGGAAGAGAGGATGTAACAGATATACTAACCTGGCGACAAGTCACTCATGATTTTTTCTTGTGTTGAAAGATGAATAAATTGAAATAAAAA
The DNA here is from genome assembly GCA_963662175.1 of Aradus depressus. Lineage (NCBI taxonomy): Eukaryota > Metazoa > Arthropoda > Insecta > Hemiptera > Aradidae > Aradus > Aradus depressus. Next base: position 4,393,692 of record OY759225.1, on the reverse strand, counting down.
AACAAAACAAAAAAAAAAATAGAGCAGAAACTACAAAAACAACTATAAACTAAGTTGTTTTAACTGAAATATACTTTGTTCCTATACAGAACATCAACACGACATCACAACTGCCTTACGTAGACTGACTGATTGTCAGTGAACCAAATGTTTTACAAAACCTCATATAATGTTATTTAATATCTAATTTTTCTTCTTTTAAAAGTGTAGAATATTTAAAATGAAACAATTAATTTTATTTTTGGTCATTTCACATAATTTATATTAAACAAATCACATTGTACAGGCTGTGACAAAGTTGAACATCTTCGTCCTCATTGGTTAGAAATTGAGGGAATTCTTGTATTTATTTTTTCCACTAATGTTTGTATTTATTTGAAACGTTAAAAGTAATTTTTTTTTTTCTTTAGTGGCCTGCTGTATATTTCATATGAAATCAACCAAACGGTTATTTTTCAATTATGTTTCTATACGTACAATATAATTCATTATGTTGAAGAATAAAATTTTAGTTTTTGCCAACTGATGTCGGCTAATGAACAGGTGCCGAAGAAGGACCGTTAAACCGCTTTAGTAGAATTTAAAATGTTGCTCTAGGGGTTTTCGTGTTTATCGTTGTAAATAGAACGTGATTTTAAATAAGTATAACTTCAGGATCATAGTAGTACCGTATTTAGCTTTTTCATTCAAGGTAAGTTATTAATATAAAACTGTCTTCCTTTGTTATAATGTTATTTGACAGCTTCATTGCGACCATTGGTATTAAACATTCAGATTTATTATAACAACTGGATTAATACATGTTAATATAATTCTTATGAAGAATATAAATTATTTATGGTTAATACTTGGTTCTTGAATTACTTTTTCTTTTGTTTTCCCAATATAAGTTCTGGAATCTCTCATTTTCTCTATACTTTAGGAACTCAGAATTGGAGTATCATATTTTCCGAGAATGTCTTAAAAATTGTTCGTCATTAGTTCTAGGTCTTGCTTCTTCCTGTTCATGTTGAGGAAGTATTATGAACTAGTTTCTAAAAAGCTGTCAATATTTTCAGTATATTAAGTCTACGTTTTATATTATTCTATCCTTTTTGGAGCATCCGTCTGAGGAATTGAGTTGTGTTATTAAATATTGACATTCGCGCAATACCATTTAGCAGAATGTCAAGAGATTGTTTGATGCTTGTAATTGACTGGATGAAGACAAGAGACATTCTCATTGGCTTCACACCATAATATTGTGTCTTATGGGCCCCTATTTTCATATTTAATAAAATACTTTGAATACTCATGGAAGATGAATAGTTTCATTATTTAACTTATGCCCGGGCTTATAACTATGAGATCATATCGCCTCCTACCAAAGCGGTCCTTCACTCTGGTGGACATGATGAGCCCGACTCTACTGTGGGAGTCCTACATTTTGCTTACCTAGGGTAGGGTATCTGAAATCACTCAGGCTCGGGACCATCGCCTAACACGTCCCTAGGTTTTTTGACCTCCCAGGTAAAGTCCTCTGCCGATTTCGAACCTGCGATCTTTAGCTCTGTAGGCAACTTTTATACAAAGCCAGGTCTGCATACCAGTTATATTTATTCAAGTATGGATTTTTATTTATTTATTTTTTCAGATGGCGAACTCCAAAAGTAATAATGAATTTAATTCTCCAATGGATGAAGTATTTGCTTGGAAAACCCCTGGATCAGAAACCAACCTTTCGGATGTGCCAGTCAAGAGGAAGTGTAATGACAGCGGTTACATGAGTCCTGCTTCTGGAAGTAGAAGCAAAAGCACAATTACTCTGAGCACCCCCGAAGAGTCTAACGATACTGGATTTGTTTCAAGCGAAAGTATTGGCATGTTCACGCCTTATCCTAAATCAAAAATGAAATTTTCAAAAAAAAGATTACTCCAGTGTCCTGCAGAAGGGAAATGTTTAAAGCAACTATTTAATACTCCATCAGTTGAAGAAGTGGACTCATACTCAGAATTTCTGATGGAGACCTCTTTGTACACGGAGCCGGCCGATGAGACTGCGGCTTCTGGGGCCTCCATGTTGGATATGATAGTGGAAGAGAATACAACAGAGGAGTGCTTAGGTCCCTGTGAGATATCCAAGAAGATACAAATAGAACCAATGGATATCAGCCGGGACTCAGTAACACCCCTTCATTCATCCCTTACAACAGAAAGACATTACAAAACGCCCATCACCCCGCTCAAAGTCTCTTTAACCTCACCCCGGAAGAAGAGGCCACCCTTAAAGAAGAAATTTTTTCGATCTAGATCTCTAATTGGTTTTGACAAAATAGACATTCTTTTCCAGTTGGGCGAAAAAGCTAACTATACGCCGGTGGTTAGAAGAATTTTGGATTATCTGTCAGACAATGATTTGTCCAATGTGACAATGGTGTCGAAAACTTGGAGGAATATTTGTTTCAATTATCCAAAAGCTAAGGCGAGATGGCTCAAATACACAGACGACCGAAAGGAGAGAAAAGAAAACCTCCATTCGGTAAGTTGAACTATATATTTTTATATCTTTCACTTTAAACTATTTTCCGGTCAAAAGTGTATATGGTTCGATAAATGCCACACATTTATTGCAGTATCTTGATTGTAAAAGAAAATTTTCAGATATAACGGTTATAGTAGAGACAAGATTATCTTTGTGGGGGAGGAGCAACTTGTAAACATTGCGTATTGACGTGAAAACATCTATTCGCTCGTTAAGCACAGTGATAGCCGGTCAAACTTTCTTGTGTTACAAAATACCGTCAGATTTCAATCGATAATAACTACGAGACTAATAATGCGATAACAACGGTTGAGGTCACAATGGATATATGTATGTACGTGTTTGTTTTGCCTGTGACGTTCTCGGGCTAGTGTGGGCGCCGGCGGATGATTGTTGCGAATTAGCATTGTGTAAAATTAGAAATTAGCGAAGCGTGATAACGCGTTTAGATGGGACGTTGATTCGGGTGTCATTGTAAAGAGCTTGAGGAGCACTACTAGGACTCAAAAGTGAAACAATAAAAATATTCGACGAAATATATGTAAAAATCTGTATTAAATAGAAAAATGCAAAAAAAAATTAAAGATGTCTCATATGAACCGTAAATATGCGCGGAATTATAGAAAACGCAAATCAAAAGAAAGCTCCCATCAAAAGCAATTTAAAAAACCTAAAAAGTCTAGTGCCGAGTAAATGCAAGAGCTACGGCAGCATCGAAAAGAAAATGGAAAATGATTTTATCTCGACGTTTTCACGGAAAATCTACGGCGTGGACCTTGACTACGCCTTAATGGTTTTTTTTTTTTTTTTTTTTTATAACCATTCTGGTTTTATCCGTTTTTAAAAAATCATACAGTTTGTTTTCTGCTGTCGTATATTTGCGTGTTACTCGTAATTAAAACCCGGACATGAGTCATAAAACCTAACCTAACCTATTTGCATGTTTGTTCCATCACTACAGGAAAATGGCTGAATATATTGCACTCCCAGAAGAATAGTCGTAACTTCCAAATCTACTGTTTTGGGTTTTTAAGTCATTTTTCATTGTTTTCTGTTTTACTTCTCTTTACAACTAGAATACTGTCCTAACTTCATCTACAAAGCATTCCTTGAAAAAGACATTACGACATCAACAAATTTACTATACTTTGTCGGAATACTGTCGATGAAATTGAAGTAGCTATTTCTCAAAATGTTGATTTTGAAGTTACACTATTCTTCTGGGGGTGCGATATATGAACCAAACTTCATATTTTGAATTTGTCTATTCAGAATAGTTGTATCATTCAACAACACTTAGAGTATTGAGGGCTCCGGTAGCTCAGTGGTATGCGTGCTTGTCTTCTGAGCTCAAGATCGTGGGTTCGAAACCCGACCGAGGCACTTAGTTTATTTTATCTGGGAGGTAAAATAAACTTAAGCACTTCGTCCTTTGGATGAGACGTTAAGCGATGGTCCCGAGCCTGTACGATGTGAGGTACTCGTTAAAGACTTCTACCCAAGGTGAATAAAAATTTAGGGTAGGCAAAATTTAGGACTCCCACAGTAGAGTCGAGCTCATGTCCACCAGAGTGACGAAAGAGCGCTCTGGTAGTCGGCGATATGAACTCGTAGTTAAACCCCGGGCATGAGCCATAAAACCTAACCTAACATTTAGTTTTCTATGAGAAAAAGTTGCAGAATCAATATGAAAGACATTTTAATTTAAAATATTCTTTCTTCTAAATATTGTGTAAGTCTGTGGCCAGATTGGACATTTATCTTTTAACACAAAACAGATCTCGAGAGTGTGCTGGTTCAAAAAGAAGAATCTTTCAAATGTTTTTATTATTTATTTATTTTTCAGAGCGGCGGTAAGTCGAAGCGGCAGATGACGCCTCTGTTCAACGTGAACCACAGTACCCCTCTCAAGACACGTCAGCCGTCTAGTCCTCCTGTCAGTCCCTCTAAACTCAGATTTCATCTCTTCCAGAAGGTAAAATAGTATGCTCATATAGCCATATGATAGATACATAGTACTTCCCCAAAACGAATTAATCAATTAACTTTTCGCTCCCCCCTCAAAACCAGTCAACTGTTTGCGCTAATATTCAACAGTTGACTTACATAGGGACTTCTAAATTCTCATACTAAATTTTGGGTCGATAAATTCGTTGCATCGGCAATTATTAGACCCCTCTCTTGCACCCCCCTTCTCTTTAGCAGAACGCTGAAACTTGACAGGTTTATATCCTTGGATTTTGACTTCATATGAAATTTCATGTCGATTCATTGATCACATCAGCAGTTATTGGAGTTTTTGAGTTGGATATCTCCTCCCCTTTGATCGATTTGGCTGAAAATCGATAGGTGTTTTTATGGGGTTTTGAGTACTCCATTATTGGAGTTTTTAGTTTGAAATCTCCCCCTTCCCTTTGGTCAATTTGGCTGAGAATAATTGTCGTCTTTGGAGGGATTTGTTCACACATATAAAATTTCGTGTAGATATATTTATAGACAATTTTTTTTTTTTCTAATTTGGTATTTGTAGGTCGGAAAACATGAAATTCCTCTGCATCGAATTTTTTACCAATTACATAACTTCCCCTATACTTGTTATGACATCAGATCTATCTGTATTTAAACTTTTACTTACCGTTTTGGCAAAATATACAATTTTTTGTCAGTTTTCTACTAACTGTGACATTTTTACGCAAGTTGTAGGCCTTTGAAAGCTGCTTTTTACATCTATAAAAGGTCTCTATGTGAATCGTCGGCCATTACTTCCTCAGAACGAATTATTAATTTTTCCAGTTTTCACTCACTTCACAACAATCGACCATTTGATCTAAAAATCAATATTTGACTTATGTATTGCCTTCTGAATCCTCATTCTATTTTTTTTTTTAAATGTTGAATATTATTAAAAAACAATATAATTTAACTTAATTCCCATCCATACTTTACGTGAAGAGGTCATAATATGACCTCTTAATATTATTATAATATTACCTCTGAATATTATTCACTTCTAATCATCCGTTGGGTTTTTTTTGGAAGATTTTGTTTCTATGTGCGCACATGTTGTGAAGAACCCATTCATACGCACTTAATCGCAATTATAGAATTGATCTGTGAAGTGCTATAGGAAAAAGGACCCATAGGGAAGGATACTGTGAATAGTGTTATGTTTTGAACTACTAACAAAACATTTATAGTTAGTCTGGTCAACTTGAGACCGCCATTTAATTTTACCTTCGAAGGATGGGGTGCTCAAAGTGGATTTTGAGCACAGTATACAAGAACACTTTGATGATTCGACTCCAACATATAGTGCCGAAACTTGTTCAATTCAACATTATACATAATTCCGCGAGAAAAAATATATATTTTACTAATGTTATGTCTAATGTACTTATATATCGTCGGTCTAAACGTGATAACTCATATGTGCAAAAAGACAACTTTACAGGAGAGACAAAAAACTGATTAACAAAATATTCTTTATAGGAAATCTCAATTTTTTCGAGATTTGTATTAAGTGAGATGTATATGCATGCCATGAATTGTTTTTAAGCTAGTTTCCAAATCCAAGCAAATAATTAACGTATTTGACGGAGTTACCAGGTTTCACTAGAATTTCTTTTGCAAGGTATGGTTCTTCAAACCGTATTTCATATGTTTTTCGTTTTATGTCGTATACGAGGTCCCACCAAATCAAGTTTTTTTTTAAAATTAAAAAAAAACTATTTTCGGAAAAATGTTGCTTACGAGGTATCACGTTTAGGCCGACGATATATATTTTGATCTCACTTAAATCTTTGTGTATTCATCTTCTTTAATCCAGAGGTTGACAGTATTCTCACCAGACACACACTGTTCACTGTTACTCGCGCGAACTGTTATAGTTAAGAACCGTTTATGTAAGACCATAGTAACTGATTTTCAATAGTTATCGCTCTATTATGTTAAGCCCCCCCCCCCCCCCCCCCCCTCCAGAGTGTGTTTTGTGTGAGAATGTTTACATTGGCGTTACCTGTTCTCCTGATTAGTACTCAATAGAGAGTTTCTTATCGGACTGATTCATCGTTTCAATGTTTCCTAAGTCAAAGACTGAGATAAGCATTTAAAAAGATAATACATGGCAACACTATCGGAATAAAATAATCACCGACATTGCACTTCCCCAGAACGAATTAATCAATTAACTTTTCATCTCACCTCCAAAACCAGTCAACCGTTTACGCTAATATTAACAGTTAACTTACATAGGGGCCCTATCGTAAATCCCCTTACTAAATTTTGTGTCGAAACATTCATTACATCAGCAGTTATTAGGATTTATGAGTTTAGCCCACCTCTGATCTCCTCCCTTCTGCCAACCCCGCTGAAAATGTGTCGTCTTTATGGGCTTTTGAATTCACATATGAGATTTTGTGTCGATATTCGTTCCATTGGCAGTTATTAGAGTTTTTGAGTTAATCCTCTCCCCTAATCCCCCCTCCCCTTGGTCGATTTGACTGAAAAACTAGATAGAGGGTTCTGCAAAGACTGACAGACATATATATATATATATTTTTTTTCATATTTGGAAAACAATGTAATTCCGTTGAAAACTTCGCATCGAATTTTTGACCAATTACATAACTTTCCCTATACTCTTTATAGCTGAGGAAGAAAAAGTAGTTGAAAAACGAACTTCTCATATGATGGAAAGTTTCGTGTTGATACGTTCATTGCATTGGTATTTAATAATGTATATGAGTTAACACCACTGCTGGTGTTAGCCAGCTAACCACCACTCTCTCCTACCTTTAGTCCATTTGACTAAATATAATACGTTCCTTTTTTAGAGGTTTTGATTGTGAATGAAAAGTAAAATTTCTTGTCGATACATTTATTCAGTTTTTTTTTTTAGTAAAGCCACGATAACTCCCCAATAAAATGAATATATCGGCACGAAATCCAGAACCGCATAAAATTGACTCCAATTGAGTTTCAGCCAAACCTAACCGAAGAGAGGAGCTTAACTCAAAATCAGCTACCGATATATTAATGTATCGGCACAAAATTTTATATAAAGATTGAGTCCCTGATGAAGGACGAATAATGATAATAATAATTTTATTTCCGTTAAACCAATACATGGTAATAGGATACGTCAAATGAATTTATACATTAAGATAGCTTATAGATTAGATTAAACTACTTGAGTCTAACTCACGTATGATTAGTAATTATAACAAAACTATTAAAAAAATATATAATGAAATTAATAAATACTCAAAAATACATGAGTATATATATAAAAAAAAATTAATACATAGATACATTTATATTAAGTAGGCACATTTTTCAATTTAATAGAAATTAAGATAACTATTTTCCAAAAAAAACTCTTCGGAAGTGTCTTTATCCCAACGATGTTTCGGGACGTTCTTACGTGCCTTCATCAGGTCCCAATGGGCGAGATATAGAAAAGAAAAATAAAACAATGTAACTATACCAATACATAAAAAAAAAATATATATTAACCAATTATAAATGAATAAATAAAACAATAACGTACATTGGACTGACCTTTAAGGTGTGGAGGAACTCTGCCTAAAAAATAAAAATGAAAGCTTTGTATCAAATAATGTTTTTGGATATGAAAAACGATTCTTTATTGTGATTATATTATTCTTTTTGAACAGTGGGAATAAAATTCCGTTTCCGTGTATAGGGTTTCCTCTAACATGAACATTTTTTGTTGAAGTTTCGAATTTTTTTATTGTATCTATTGACTTCAAGAAGTGGGGAAGGGCATTAAAAAAATTATTTTCTTTATGGGTTATACTTTTCTCAAAAAGTGAAGAGCAATGTTTAGTTATTCGAAACTTCTTTCTTCCTGGTATTGTAATCATGACTAGTATTGTTGAGTTGGAAAATATTTTTATTTTTCCTAATAACCATTAATGTTTCAAATATATACAGCGATGGCAAAGGCAGGATTTTAAGTTGTTTAAATATTTCTCTGCAGCTTGTTCTTTGAGTAATATTGTTTATAATTCTTAATGCTTTTTTTGAAGTCTGAAAATATTAATACTCGAGCTACATGCGTCCAATGTATTATGGAATGGAAATAGGCGTAATAGATTTTCAGTAAAATGTACAAGAGAAAGACTTAATAGAAAATGAAAAATGTATTTTAAGTAATTTGAGCTTGGGGTATGATTCAGTCCATGATTCACCGACGTATTTATTTATTTTTCAATAATATATAATGTACGAAGCAATAATGTGACTGTTATTCTGCTTGTGTTGCAGGAGGCTCGGAAACTGAAGCCGGAGGAGATGTTGCTCACCTGCCCTCGCTGTTCACTCCCCTCTTCGTGTAGTCCTCCCTCCCGACTCGCCCGATGTCTTCGTGTCGGCTGTGGCATGGAGTTTTGCAGTTCCTGTCGGACAGAATGGCATGGCACTCGGTCTTGTCCCTCGTCCACTCCGAGCACTCCGCCCAAGAGGCGAGGAGCCCGCGAGAGCAAGCGCTTTCTTCGCAGACTTTAGGCTGGGTGTGGGAAGGCCTCTTTGAAGTGTGCTCTTGTACACTTGGAAAACTGTGATATTTCATTATAATACTCTCAGGCCCTTCGAAAGTACAAAACTAGTGTCCACACTAAAGTGGTCCTTACTTGATAGTTTTAAGGAAACAACCCTCAGTTAAGGGCCGTCCTTAAATTACTTATTTTAATGATATTTATAGATTTATTAATATTAAACCCTCCCCTTGTATGAATCTGTAAGATTTTCGAACTAGTAAATTCATATTAAAAGTCCAATGAACTGAAAAAGTTTGTGATATTTAAGAAATTTCTGGTAAAACTGTATATTTTCGTTGCATTTTTTTTTTTCTCCCAGTTTAGTTTTTGTATATTTATTTTTTTGTCGTCTATTTCTTATATTTAGGTATATTTTCTTCATCTTTATCATTTCTTAACGAGACCTTATTGTCGAACAAAAATTCAGTTTGATTTTTTGTTCGGCAATAAAGTCTAGTTAAAAAGTTATGAAAACATGGAAGATATATGAAAGACACAGAGACTGAGGACGGATGGATTTGCAGCTTGAACCGTCTATATTGAAAATAAGTTTTACAATAAAGTGGGAGAGTAAAAGAGCTCCAACGAAAGAATAGAACAGTAATATCGAAAATATATACGGATGGCCCTTTAGTAGTATCTAAGACTTGCATTTGTGTACAGACATTCAGTCGTATCAATTGTGGTTCTAGGGACCACGAATATGTGTTTCTCGCTTCCTCTTCACCTTATATACTCGGTGCGCCGCAAGGCAAGGAGGAGATGTGAATCTTGGCAACACTGCACGAGTTAGCAACAAGAAGTATTTTTAGTGTTGATTATTCAATTTTGGAAATATAAATATATATATATATATATATTTATTTGAACTACTTTTAGACCCTAATGCAAGTCTTAGTTACAAAATATTGTTCTTTCACATGCAAAATTGAAATTCTCAAAATTTTCCTTTAAATTGTAACAGTGCAACATTAATCTCAAAGTGGACATAATTTTTTTTTTTTTTTTTAAACTGTTATATAGACTAAAGTTGTGAATATGTAAGTTATAGTGTGTAAAGAGGGAAGTAAATGTCAAAAATGAACTATTTGCATTTATGTCCGAGGCCAGTCCTCCATAGAATACCATATAATATCATATCCCGTCTCTAGAGCGATCACTTTGGAATACTCTTGTTCTAAACGTTATTATTTTTCTCTTTAGTTATACTTAAACCAGGAACCAAAAAATTTTCAAAAATAAGGACTACCATATTGTGGATATTTGGGACACAAAGGGCTCTTATTAACACTAGGAACTACGCCTTCTGTGTATACTCTTATAAGGGTCTTGATTTGGCTACTTACTAAATTAAAATATTAGTTGATACTTTTGAAGAACTATGTACTTTGAATCGCATCACATGTTTGATTTGTGTATTTATGTAAACTGTAATATTTTGTATGTTAAGAAAAAAAGTATATTAAAAAGTTAAAGACATCGTGTCAATTGTAAGATAGATTAATTATTGTTATTTTCGAAAAGAAAAGAAAAGAAAAAAAAGTTTTAAATTTGCTCTCTGTGTTTTATTAGAAGTTGTAACCTTCAAATATTTTTTATAAATTATAAGAGATTCTTTTTATCATCTTTGATAATTTTTTTTATATTTTTTATACTTTTGTAATTTGTAGTATTAAGAGAACAGAAGAAAAATAAATAAATAAAATAAATAATACATTTTGTATATTTTTTTTTCCATTTATGTATACATTTTATCCTATTCCCATATTATTTATAAAATAAAATTTTTTAAGAAATATTAGAGAAATGGGGTTTCGAACCCGCGATCTTGAGCTCACTAACCTATCGGCCCTAAATTATGAAATTTTAACAGTTCCATCCGAAATATAATAAGCTTGCGCAGTGTTTGTAATTTTATTATATTTACTTAATGTTAATATTGGGCACAGAGGGTCTACAAGGTTAGGTTAGGTTTTTATGACTCATGCCCGGGCTTTTAACTATGAGGTCATATCGCCTACTACCAGAGAGCTCTTTCGTCACTCTGGTGGACATAAGCCCTGACTCTACTATGGGAGTACTAAATTTTGCCTACCCTAGATTTTTATTCATCTAGGGCAGGGGTCTTTAACGAGTACCTGACATCGTACAGGCTCGGGACCATCGCTTAACGTCCCATCCGAAGGCGACTAAGGGCCTCGGTCGGGTTTCGAACCCAGGTTCTTAAGCTCAGAAGGCAAGCACGCATACCACTGAGCTACCGGCGCCCTCTCTACAAGAAATTGATAATAGTCAGTCGATATAGTTGCCATGGAAGCAATGCTTTTCATTCTATTTAATTTTTTTTGCAACTACTTGAACGATTTTAACCATAATATGATTATTGTGTCTCATACCTGGACTCTGGTAGACATGAGCCCGACTACTATGGAAGTGATTCATTTTAATTGACTTAGGGTTAAAGGTGTTCAACGAATAGGACTGTCGCTTAATGTCCCAACGGAAGGACGGCATGCTCAAGGTATGTTCATCTCACAGATAGAAAAGCTAAGGGCCGGGCTTGACCTCAGTAAAAGAGGCCATGCTACCTCTGAACTGTCGGCCCCCCTTTAAGAAATGTTAGCAGAGTTCCATCCAATATAGTTTAATAAGCCTTGCGCAATTATGCTAATGCACTTCGGTATTTTTATACTTTTTTTTTTTTTGGTCTTATGATGTTTTTTTTACCTAATTATTTACGACATCCATGGTAGGCCAGTCAGTAGTAGAGGTATTGTACGTTGCAAAAGGTGGTGTAGAAGCTTTTATTTTTTTATCTTTTATATATGGGTACGAACATGTAAAAAACAAAAATGCTAATACGGGCGACCTCGGGACAACTTTTGGCAACCAAAAAACCTCGAAATTTTAGGACTTTTTTTGGGTTTTTTGCCTATAACTCCTAAAAGATGCATCCTAGCGAAAAAGTTACAATGTAAAAAATTGAAGAGAATTAAATTCTGCGTTGATTGAGTACCACAACTTAATAATTCAATTGAGTAGTATGGTCGAAAACCACGGTCAAAAAATGACGATTTTTTCCAACTTTGTCAAAAACTGAGATATAGTACTATATACGAGTCTACAGCTTGGGAATGAATTTTCTAAGAGAAAAACTCATGGAATAAAAGTTGTAGAGCATCAAATTCTGCGTCTACAGAGTAACAACATTTTTGAATTTGGCGAAGTACAACTCTCGAAATTGGCAATCTCCCGACTTCCGGTACAGTACGGGTGTATATCCTACAGAGTTATTCTTGCTTTAGCATCATCAAATAATCATTTAAAAATGTGAATCAGTTAGGAGAAAACACAGGAGTAAATAAGAAAAGATATGAATGTAATTTAAAAAATACATAAGTTCTACTATGCCTCATTTTTTCCTGAGCCGTTTGGATGGCCCCGGCTCCTCTACAGGCAACTGTGGAGGTGGTAGGAAGCTCTCATCATCCTGCGAGTTCATCCAGAGCTACTTTTTCACATACGAACTCGCGCCCTACCCGATGTCACTCTTCGCAGAAGGAGCCAATGCCTCATTCGCAACCATCGCCAAGAGCTACTCCTCTTTTTTAAAAAGACACTATGGGTCCACGAATGTTGCCGTTGTGTTCGACGGGTACCCTGCTAAGAGTGGCACCAAAAGATCCGAGCGATTGCGGCGGATGAAGATTCACCAATCCCCCGAAGTGATCTTTGATGTGAATACAATGAACCAAGTCCCTCAGGAAATGTTTTTGGCCAATGAGCAAAATAAAAGTCGTCTCATTGAAGTCCTGAAAAGTCACTTCGAAGATTGTGACATTGAAGTCAATCAGGCCCCCTTGCTCATTGTTAACACCGCCATTTCCAAGGCCAGGGAGCACGAAAATGTCAGGATAATTGGAGAGGACATATACCTCCTTGTGCTTATGATAGGGCTTGGCCAGCCATGCACCAACTTGGTCTTTCTGAAGCCTGGAAGAGGGGGTGCTGCTGATATGCAATATTTGACATCTTTCAAATTCGACCAATCCATATCCAGCCACATCCTTTTCATCCACGCGTTTAGTGGTTGTGATACGACATCAGCTATTTTTGGCCAAGGAAAGATGAAGCTGAGCAGCATGGTCACCTTTTCGAAAAACTGAAGGACATCTCTCGACGGTTCCTCAACCCACTCATCAGCCATGATGAGATTGCTGAGGCTGGTGCGCGTATTTTCGCGGTCATCTACACCGGCGACTCCACCACTGAGCTCTGGATGATCTCGCCACTCCACGTTCACACGAGCAGTGACCAATGGAAAAGTGGACCTCCCAAGACTGCCACCTACTTATGATGCTGCACGCCACCACTCATACTGGTGTTTCCATCAAAAACAGAATTGGTTGGGTAACACAATGAACCCGGAGGAGTGGGGATGGGTGCGCAGTAATGCGGGTCTAGTGCCACTAAAAACCTCCAGAGACGTGGCTCCCTTGTCTCTACTCAGGACAGTGTCATGCGCTTGCAAGATAGCGTGTAGTAGAGCCTGCTCTCTCCGTAAGGCTGGTCTGAAGTGCTCTTCCATATTCAAGCATTGCTGTGGTCAACAATGTGACAACACTTTACCACAGGTAGTTAACGATGATGCTTCAACCAGCTATTGGAGCCCGAGGAACAACCAGAGCAGGATGATGACAGATTCCTACCACCTCCACAGTTGCCAGTAGAGGAGCCGGGGCCATCCAAACGGCTCAGGAAAAAATGAGGCATACTAGAACTTATGTATTTTTTAAATTACATTCATATCTTTTCTTATTTACTCCTGTGTTTTCTCCTAACTGATTCACATTTTTAAATGATTATTTGATGATGCTAAAGCAAGAATAACTCTGTAGGATATACACTCGTACTGTACCGGAAGTCGGGAGATTGCCAATTTCGAGAGTTGTACTTCGCCAAATTCAAAAATGTTGTTACTCTGTAGACGCAGAATTTGATGCTCTACAACTTTTATTCCATGAGTTTTTCTCTTAGAAAACTCATTCCCAAGCTGTAGACTCGTAGTACATAGTACTATATCTCAGTTTTTGACAAAGTTGGAAAAAATCGTCATTTTTTGACCGTGGTTTTCGACCATACTACTCAATTGAATTATTAAGTTGTGGTACTCAATCAACGCAGAATTTAATGCTCTTCAATTTTTTATATTGTAACTTTTTCGCTAGGATGAATCTTTTAGGAGTTATAGGCAAAAAACCCAAAAAAGTCCCAAAATTTCGAGGTTTTTTGGCTGCCAAAAGTTGTCCCGAGGTCGCCCGTATTAGCATTTTTGTTTTTTACATGTTCGTACCCATATATAAAAGATAAAAAAATAAAAGCTTCTACACCACCTTTTGCAACGTACCCCCCTGTTTCGATCCTCTACTGACTGGCCTATGGCCCCGGGAGGAGGTTTTATCCACGAAATAAAACTCACTCCCGGACGGGATTCGAACGCGCAAACCATGGTGAGACCATACGAACAAAGCCCTACGCTCTAGCCCGCACGGCCACCATGGCTCCCGTAACGGAGTTGTTGAAAAATAGTTATCTTAATTTCTATTAAATTGAAAAATGTCTCTACTTATTATTAATATATGTATGTATTATTTTTTTTATACTCATATTTTTAAGTATTTATTTATTCAGTTTTTATTAAATTCATTTTACTTTTTTTAAATAGTTTTGTTATTACTACTAATCGTGTGTTAGACTCAAGTAGTTATAAATATAATTTATAAGAGGGCGCCGGTAGCTCAGTGGTATGCGTGCTTGTCTTCTGAGCTCAAGATCGTGGGTTCGAAACCCGACCGAGGCCCTTAGTTTATTTTATCTGGGAGGTAAAATAAACTTAAGCACGCTGTCCTTCGGATAGGACGTTAAGCGATGGTCCCGAGCCTGTGCGATGACAGGTACTCGTTAAAGACCCCTGCCCTAGGTGAATAAAAATTTAGGGTAGGCAAAATTTAGGACTCCCACAGTAGAGTCGGGCTCATGTCCACCAGAGTGACGAAAGAGCGCTCTGGTAGTAGGCGATATGACCTCATAGTTAAAGCCCGGGCATGAGTCATAAAACCTAACCTAACCTATAATTTATAAGCTATCTTAATGTATAAATTCTTTTGAAGTATCGTATTAACATATATTGGTTTAACGGAAATAAATGTATTATTATTATTATTATTAAAATCAAACCATTTGAGCCAGAAAGTTTTTTTTTTTTCTCTAATATCCAGAAATATGGCTCAACGCCGGGATAATTATAAGTGCCCATTACCAGACTTTTTTCTCTCCCTAAGTCTATTTTTATACTGTAATTAGAATTTTACTAATGGACGACAGACATTTTTTTTTTTATTATACCTGCGACATAAGGAAGCATGTAATCGTGGAAACCTCCAAGATCGTGGTTTCAACCGATTTTTGACGTGAGAACGTCTTATAAATTGGAAGGCCAGCACCCCATGTTAGAAAACTACGTTACCTATAGTTGTTACTTTCGTATCGCGCATGCGCCGAGAGAGAGAGAGCATCCGCCACCTTGTGTTATCTCTTAACTAATCGAATTGTTAATTGAACTTCTCAATTATATTATTGTCCTACATGATGTATACACCTGAAAATAGCATTCATTTAAATAAACGCTTCATAAAATTGTTCACCATTCTAAAACTAATTGATTCTATGAATTTGAAAATAATATTTTTATCGAATAAACTCTTTATACAAATTTTAAACCAAATTTTCATTTTTTTGAAAACTATTATGCTTATGAATGTTTACTTTTCTATATTGCTTTTAAATTGTTTCAAGGTTCAAAAATTTTATTGAAATGATTTGTTATATGTATTTGATTCTTGACACTTTCGCAATCTCGCAACTCAGACGTTGTCACGCTCATTTCGCCACGTATCGGAGTTGCACGCACCCGGTTTTTTACGTTTTAATGTCTCTTGAATACGTTTTGACCATTTTCGCGATGATATCTGTTGTAACATTTAGAAATAGGGGAGGGGGGGGGTGAGAATATATTAAATAAAGATATAAATAAAAACTAAAATAAAGATAAATATAATGTATTATAATTAATATAGTAGTGTAATTATTATATTATTTAATGAAAATATATAGAAGAAGAAGAAGAAAAACATTTTATTTGGACCAGTACTAAATATGTACTTTACACAAAATGGTCAAATAAACAAGAAAATTATAATTAAAACAAAAAGTCTTGGTACAGTCTTGGTTGCAGCCTGCGAGCTACAGGCTGGCCGAGACTGTAGTGAACCGCACCAGAGCAGGTTGGCAGACCTTGATGGAAGCTTCGGGTGAGTTTCTCAATGTGGGCTGCAAAAGAAGCAACTCCCAGTTCCCGATGGATTTGGGTGTTCCTGATAAACCAGGGTGCGTTCACCGCTATCCGGAGGACTTTGTTTTGGAATGTTTGTAATCGTGTTATGTTAGTGTGGCTAGTGCAGAACCATACGGGGCAAGCGTAGGTTAAGAGTGGAAGTATTAGTGTTTTGTAAAGTAAGGATGTGCATGTGTGTCTGAGTGGTGTATTTCTGTTTATGAGTGGGTAGATGAGCCTGAGTCGTGTGTGTGCTTGTTGGAGTTTTATGTTGATATGTAGGCGCCATGTTAGTCTTGTGTCAAGGTGCACTCCAAGGTAGCGCACACCCTGGTCTTTAGGATTCCATGGAATTGGGAGTTGGTCGATTTGCAGCCTTCTGAGGTGTTCTATCGAGAAGCGGCGTAAAGAAACACCTTCGCCTCCGTCTTCCCACCGTTCAACTTAAGCTTCCATTTTCCAAACCACTGGCTGATTTGATCCACCTGGATTTGTAGGGAGTCGATGGCCGCTTCCAGAGCTATGTTTTGACTGAGGATCAACGTGTCGTCAGCGTAAGTCGCCAGGGTTGCAGAGACTGGTTCTGGCATGTCGTGACAGAACAGATCAAACAAGAGTGGACTGAGGATCGCACCTTGTGGGACTCCCGCTGATATCTTCTTTTTGGAGCTCAGTGTGTTGTTCACCCTTATTTGAAATGTTCTGTCACGAAGAAAAGAGCTAATGATGTTCTGGATGTATTGCGGAGGCCAGGTATGTTTTAATTTGAAGAGCAAGCCCTCGTGCCAGACGGTGTCGAAGGCAGCTGCGACGTCCAAGAAGGCTGCTACGGTGTACTGCTTCCGCTCAAAGCCCCCCACAATGGTCTCAGCAACTCTCTGTAGCTGATGGACGGCTGAGTGGTTTGATTTAAACCCAAACTGGTGGGCAGGGATGGTCCCTGCAGTCTCCAGATGACGGAGGAGCCTCTTGTGAATTATTTTCTCAAGAAGTTTTGAGAGGCTATTTAAAAGGCTTATTGGTCTATAGCTGCCTGGATCGTTTTTCGCCTTACCTGGCTTGTGAAATGTTAAAACAACGGCGTTTTTCCAGTCTGCAGGAAAGTAGCCGTGGCGAAGACAGGCGTTGAACACACTTGCCAGGTAGGCTATGCTCTTCGGTGGAAGCTTCTTCAGCACCAGGTTGGGGATGATGTCTTCACCGGGGGCCTTCTTGATGTGTAGTCGTGTAATGTGGGCGTGTATTTCTGATGGTGTGGTATGCTGTATGGGTGCTTCGACTGTGTGAAGTGTATGTGAGAGGTATGATTCAACTGTGATGAGTGTTTCATGATCGTCAGCGTCTGTCGTTGTGAATTTATTTTCCAAATGGGTCGCCAGTAATTCGGTTTTCTCTTTGTCAGTTGTGGCAGTCATTTGTCCGTCAGTTAAGATGGGTAGGGGTGTCCTTTGGTCTAGAAGTCGTCGTGTCTCTTTCCATAAGTTGTTGTCGCCCGGAGTCATGTCAGTCAGGTATTTTTGATAGTTCGCGATTCTGTCTTTGTCAAGTTCCCATCGTATGCGTCGGGTCAGGCGATTCAGTTCTCTTTTCTCAAGGGGATCTCTTGTTCTTTGCCAGTGTTGTCGTAGTGTGTTCTTTGTACGGATCATATCCATTATGTGTGTTGGTGTCTTGTTGTGGAATAGGTGTCGTTTGTCAGTGAAATGTTGGTATGTTGCTTCATGTACTGAGGTGTGTATGTTTTGTGTGAACGTCCTAACTGCATTGTCAATGTCGTCCGTCGTGCTATAATGATGGGGGACCCCGAGACAGTTCATTCCATCTTCAAACGTGGCCCAGTCGATCTTCCCCGTGATCAACCTTGGAAGATATTCCTCCTTCTGTGGCCGTGCTAGGAAGGTGCAGATAACTGGGAGATGGTCTGAGTCTAAGTCGGTCAGTGTCTCGTGAAACAGGGGCAAGTTAAAGTTGTGTATCAGTCCTATGTCCAGTATGTCGGGTTGGTACGTTCGTTGAGTTGGGTAGAATGTCGGTTCGTCAGGTGTCGATATTTGTATCCCCAGGTTTTCTGAGATGGACTGTAGTCTAGTCCCGTTGTTATTCTGTCTTCTGCATCCCCATAGCGTGTGTTTGCTGTTGAGGTCCCCGATCATTATAGTCGGTAGTCCTGTGAAAATATGTTCGAAGTCAGTCTGTACCAGTCTTGTGTTCGGTCGATGGTATGCTGATATGATGTTGAGTGTTGCCATGATTCATCGAAAAAAGGTTAGTGAATTCACTAACCTTTTTTCGATGAATCATGCCAAACCTTAATCTGGGAACTTTTCAAAATTTAACTATCTTAAACTGGAATGCGGACGGCTTAAAGATAAGGCAACCGTCATTAACCAACTTTTTATCACGATATAATGTCGACATTGCATGCATTACTGAAACCCACCTCAAACCCACAGACAAACTCAAACTCTCTGGCTACTGTTCATATAGACTGGACCGACCGACACGTTTCGGTGGTGTTGGCATTTTCATCAAACGTCACCTGAAACATTCACAGATTTACATTCCCCCTCTCCAGAACTTGGAGGCAGTTGGAGTCACCCTCACCACACTCTCCGGCACACTCAACATCATATCAGCATACCATCGACCGAACACAAGACTGGTACAGACTGACTTCGAACATATTTTCACAGGACTACCGACTATAATGATCGGGGACCTCAACAGCAAACACACGCTATGGGGATGCAGAAGACAGAATAACAACGGGACTAGACTACAGTCCATCTCAGAAAACCTGGGGATACAAATATCGACACCTGACGAACCGACATTCTACCCAACTCAACGAACGTACCAACCCGACATACTGGACATAGGACTGATACACAACTTTAACTTGCCCCTGTTTCACGAGACACTGACCGACTTAGACTCAGACCATCTCCCAGTTATCTGCACCTTCCTAGCACGGCCACAGAAGGAGGAATATCTTCCAAGGTTGATCACGGGGAAGATCGACTGGGCCACGTTTGAAGACGGAATGAACTGTCTCGGGGTCCCCCATCATTATAGCACGACGGACGACATTGACAATGCAGTTAGGACGTTCACACAAAACATACACACCTCAGTACATGAAGCAACATACCAACATTTCACTGACAAACGACACCTATTCCACAACAAGACACCAACACACATAATGGATATGATCCGTACAAAGAACACACTACGACAACACTGGCAAAGAACAAGAGATCCCCTTGAGAAAAGAGAACTGAATCGCCTGACCCGACGCATACGATGGGAACTTGACAAAGACAGAATCGCGAACTATCAAAAATACCTGACTGACATGACTCCGGGCGACAACAACTTATGGAAAGAGACACGACGACTTCTAGACCAAAGGACACCCCTACCCATCTAAACTGACGGACAAATGACTGCCACAACTGACAAAGAGAAAACCGAATTACTGGCGACCCATTTGGAAAATAAATTCACAACGACAGACGCTGACGATCATGAAACACTCATCACAGTTGAATCATACCTCTCACATACACTTCACACAGTCGAAGCACCCATACAGCATACCACACCATCAGAAATACACGCCCACATTACACGACTACACATCAAGAAGGCCCCCGGTGAAGACATCATCCCCAACCTGGTGCTGAAGAAGCTTCCACCGAAGAGCATAGCCTACCTAGCAAGTGTGTTCAACGCCTGTCTTCGCCACGGCTACTTTCCTGCAGACTGGAAAAACGCCGTTGTTTTAACATTTCACAAGCCAGGTAAGGCGAAAAACGATCCAGGCAGCTATAGACCAATAAGCCTTTTAAATAGCCTCTCAAAACTTCTTGAGAAAATAATTCACAAGAGGCTCCTCCGTCATCTGGAGACTGCAGGGACCATCCCTGCCCACCAGTTTGGGTTTAAATCAAACCACTCAGCCGTCCATCAGCTACAGAGAGTTGCTGAGACCATTGTGGGGGGCTTTGAGCGGAAGCAGTACACCGTAGCAGCCTTCTTGGACGTCGCAGCTGCCTTCGACACCGTCTGGCACGAGGGCTTGCTCTTCAAATTAAAACATACCTGGCCTC
Organism: Aradus depressus; assembly: GCA_963662175.1. Classification (NCBI taxonomy): domain Eukaryota; kingdom Metazoa; phylum Arthropoda; class Insecta; order Hemiptera; family Aradidae; genus Aradus; species Aradus depressus. The sequence continues at coordinate 4,373,103 of OY759225.1, read as the reverse complement.
CGCAATACATCCAGAACATCATTAGCTCTTTTCTTCGTGACAGAACATTTCAAATAAGGGTGAACAACACACTGAGCTCCAAAAAGAAGATATCAGCGGGAGTCCCACAAGGTGCGATCCTCAGTCCACTCTTGTTTGATCTGTTCTGTCACGACATGCCAGAACCAGTCTCTGCAACCCTGGCGACTTACGCTGACGACACGTTGATCCTCAGTCAAAACATAGCTCTGGAAGCGGCCATCGACTCCCTACAAATCCAGGTGGATCAAATCAGCCAGTGGTTTGGAAAATGGAAGCTTAAGTTGAACGGTGGGAAGACGGAGGCGAAGGTGTTTCTTTACGCCGCTTCTCGATAGAACACCTCAGAAGGCTGCAAATCGACCAACTCCCAATTCCATGGAATCCTAAAGACCAGGGTGTGCGCTACCTTGGAGTGCACCTTGACACAAGACTAACATGGCGCCTACATATCAACATAAAACTCCAACAAGCACACACACGACTCAGGCTCATCTACCCACTCATAAACAGAAATACACCACTCAGACACACATGCACATCCTTACTTTACAAAACACTAATACTTCCACTCTTAACCTACGCTTGCCCCGTATGGTTCTGCACTAGCCACACTAACATAACACGATTACAAACATTCCAAAACAAAGTCCTCCGGATAGCGGTGAACGCACCCTGGTTTATCAGGAACACCCAAATCCATCGGGAACTGGGAGTTGCTCCTTTTGCAGCCCACATTGAGAAACTCACCCGAAGCTTCCATCAAGGTCTGCCAACCTGCTCTGGTGCGGTTCACTACAGTCTCGGCCAGCCTGTAGCTCGCAGGCTGCAACCAAGACTGTACCAAGACTTTTTGTTTTAATTATAATTTTCTTGTTTATTTGACCATTTTGTGTAAAGTACATATTTAGTACTGGTCCAAATAAAATGTTTTTCTTCTTCTTCTTCTATATATTTTCATTAAATAATATAATAATTACACTACTATATTAATTATAATACATTATATTTATCTTTATTTTAGTTTTTATTTATATCTTTATTTAATATATTCTCACCCCCCCCCCCCCCCCCCCCCTCCCCTATGGCTGTAACCTTACGATTTCTTGCTACTGGGAGGAACATGAAAGACCTGAGATTTTCGGCTATAATGCCCACAGCTGCTATTGGCCAGGCTATAATGGACACTTGTGAAGCGCTACTTTATTCCCTTCAGTCTCATATTCAGGTAAGTGAATTTAACATATTTTTTTTAAACGAAAGTATTTATTAAAATAATATAAAAATATAAATTAAAAGAAGTAAGTAAACAATATATGTGAATAGTTATAAAATAAAAAAATTAAGCACTTATTTATTTTGCATAAAGTGAGCAAATAATGTACCGGTAGTGTACTCAGGTTCACTACTTTCAGGTCTCAAAGCGAAATAAACCGGTTCGTTGTATCATGGTAGGAGGTGGCTCCGAAGAGGAGCCACTTCTTACATCTCCACATGGAGATGTAACGTCATTTGAGTAGAGAGACGGCGCAGATCTAGGCGATTCACCTTGCTCATTAGGAGATGGCACATCTACGTTTATTTGAACTGAATGTCTTTTCAAATTGCCCAACTCTGCCTCAAATAATACATCATTTATTGCTTTTTTGGCAAACAGTTTTTGAGTCGGGTCGAGTCGATCCAAAGTTTGTGCCCGGTTGCATTGAGTTGCTGGTATTTCCTTTTGGTTCAGATTTTGATAAATATGCGACAGCTTTATCCAACAACTCGTTTTGCTTGTTGATTAGACTTTTCCTAACTCTGGTCGAAGATCGTGGTGGAGGAAGAACTGCCTTTACTGAGGAAATTGAGGTACATGCTTTTAAAGAAGTGCTTTCTTGAGATTTTGTTACTTCTGTCTGTGCTTCAGCATCTTCTTCATTATCGCTTCCAATAATCTGTAAACACAATATTTGGTTATTATTATAACAAAATAATAATTTGGTTAAAAATTATAGATTTGTAATTTCTTTTTGTGTTTCAGATGCCAACAACAGAGGAAGAATGGGAAAAAATTTCTTCCGATTTTGGAGAAAAATACCAGTTCTGGAACGCGATAGGAGCCTTAGATGGAAAACATGTTGCTATTCAAAAACCGGCACATTCAGGAGCATTATACCACAATTATAAGGGTTATTTCAGCATAGTTCTTATGCCATTAGCAAATTCGAACAAGGAATTTATAATGATAGATGTTGGAGCTAATGGACGTATATCTGATGGCGGTGTATTATTCTACACTAAATTCTGGGAAAAGTTTACAAAAGGCGAATTGAATATACCAGATTGGTCACCATTGCCAAATACAAATGAAACATTTCCTTATGTTTTCCTATCTGACGAAGCTTTTGCACTAGGCATAAATTTAATGAAACCATTCCCGCAAAGTGCGTGTGCTGCTAACCAATCTACATTTAACTATCGATTGTCAAGAGCTAGGTCAGTTGTTGAAGGCTCTTTTGGTATATTAAGATCTAAATTTGGAATCTTCCAAAAAGCTATATGTTTTCAGCCTAAAAAAGCAGCAACCATAGTGGCAACTTGCTGTTATTTACATAATTATTTGCTTAAAACTCAGCAGCGGCTTTATATGGCATCAAATTGGAGAATCACAGCACCGGATGAAGTTATTGATTTCTCTGATTTGCAGCCCAGTGGAAATAGAAATTCATCAAAGGATGCAAAAAGTGTCAGGGAAAAATTTTGTAACTACTTCAATAACGAAGGAAAACTGCAGATACGTAAAAATGACTAAAATAAAAAACAATGTTGTTTTAGTAACCTATAAGAAGTAACCCAAAATAAAACCATAATTACTTTTTTATTTTATGAGTTTGAGTTCATTAGAAAAATTATGAAATATTTATAATAACATAGCTTTAAATTAATTTGTGTACCTTACCTTAGTAAAAATATATGTATTTCTAATGAAAACTAATAAGTGTATAGATTCTTACCTGGGGTTTCTCAAACTTGTTCAAAAAATGAAGATATTCGAAGGTCCAACTCTTCCTCACAATGTGTACACGCCGAAGAGTTGGACCTTCGAATATCTTCGATGATGATGTCATCATCTGCCCCAACACCAGATCTTCTAGACTGTTCTATTTTTTTCAGATCCCGACGATAATTGGAGACTAGAGTATTTTTTTTTTTTTACATCCTCTACCGTGGATGCCGGTTTGACTTTTTTTAAAATAACAAGCAACTTTTGTAGAGATTCATGTCTCTTATATTTATTTACATAAAACCTATGGGTTTTATCCCATAAGAGAGACAACGATTCAAGATTTAATATAAACTCTTTCTCCGGTTCCAATGATGGAGGAGGTGTCGTGGCAGGATTAATTTCGCAGCTGGGAGAGTGGGACATACCGGAACCGTCCGTCTCCATCGCTGTCTCAGCTGTGACTGACGCCAGACTGATAAGAATGTAGCTACACGATCAGTCTTGCATCAGTTCAGTCAAGACTGATGGAAATTATCAAAATATTTAAAAATCCATCAGTTCAGTCCATCAGTCAACGCAATAAACGATCAGTTTCCCGTCAGTCTGACCAAGGTCACGGACTGAACTGATGCCAGATTGAACGTGTAACACCCTTCTTAGGTCAGATGTTTTAATCGGGAAGTTAAAAATAACTTTGAGCACGTCGTCCTTCGGATGGGACTTTTAGCGATGATCCAGGGCTTTTTCGAATGAGAGGTACTCGATAATGAGACGTATGTTATGAAAATAAACCTGGATAGGTGAAATTTCTATTAGGTTGAAAATAACCTTGAGCACGTCGTCCTTCGGATGTATCAGTTTTAACAAATATTAAGCCTATAAACCGTTAAATAGCGCGAATTTTGATGAATGGGATACTATGAAGTTAGCTCTACTTTTTTTGAAAAAAATGTTTATTTTGATTTTTGTGTAGGATTCTGATAATGTGGTCGTTCTCTATCAGTTTTAACAAATATTAAATCTATAAACCGTTAAAAAGCGAGAAATTTGAAGAATGGAGTCTACCGAGCTCAGGATCGCCACTTAGAAGTCTAGCTGAGGCTCTTAGGTCAGATGTTTTAATCGGGAAGTTAAAAATAACTTTGAGCACGTCGTCCTTCGGATGGGACTTTAGGAGATGATCCAGAGCTTTTTCGTATGTGCGGTACTCGATGATAAGAAGTATATTATGTAAATAAACCTGCGTAGGTGAAATTTCACTTAGGTTGAAAATAACCTTGAGCACGTCGTCCTTCGGATGGGAGTTGAAGCGATGATCCAGGGCTTTTTCGAATGAGGGGTACTCGATAATGAGACGTATGTTATGAAAATAAACCTGGATAGGTGAAATTTCTATTAGGTTGAAAATAACCTTGAGCACGTCGTCCTTCGGATGTATCAGTTTTAACAAATATTAAGCCTATAAACAGGTAATAGCGCGAATTTTGATGAATGGGATACTATGAAGTTAGCTCTACTTTTTTTGAAAAAAATGTTTATTTTGATTTTTGTGTAGGATTCTGATAATGTGGTCGTTCTCTATCAGTTTTAACAAATATTAAATCTATAAACCGTTAAAAAGCGAGAAATTTGAAGAATGGAGTCTACAGAGCTCAGGATCGCCACTTAGAAGTCTAGCTGAGGCTCTTAGGTCAGATGTTTTAATCGGGAAGTTAAAAATAACTTTGAGCACGTCGTCCTTCGGATGGGACTTTTAGCGATGATCCAGGGGTTTTTCGAATGAGAGATACTCGATAATGAGACGTATGTTTTGAAAATAAGCCCGGGTAGGTGAAATTTCTATTAGGTTGAAAATAACCTTGAGCACGTCATCCTTCGGATGGGACTTTAAGCGACGATCCAGGGCTTTTTCGAATGAGAGGTACTCGATAATGAGACGTATGTTATGAAAATAAACCTGGATAGGTAAAATTTCTATTGGGTTGAAAATAACCTTGAGCACGTCGTCCTTCGGATGGGACTTTAAGCGATGATTCAGGGCTTTTTCGAATGTGAGGTACTCGATAATGAGACGTATGTTATGTAAATAAATCTGGGTAGGTGAAATTTCTATTAGGTTGAAAATAACCTTGAGCACGTCGTCCTTCGGATGGGACTTTCCAGATATATCTGAATCTGTCGAATCTTTAAAAAAAATTTGTTGAATGGGATTACATGAAGTAAGCTCGACTTTTTTTGAAAAAAAAATTTATTTCGACTTTTGTGTAGGATTCTGATAATCCGGTCGTTCTCTATCAGTTTTAACAAATATTAAATCTATAAACCGTTAAAAAGCGAGAAATTTAAAGAATGGAGTCTACCGAGCTCAGGATCGCCACCTAGAAATCTAGCTGAGGAACTTAGGTCAGATGTTTTTATTGAAAAGTTGAAAATAACTTTGAGCACGTCGTCCTTCGGATGGGACTTTAAGCGATGGTTTAGGGCTTTTTCGAATGTGAGGTACTCGATAATGAGACGTATGTTACGTAAATAAACCTGGGTAGGTGAAATGTCTATTAGGTTGAAAATAACCTTGAGCACGTCGTCCTTCGGATGGGACTTTCCGGATATATCTGAATCTGTCGTATCAGTTTTAAAAAAATTTGTTGAATGGGATAATATGAAGTTAGCTCGACTTTTTTTGAAAAACACTTTTATTTCGATTTTTATGTAGGATTCTGATAATCCGGTCGTTCTCTATCAGTTTTAACAAATATTAAATCTATAAACCGTTATAAGGCGAGAAACTTGAAGAATGGAGTCTACCGAGCTCAGGATCGCCACCTAGAAATCCAGCTGAGGCACTTAGGTCAGATGTTTTAATCGGGAATTTGAAAATAACTTTGAGGACGTCGTCCTTCGGATGGGACTTTAGGCGATGATTCAGGGCTTTTTCGTATGTGCGGTACTCGATAATGAGACGTATATTATGTAAATAAACCTGCGCAGGTGAAATTTCACTTAGGTTGAAAAAAACCTTGAGCACCTCGTCCTTCGGATGGGACTTTAAGCGATGTTTCAGGGCTTTTTCGAATGTGAGTTACTCGATAAGGAGACGTATGTTATGTTAATAAACCTGGGTAGGTGAAATTTCACATAGGTTGAAAATAACCTTGAGCACGTCGTCCTTCGGATGGGACTTTCCAGATATATCTGAATCTGTCGTATCAGTTTTAAAAAAAAATTGTTGAATGGGATAATATGAAGTTAGCTCGACTTTTTTTGAAAAAAAATTTTATTTCAATTTTTGTGCAGGCTTCTGATAATCTGGTCGTTCTCTATCAGTTTTAACAAATATTAAATCTATAAACCGTTAAAAAGCGAGAAATTTGAACAATGGAGTCTACCGAGCTCAGGATCGCCACCTAGAAATCTAGCTGAGGAACTTAGGTCAGATGTTTTTATTGAAAAGTTGAAAATAACTTTGAGCACGTCGTCCTTCGGATGGGACTTTAGGCGATGATCCAGGGCTTTTTCGTATGTGCGGTACTCGATAATGAGACGTATGTTACGTAAATAAACCTGGGTAGGTGAAATGTCTATTAGGTTGAAAATAACCTTGAGCACGTCGTCCTTCGGATGGGACTTTTAGCGATGCTCTTTTTCGAATGAGAGGTACTCGATAATGAGACGTATGTTATGAAAATAAACCTGGATAGGTGAAATTTCTATTAGGTTGAAAATAACCTTGAGCACGTCGTCCTTCGGATGTATCAGTTTTAACCAATATTAAGCCTATAAACCGTTAAATAGCGCGAATTTTGATGAATGGTATAATATGAAGTTAGCTCTACTTTTTTTGAAAAACATTTTTATTTCGAGTTTGTGCAGGATTCTGAAAATTCGGTCGTTCTCTATCAGTTTTAACAAATACTAAATCTATAAACCGTTAAAAAGAGAGAAATTTGAAGAATGGAGTCTACCGAGCTCAGGATCGCCACTTAGAAATCTAGCTGAGGTACTTAGGTCAGATCTTTTAATTGAAAAGTTAAAAATAACTTTGAGCACGTGGTCCTTCGGATGGGACTTTAGGCGATGATCCAGGGCTTTTTCGTATGTGCGGTACTCGATAATGAGACGTTTGTTATGTAAATAAACCTGCGTAGGTGAAATTTCACTTAGGTTGAAGAAAACCTTGAGCACGTCGTCCTTCGGATGGGACTTAAGCGATGATCCAGGGCTTTTTCGAATGAGAGATACTCGATAATGAGACGTATGTTATGTAAATAAACCTGGGTAGGTGAAATTTCTATTGGGTTGAGAATAACCTTGAGCACGTCGTCCTTCGGATGTATCAGTTTTTAACAAATATTAAGCCTATAAACAGTTAAATAGCGCGAATTTTGAAGAATGGGATAATATGAAGTTAGCTCGACTTTTTTAGAAAAACATTTTTATTTCGACTTTTGTGTAGGATTCTGATAATCTGGTCGTTCTCTATCAGTTTTAACAAATATTAAATCTATAAACCGTTAGGAGTGTTGGGTGATGTCACGTTGATTGAGTGTTGGGTGATGTCACGTACCCTATGTTTAGCAGAACGTTTAAGGATGCTAGGAAATTTGCTAATTCAATGTTTTATTTAACGTTTTTGTGAACTTTTGTTTGTTTAAACACGTAAAAAAAGTCGAGCTAACTTCATATTATCCCATTCAACAACTTTTTTTAAAAATGATACGACAGATTCAGATATATCCGAAAAGTCCCATCCGAAGGACGACGTGCTCAAGGTTATTTTAACCTAAGTGAAATTTCACCTATCCAGGTTCATTTACATAACATACGTCTCATTATCGAGTACCTCTCATTCGAAAAAGCCCTGAATCATCGCTTAAAGTCCCATCCGAAGGACGACGTGCTCAAAGTTATTTTTAACTTTTCAATAAAAACATCTGACCTAAGTGCCTCAGCTAGATTTCTAAGTGGCGATCCTGAGCTCGGTAGCCTCCACTCTTCAAATTTCTCGCTTTTTAACGGTTTATAGATTTAATATTTGTTAAAACTGATAGAGAAAGACCAGATTATCAGAATCCTACACCAAAATTGAAATAAAAATGTTTTTCAAAAAAAGTCGAGCTAACTTCATATTATCCCATTCAACAAATTTTTTTTAAACTGATACGACAGATTCAGATACATCCGGAAAGTCCCATCCGAAGGACGACGTGCTCAAAGTTATTTTAACCTAAGTGAAATTTCACCTACCCAGTTTTATTTACATAACATACGTCTCATTATCGAGTACCTCACACTCGAAAAAGCCCTGAATCATCGCTTAAAGTCCCATCCGAAGGACGACGTGCTCAAAGTTATTTTTAACTTTTCAATAAAAACATCTGACCTAAGTGCCTCAGCTAGGTTTCTAAGTGGCGATCCTGAGCTCGGTAGCCTCCATTCTTCAAATTTCTCGCTTTTTAACGGTTTATAGATTTAATAAGATGGTAGTAGGAAGTTGGCAGGAGTGTTGGGTGATGTCATTTGATGTCATTTAGGGATGCTAGGAAATTTGCTAATTCAATGTTTTATTTAACGTTTTTGAGAACTTTTGTTTGTTTAAACACGTAAACAAATTGTCTCAAGAAAATTTACCTTTTTATTATTTGAAAAGTTATTTATACCCATAAAAGTGAGCGAAATTACTTACTTTTCACACAAGTTACGGGTGAGAATGAAACCCAACATCAACTCGACCGAAAAACCGGTCAACACGAAAAATGGACTCACGGATAACCTCAAAGCACGACTGAACAATACAGGTAACCCAGATCAGTCGAACTCACCCCGACTAGTGAGCGAGCCGAAGAGACCCTGTCCCCCAGAAGAAGACATGGAGTTCCCAGCACTCCCGGAGTCAGCCATGCAGCTAGACGGAGAGCCCTCACCGGGGGCCAGCCACACGCAGCCCAAGCGGAACAGGTACGCAATTCATTCCACTATACCCACGCACAACACATTCGCACCACTCGCAGCACTCATCACCGACCAACACACTAACGATACCACCCCACAGACCGAAAAACAACTTAAAATCCCCCCAATTTTCCTTTGTGAAGCCGACGATTTTCAAAAAGTACTGACAGACATTAAAAGTATCACAACATCTCCCTTCGAAACAAAACAATGCCACAAAAAAATTAAAATATCCCTTATGACATCTGAAGACTTTAGGAAACTGACCAAATTTTACCAAACAAATGACGTAAAATACTATACTTTCCTGAACCCCGAGGATAGGAAACTTTCCGTTGTTATCCGAGGGGTTCCATACTCTCTGACTGAAACCGAAATCCAAGACGAACTAACCCCGACATACCCAGTCCTGAGTGTAACAAGGCTACTGAACAAGGACAAAGGCCCCACTCCACTGTGTGCTGTCGAGCTCCAGAATACTCATGAGGGGAAAGCGATTTTTCAATTATCTCGTCTCTTTTACACTATAGTGACTGTCGAACCGCGGAAGAGGTCTCAACGCATTGTGCAGTGCACGAATTGCCAGTAAGTGGGACATAGTAAGAACTTCTGCCACCTTGCCCATCACGTACTCTCCAAGAGTCACCAAAGTGCTCTAACTGTGGTGGAAGCCACCCCGCCAATTATAGAGGCTGTGAAACCTTCTTAAAACTTCAATCACGAATCACACACAGAAAACACATACTAACCCACATTCATGACACAACAAATGCAAATCCATCTAGACTTACTCCCCAACCAGTCTCAGAAAATCTTCCACAGTCACAGCAAAACATCCCCTCAGGAGCTAAATCAAACCCTTGGTTTACCCGGAGCAGACACCACACACAGACATCAGCAAGCACCCCTCATCAAACTAACCTCAACGAACAAGACCCCTCATCAAACCTATTTGACATACTACTAAATTTAATTAAACCTTTCATTCTCAAAATCAAATACTTCATTTCCACAATACTCAATAACATACTTTCTTCCAATTATGGTCAGCCCTAATTCCACAGTTGATCAAAATTTAACAATCCTAAATTGGAACGCGAATGGGTTGAAAGCAAAGCAACAGTCTTTCAGTAACCTCCTAACACGATACAACATAGACATAGTTTGCCTAACAGAAACACACTTCAAAGCGACAGACACATTCAGACTGACAGGATACGTGACATACAGACGAGACAGACAAACCCGAATAGCCTCTGGAGGAGTAGCTGTTTGTGTGAAGAAAAAAATAAAGCATTCCCATCTACTTCTTCCTGAACTGGAGCACCTGGAGTCTGTCGGGATTCAACTGACACTCACCAACAACAGACGACTCAACATCATCTCGGGATACCAACGACCAAACTTAAGAATAAAACAGACAGACCTAGAACACATTTTTACAGGAGACGCGACTGCACTTTTCGGGGACCTTAATAGCAAGCACACAATCTGGGGCTGCAGAAGAACCAATAACCATGGGGTCAGACTTTTGTCGGCCACAAACAACCTCGGTGTTCAGGTCTCAGCCCCAGACGAACCAACCTTCTACCCGTCACAACGCAGATATCATCCAGACATCCTAGACATCACACTTATACAAAATTTCACATTCCCAATATATCACGAGACACTAACAGAACTCGATTCAGACCACGTCCCCGTCCTTAACACATTCACAGCACACAAACACTACACCGAACCGCTTCCACGACTTATAACAGGAAAAATTGATTGGAAATCTTTTCAATGGGAAATGGATCAAACTCTTGAAATTCCAATCTACTACAATCACACAGACGACATAGACTGGGCAATACAGACATTCACACAAACTGTTTACACATCTGTTCACAATGCTACATATCACCACTTCAAAGGCAGACGACCACATATACATGTCTCCATTCCCACTCAAATCCTAGCACTAATTCACGAAAAAAACACGGCTCGCAAACGCTGGCAAAGAACAAGAAGTGATGTAGATAATAGAGACCTCAATCGCTTGACCCGACGGGTGAGATGGGAGCTTGACAACCATAGAATTTGTAAGTACAGGGCTTACTTGACCGACATGACCCCCGGCGATAGTAGTCTCTGGAAAGAAACCCGACGAATTTTGAGACAAAACACATCCTTGCCCCCACTGACTTCCATAAACATGGTAAGCCCAAGCAAGAGCCGGACAGCTATCGGCCTATAAGCCTTCTGAACTCGTTGTCGAAGATCCTCGAACGACTAATATTGAGAAGACTGGGTTCTCACCTGGAAAGCGCAGGAATTGTTCCAGCTCACCAGTTTGGTTTCAAACATAATCATTCATCTGTGCACCAGCTACAGAGGGTCTTGGAAAATATTGTGAATGGTTTCGAACAGAAGACATATACAACCTCTGTCTTTTTAGATGTTGCTTCCGCGTTCGACTCGGTGTGGCATGAAGGTCTACGCTATAAACTGAGGAAGACATGGGCTCCACAGTACTTGGAAAAGATCGTTGATTCCTTTTTGGAGAACAGGACGTTTCAAGTGCGGGTGAACAACATCCTCAGCTCCAAGCGTAGTATTCTGGCGGGAGTGCCACAGGGAGCTATCCTCAGTCCCCTCCTCTCCAGCTTATACTGCTGCGACATCCCCGAGCCATGTAATACCACTCTAGCACTATACGCAGACGACACACTACTTATGTGTCAACATGAAGACCTCCAGACAGCAGTTGACATGTTACAAACTTCTCTCAACCACGTCTCCAGCTGGTTCGCTCGATGGAAGCTTCAGTTGAACGCCAGTAAAACAGAAGCGAAGATTTTTGCCCTTCGCCGATTTTTTACAGAGGACCAGAGTAGGCTGTGGGTTGACGGACTTCCCATTCCATGGAACCTTAAAGATCAGGCTGTCCGGTACCTTGGTGTATTCTTAGACACACGGCTCACATGGAAACTTCACATCAACACAAAACTTACACAAGCATACACCCGTTTAAAACATCTCTATCCACTCATTAACCGCAACACACCCCTCAAACACTCTTGCACACTGCTCCTGTACAAAGCGTTACTTCTCCCATTGTTAACATACGCCTGTCCAATATGGCATGGCGCCAGTCCTTCACTCACAACACGACTACAAACATTTCAGAACAAAATTCTTCGTGTGTCTCTGAATGCACCATGGTTTATCCGAAACAGCCAACTCCATGAGGAACTGAGAGTTTCTCGGGTCGCAGCCTATTTAAGGTCCTTAGTAGATAACTACCACGGAAGACTAGGCCTGTGTTCTGGAGCAGCCCACTACAATCTTGGCCAGCCTACTCTCCACAGAAGGCTCAAACCAAGATTATACCAAGACATTATTATTAATTAATTTCATTTTATATTTTCCATTTTATACTTTGTGTGAAGAACCAAGATGTTCTGGTCCAAATAAAGTGTGTTGTTGTTATAAACCGTTATAAGGCGAGAAATTTGAAGAATGGAGTCTACCGAGCTCAGCTGAGGCACTTAGGCGAGAGGTTTTAATCGGGCAGTTAAAAATAACTTTGAGGACGTCGTCCTTCGGATGGGACTTTAGGCGATGATCCAGGGCTTTTTCGTATGTGCGGTACTCGATAATGAGACGTATGTTATGTAAATAAACCTGCGTAGGTTAATTTCACTTAGCTTGAAAATAACTTTGAGCACGTCGTCCTTCGGATGGGACTTTTAGCGATGATCCAGGGCTTTTTCGAATGAGAGGTACTCGATAATGAGACGTATGTTATGAAAATAAACCTGGATAGGTGAAATTTCTATTAGGTTGAAAATAACCTTGAGCACGTCGTCCTTCGGATGGGACTTTCGTGATATATCTGAATCTGTCGTATCAGTTTTAACAAATATTAAGCCTATAAACCGTTAAATAGCGCGAATTTTAATGAATGGGATAATATGAAGTTAGCTCGACTTGTAGACACCCAGTTTGTGGTTGAGGCCAAGTTGAGATCGCTTGTCTAGTAGTCTTTTGAGTAGTCCAAATCGCCGTTTCATTTTCAGTCGAGTCTGTGTAACATGTTTATTCCATGTCAGACGTCTGTCAAGATAGAGTCCTAAGTATCGTACGTCTTTGTCATGCTTTAGAGGGACATCATTCAGCCATACAGTTGGGTAGTCACCGCGCCTCAAGGCGAATGTAACATGAAGGGATTTGATCTCATTTATTTTCACCTTCCACAGACGCAACCAACCCTTTAGAAGGTGTAAGTGCGCCCACAGAGAATTGGATGCGTCCCCAGCCGATTTTTTAGTAGCTAAAATTGCTATGTCATCGGCGTAGGTGGCTAACACCGTCTCAGGCGATGTTGGGATGCTGGATGTGCTGCAACATAGAGAAGTGGACCCAGAATGCTCCCCTGTGGAACACCAGCTCTTATGGGTTGAACGTCAGAGTGGACACTGCCCTGTCTGACCTGGAAAAAACGATCATCCAGGTAAGAGCGGAAAAGACGATAATAACCGTCAGGGATCACATGTTTCAGCTTATACAGCAGCCCAACATGCCAGACACGGTCGAAAGCTTGACTCACATCCAAAAATGCTGCGGAGCAATAACACTTCCTTTCCAAAGCGGAGGAAATCTCATCAACTAATCTGTGACATTGTTGAAGTGTTGAGTGTTTCTGTCGGAAACCAAACTGATAATTCGGAATAAGGTCGTGTTCTTCGAAGAGAGGTAATAGGCGGCTAAGAAGAATTTTTTCAAAGAGTTTAGAAGAAGTGGGAAGAAGACTTATGGGGCGGTATGAAGAGAGTAAGTGTTTAGGTTTATCTGGTTTCGGAACTAAAGTAATGATAGATAATTTCCAAAGAACTGGGAAGAAGGAAAGGCGAAGGATGCAATTGTAAATGCAAGTAAGAAAGATGACAGCTTTGCGCGGAAGATTTTTCAACACTGACAGTAATGAGATCATAGCCAGGGCTCTTCTTGTTGGGAAGCTGAAGGATAGCCTGCTGCACCTCAGACGGAGTGATGGGTTTCGGCGGTAAACTCAGTTGTAGAGGAGTGTTGAGGAAATCGTGTATGTGTTTATGAAGTGGATGATGAATGTCATGGGTCTGCTAAGTGTTGAGAAAATACTTGTGCTTTTTCCTCGTCCGACTTAGCCCATGTTCCGTCCGGGTTTTGAATGGGAAAGGAGGAGGAAGAAAAGTTGAGTAGACGTCTGGTTGCTCTCCACAGAGATCCATCGTCAGTGGCTAGTGTGTCAGTGTAAAGTGAAAAGGAGGTGCTTTCAGGGGGACTGAGAGATTAAGTCTGTCTGTCACAATATCTCTGAATCTGTCCCAATCAATGAGCCCTGAAGTGAGGGAGGGTCGGGGTGTCTTCTGAATAGGTTGGGAGTCTAGGGTAAAAATTACTGGAGAATGGTCTGATGTTAAGTCGGGAATTATTTCTATTGATGTATAGGGGAAGAATTTCGAAGCTACAAAAAAGTCTAGGATATCGGGAAGTTTTCTTCTGTTAGTAGGCCAATACGTGGGTTCTCGGGGGGAATAGACTCTATATCGTCTGTCCGTCAATACGTAGTTAAGTGTCTGTCCACGCGGGTTGTTGACCCTACATCCCCATTCCAGGTGCTTAGCATTGTAGTCTCCACCGGCCATGAAATCATTACCCACAGTGACGAAGTAGTTGGCGAAGTGTTGCGGGGTAATGTTGTGGCGTGGAGGACAGTAAACTGAAGCAAGTGTGAAATTGTGAGAAGCTGATGAGATTTCGACCGCTGTCAATTGAAGGTGAGGCTCGCAGAAGGAAGGCAGAAAGTGATGCACCAAACCTCTCCTGACAAGCACCGCCGTTCCTGCATGGCCTGTCCCGTCTGGATGGTCCGTCCGGTAAGTCGTGTATCCGTCTATGTGAAATCGGGTCAAATCTGTAAAGTGAGTTTCAGTTATTAAAGCGACGACAATTCGCCTCTCCCGAAGTACGTAAGTCAGTTCACCTAAAAGTCTAACAAGACCATTAGCATTCCATAGGAGCACTATCAGGGACCTGCCTGTGAAAGGATTAGACATGTGTGAGGATTAACTTTTGGATAAGCGTAGTGAGCAAGGAAAATAGAGGGGTGCCCAAGTTTTGAATTTGAGAAATGAAGGATGAAAGAAGAGCACCGCACACAGCGCACCATGTTATTACAGTAGGTCCGAGAATGACCGTAGGCCATTTGTATGCCTTGCACTGTATAATTTCCCGTTTCTTCTTGGGTTCCTCCACTTTAATCCTTGTATATAACAAGGAGCCTAAGTTAAAAATGCCCTTATTGTTCACTCCAGGCTCTAGGTCAACAAAGAAAAGAGGAAGAGCCTTCTTCGTGCTCGCCTGCAGAACGTTTGTGACGTTCCTTACGGTGAACCCTTTCTCCCGCAATCCTTCCTTTATTTCAATAAGGCTCGCAGAAGGGTGTAGATGTCTTATCACCACCCGGAAAGCCCTATCCTGTTCCAATTGATAGGTATGAAACTCATACCCCCTCTCTCGGAACAGCGTGACCGTCATTCGGTATGCTTCCGCTGTGTCTAGGTAGATGATTAAAGAGCCTGCCGTAGATTTGCATTGAAATTTATCTTTTATGATGCCATTCAGCTGTTGGCATAACTCCCGAAAATTGACATTAGTCTTCAGGTAAATAGGAGGTGGTTTGCACTCCTCAGAAGGCAAGTTCTCCAGTGGACTATACGTGTTGCTGGTACTCACCTGAAGATCCTTGAGTACCTTCACCTTATGCATATCACCTGATGGGGGTGGGTTTTTTCTTTTGATTGGCACCTGATGCCACTCCATCTCCGAGGTGCTTGGGATGTTCAGATCGCTGTCAGTTACGTGAATGGGATAATATGAAGTTAGCTCTACTTTTTTTGACAAACATTTTTATTTTGATTTTTGTGTAGGATTCTGATAATCCGGTCGTTCTCTATTAGTTTTAACAAATATTAAATCTATAAACCGTTAAAAGCGAGAAATTGGAAGAATGGAGTCTACCGAGCTCAGGATCGCCACTTAGAAATCTAGCTGAGGCACTTAGGTCAGATGCTTTAATCGGGAAGTTGAAAATAACTTTGAGCACGTCGTCCTTCGGATGGGACTTTAAGCGATGATCCAGGGCTTCATCGAATGTGAGGTACTCGATAATGAGACGTATGTTATGTAAATAAACCTGGGTAGGTGAAATTTCACTTAGTTTGAAAATAAGCTTGAGCACGTCGTCCTTCGGATGGGACTTTCCTGATACATCTGAATCTGTCGTATCAGTTTTAACAAATATTAAGCCTATAAACCGTTAAATAGCGCGAATTTTGAAGAATGGGATCATATGAAGTTAGTTCAACTTTTTTTGAAAAACATTTTTATTTCGATTCTTGTGTAAGCGATTAGAGATACTGAACATGAGTAGTATATAAAGGCCGGTTCTGGCGCCACCTCCTCCTCCCAGATCCACCACCTCCACCTCACTCCACAGACACATCTTTCCACCTCCACCTCCTCCTCCGAAACTCTGCTCCACACTTCATCTGCTCCACCACCTCAATTCTGATCCTGCTCAATTCTGATCCACCACCACCACCACATCTGCTCCACACTTCATCTGCTCCACCTCCTCCTCCTCACCCACCATCGTACATCCCCATCTCGATAAGTTTCCACTCTCCCTCTAAACCCCGATAAGTTTCCACTCTCCCCTTTGAATCACCTACCATCGTACATCCCCACCTCAATAAGTTTCCGCTCTCCCTCTAAACCCTACTTAAATTTTTTTTTTAATTAGCCCACTAGCGCTCCCAAGCGTCTAGAAATCAAATTGTTATTGATATTGAATCAACTTAAGAAAAAAAAAACCATACCCGACGGGATTCGAACTCACCACCTTCCATTTTGGAGTCTGGCTTGCTAACCCCTCGTCTTTCATGACATGTTTGTACAAAGGAGCTGTAATCTAGGTATATAACGTTCAAGTCATACATTTTCAGATATCAAGTAACAATTATGGTGTATTCTGGGGTAGTAATGATTATTCCTATCGATTATTAATAATTAACTTTTTTTTTTAAGTCTGATTTCGTGACCTTGAACAGGCACTTGCGTGATCAAGCATGTCGAACCCTGCATTCGTGTAGCCTACCTTATCACGTCCTATCATCATCATCATCATTGTATTCAGTATTATTTTAAACTGGAGTATAATGATGGAAAAATCGCCTACCTACACTTTTGAGCATGTCGTCCTTCGGTGCCTTGAATAGTATTGCATTTGAAAATTTAATTCAAAGCTCGTCATATTGAGTATGTTGTCCGATTGGAGTAATATGCGCAAAAAAAATCATTTATCTTCAATTCCGAGCACGCTGTCCTTTGATGTTATTCGTTAATTCTTGATTTTTATATATCTACTATGGTTTGGAAATGAGCTTCGTAGCTATAGGAATTGAGTCGTTGTCGACATATGTCGAGACCTGTGTTGCAGGCATACTTCACCAATTTTAAATTTTCAGATATATATTAACAATTGTCATATACTTAATATAGATTATTCCAACAATCGATTATTAATAATTTCACGAGTTCTCCGACTTGATGACATCCTTGACCTTGAAATGTTTTTTGCAGGCATATACATGTTAAAACATGTCGAGACCTGTTGTTGCAGGCATACTTCACCAACATATACACAAAGAATACAAATTTTGGGATTTCGGGACAAGTATAAAAAATACACTTAATTTTTAATAGCATGGATTTTTATTTATTCTCATTTACATACATTTTTGTATTGTGTATCATATTATATTTTCAATGTTCTCTTGATTCTTCCATCGTTTGCGTTTTCATATCCGTCGGCTAAGCCTTCCAGCCCCACATGGTGTTTCCTTGAGCTCAAAGTCCCAAACCTTCTTGTATTTTTTTTTTGGAGATTGGTCTAATGTCTTTCTAGTCATCATGAATGGTTTTTTGTTTTGTAAAACATTCTTTATATACTGAAACAGAACTAAATTGTTAGATTCATATAAGCACCTTTCTTAGTAGAAAGCCTCCCCACCGCGTCAAGGTGAAGGTGCGTCGAGGAGGAATGGTTGAAGTAGCTTTTATTTAAAAACAAAATTGTCTGCGTGAGTCTAAAACTCTCCCCAACCTGCAGGCATTTACACAATCATGGTCTGCGGGCGTCTATAACCTCTCCAAACCTTCACTCATACGACCTGCGTGCATCAATAGCCTCTCCAAGCCTTCATCCCCACTACCTGCAGGCATTTATAGCTTTCCTCACGACTCCAATGAAAGCTACCTCAACAAAATAACCTTTATATAAATTAATAAAAAGAACAATAGCAAATAAACTTTGAAAAAGCGTTTCTATTAGGTAAATTAATTCAAAATTTTCCTTTTTGAAGAAAAAACAAAATTAATAGTATTACTTTATGAACTCAAAAAAAGAATAGCAATATAAAATCAAAATTGGACATTATCCAGTCTCTTAATACGTGAACCCCATAATGAGTACACATGTTAGGGGTTTTAGAATGCAAAAGGCACTCTGATCCTGAAATAGGAGTTAATGTTTCAACTCTTGGGCAACCATAATCTTCCATATTGACAATATTCTCGTGTCTAAGTAAATGATATAAAAATCTCTTCTTTTCCAATCCCTTGACAAAAATGTATCGATATTTCAGTAGATTAGTCAGTAGAATACGTTCAACTTCTTCGTATTCTGTTTCCCGATCACTCCATTCTAATCTGTGGTAATTTTTCATAAGTCATCTATTTGATCTTATGCTCTTTACATTTGTAATAGGTTGTTTAGGGGGTTTGAATATCCAGTGTCTACTAGCAAAGCTGGTAACGTCCATAATGGACAGTTCCTTCAAAATATATTGCAAGTTATCATCGAGGAAACACTGAATCTCAACAATAACCGCTTCGGTGGAGGCCATGCTTGCAACTGAGGTATGAAGAATGAGCTACCTCGTTGGGAGCGGGTCCTTATATAGACCGAGTTGACGCATGCGCAGTAGTCGAAAAAAAAGGGGAGGGGGAACTGCAAGAGTTGACGTGTCGTCAACAAGCAGTGACATGTATATTCATGAATATACATGTTTTTGCATGTACTGACTGAAACAGGGTTGTTATTTATAGCAGTCTTCGTAATACGTTTGTGAGCGGATTGTATTCTATGGCGCTATCATGTATGATTATGCAATAAGCCGTGGTATCAGCAGGGAAAGCTTGCGTCGCTTCAAATTCTAGACGAACGTCCACCGGCCCGGTCTTAATGGACTCCGATTGCTTTGAACAATCTATTACCGCTAAAGGAGCTTTGTCCTTGAAATTTTGAAAAGAAAGTAGGGGATGTGATGGTAATTCGGGATAGTATGAGCTTTGGAAAGCTGCGTACATGTAGTACAAAACTGCATACTGATTTCTATCAAAGTTAATTTTTTTTTTTTTTTTTTTTTTTTTTTTTTTTTTTTTTTTTTTTTTTTTAATTCTATTTGCAATCTATATACAATATATACATAATAAGCAAATATGTGGTAAAAGAAAAATATAACGTCACTTGATGGGAGAAGCCAGCCAGCGCTGACACTCCCTCGAAAGTTAATTGTCATTATTCACTATCCTCCGAGAGAAGATCGCGAGGCCACCTCCTGTTCAAGCGGCGGGGAGGATTGTCAGGATGGGAATGAGAGGAAAGGTCTTGTGCGAGAGGATTTGAATGGGAAGAAAGGTTTCTGTGGAATGATTGGAATCGGGATTTGATTAATTCATTTACAGTGGGAATACTGAGATCTCTGTGTAGGACTTTATTGGTGACATAGAAAGGAGCGTTGACAATTCGTCGGAGGAGTTTGGACTGGAATGCTTGGATACGATTGATGTTGGATTGTTTAGCTGTACCCCAAAGTTCGAGTCCGTAAATCCAAATTGGACGTATAATGGTCTTGTAAATCGTAAGTTTGTTGTTAGTCGTCAGTTTCGATTTTGGTCCAAGTAGTCGACGTAACAGTCCGTATCTTCGATTCAGTTCTTGTCGTTTAAGTCGTGTATGTGGGTTCCACGTAAGTCTACTGTCTAGGTAAAACCCGAGATAGCGGACTTGGTTTGAAGAGGGAATCAGGATGTTGTTAATGATGACGGGAGGACAGGATTGAGGGCGTAGGGTAAATGTGACTTGAACACATTTCTGCTCATTTAATTTAATTCTCCAGAGGTTGCACCACCTCTCTATTTCAGTGAGGTGCTCCTGGAGGATGAGTGAGGCTACAGCAGGATCAGGATTGGTGGAAAGGATTGCTGTGTCGTCAGCGTAAGTCGTCAGTAATGTCTGAGGATGGATAGGAATGTCGGCAGTATATGTATTGTAAAGGATGGGACCTAGGATGCTACCCTGTGGGACACCGGCCCGAATAGGTATCAGTTCTGAGTACTCAGAGCCTACTCGGACCTTGAAATGGCGATCACTAAGGTAAGATTTCAGGATGAGGTAGTAGGTACTGGGAAGGAAGTGTTTCAGTTTGAAGAGCAGCCCCGGATGCCAGACTCGATCAAAGGCTTGCGCCACGTCGAGAAAGGCGCCCGTGCAATACTCCTTGCATTCTAATGCATTAGATATGCAATCGACAACCCGAAAACACTGTTGGGTAGTGGAATGTTCAGGACGAAATCCAAACTGGTGTTTAGGTAAAATGGATTGAGATTCAAGGATTGGGATAAAACGTTTCAACAAGAGTTTTTCAAGGATTTTAGAGAAGATTGGGAGCAAGCTAATAGGACGGTAGGAAGAGACATCAGAGAGAGGTTTGTTGGGTTTGGAAATAACAGTAAGGATGGAATACTTCCATTGGACAGGAAAGTAGGTAGTTCTGAGGACTGAGTTGTATATAAGGGTGAGGAAAAGGACAGCTTTGCGGGGAAGGTTTCGTAGGATTTTCCCTGTGATCAGGTCAAATCCAGGAGACTTACGGATTGGAATTTTATTTAGAATGTGTTGTACATCAGAGGGATGAAAGGCCTTTGGCGGAGGAGAGAGAGGCAAAGGACTGGTAAGGAACTCTTCAACTTCTGAAGTATGAAGGGCGTTATAATCAGGATGGGGTGTGAACGTATTTTTGAGGTGAGAGGCAAAGAGCTGAGCCTTCTCCTCGTCGGATCTGACCCAGGAGCCATTTTGCTTGATGGGATAGGATAAAGGACTATATTTTAGAATTTTTCGGGTTGCAAACCACAGGGAATTATCTTTGGTGGAAAGGGAAGCTAGGTATTCATTATAATTTTCGGAGCGGAATTGTGAAAGTTGGATTTTGAGGTTTCGGGAAAGGTTATTGAAGGCAGTTTTGTCGGAAGGATACCGTGTTCGTTGCCATAGGGCACGAGCGCGGCGTTTTTCTGAAAGGAGAAGTTGGATGTGGCGAGGAAGAGGAGGGTTCGGGTTTGAAACTGTAGGAGGAGTAGGAGTAGATGAAGCGTTCCAAGCACAGTCCTGTATGGCTTTAGTGAATTTTTGTACGGCTTCATCTAAGTCCTCAGGAGTTTTAAGGA
Source organism: Aradus depressus (assembly GCA_963662175.1). Taxonomy (NCBI): domain Eukaryota; kingdom Metazoa; phylum Arthropoda; class Insecta; order Hemiptera; family Aradidae; genus Aradus; species Aradus depressus. The sequence goes on along the minus strand of OY759225.1, from coordinate 4,351,544 downwards.
TTACATTTAAGTCAATTTGGTTTTCTAAGGAGGTTCTGAAGAGATCCCAATTCACTGGGCCGGGAGTTAAGGAAGGCTTTGATGGGACAGATAACGGGGTTAGACCAACGGTGAGGAGAACAGGACTATGGTCTGAGGATAAGTCGGGGAAGGAATAGGTAGAGGAGAATAAGGATCCTATGCCAGATCCAACAAAGAAGTCTACGAGGTCTGGGTTGCGGTTAGGATCAGTAGGCCAATAGGTGGGAGAGCCGGGGGAGTAGATGTCATAGTGTTGGGTGTTAATAACATCGTTTAGGATTCGTCCTCGGGAATTTGGAACTCTGCTTCCCCACTGGTGGTGCTTCGCATTGAAGTCACCGCCAACGATGAAGCAAGGCCCCAGGGATCGGAAAAGGGTGAGGAACTCGTGATGGGGAATGAGTTTACTGGGAGTACAATATACTGCCGAGATAGTGACAGGGAAGGGAAAAAGTGACAAGGAGATCGTAGCGATTTGGAATGATTCTGTAGCCCGTGAGGAGAAAAGGTGATGGGATAAGGACTGTTTGATAAGGATGAGTGCGCCACCTCGGGCCCTATCTCCTGGGTAGTCAGACCTGTAGCTCCGGTATCCTGGGATACTGAAGTACAGGCTGGTTGTCAAGTGGGTTTCCGTAATGAGAGCGATGTCTACATGTCTGTCAGTTAGTAGTAGTTCTAGTTCTTGTCTATGGGGTAACAGCCCATTCGAATTCCAAAGGAGGATCTGGAGAGGAAAGGAATTTAAAGGGATCATCGGGAGGATTCGGGTAGGAGTTTAGAGACGAGGAGGCTTAACATCGATATGAGAGGGGTGATTAACGACTTAAAGTCATTGAGAAAGGAGGTGAGGTGACTGATAACATCAGGGGTTGAGGATGTAGGGAGCTGGCTGGATGGGAGAGGATGAGGAAGGTTTTTTGGCTGTTGGGGGTAGTGAGAGGTAGGAGGTGGGTAGTGAGAGGTAGGAGGTGGGTAGTGAGAGGTAGAAGATGGCTGTGTTCGTGGTGGGCTGGCCACTTGGGCGTAGGACCGGGGAAGTGAGGAGGTGGCTCTGGGCTGACGAACTGCAGCTGGCTGGAACCTGAGCTGGGGCACTGGTCTCAATGGTGGCGGTGGAACTGGTAAAGGAGCCGTCGGTGTCTTCATGGGGGGTTTGGCTGCAGCTTGCCTCTTCTTCATACGATCTTGTATTTCTCTGTGGACCTGGCAATCCCTGTAGTTGATAAATGTTATTATATAGTCGGACGATATAGGACCAACCTCTTCCAAACCCTTTCTAACCATCTCTCTTCCTTCCAGAGACGTTGCCGCAGTTTGAACTTCCTCTAATGGCGTGGAAGGTGTTTCAATCACTTCTTCCTCGCACAAGTAACTCGGCATGCATGTTGGTTCGACCGTTATTTCGCCCCTATCCTGTGTATCTTATTAGGTAGAGGGGGTGGGAGCACATGATGCTTCCTCGAACCGGAGGTCTGTCGGAGAATGGACCTGTCTATGCCATTTGGGAGTCCATTGCACCTCTTCGTCTTTAACTAATCTTTCTTCTCCCCGTGCATACCGTGATGTGGATGGAATGGGTAAGAAAGATGGTCTAATTTTGCTTTCTACTGTTTCTTGTTTGAGATTTGGCTTATCAATGATACGGTCTTGGAGTAAATTCTCAAGAGGTTTTATGATAGGCCTATACTTTAATTTCAAATGTTCCTCATAGTCCTGTCTTTTACGCTTCAAAAAATAACATTTGTCTCGTATGGACCTTTTGATATCTTCGAGTTCTCTAGTGACACTCTTAGATGTTGCTCCTTCCATGGTTTATGATGGACTGGATAGGCCTTTGACTACTGAACTATTATTTAGGTATCGAAACCCTTGCGGTAACGCCCATTATTGAGCTCCCTATCTTCATCGATAACCAGAAACCCATACTTATCTCTCCCCCAACATGTTTGGCAAATTTCTTTGAAATCATTAATGGTCATGTCAGAATTCACATGGTCTTCATAAATTCTCTTCATGTTTAAATTATCTTGCTTGAAGACTATTAAAAAATTAGCATTGTCCCGAATCAAATGTTTTGGAATGCGAGTATAACTCTGTGCAAGATAAAAACTGTCGACACCATTATGACGTCCTTGACAAAAGTACGACCTGATTGGATCCTGTCTATCGCATGAAATATCATCAAAAATGAAAATAGAATTAGGTAAGGCTAAACTGGGGTTAGGAATTTCCGAATGATCTCCATATGGAAAAAAATTTATATCAGTAATCGTTTCCAAAAGTTTCGAGAGCTGTATGTATTTAGGTTGGTTTAATGTTTTGCTGAAAAGATATATGTTTTCAAACTTAAGTCCATGGGGGTCATATAGTAAGGCTTCAAGTTGGTTTTACCGCAATTAGATGGTCCACATATAATGCATCGAATACTGTCTGGAAACAAAGGGCCATGTTTGGGGTCTCGAGGCACGTTATGGCCAACATTATAGAACACTTTAAGATTTTGTTCTTGCTTCACGAAGCGCATGATGACTACTGAGTAAACATCAGTGCCTTCCTGCTATTTATAGTTTTCTGACTACCATGAGATGGCAGATATGATGTGATTATTACAACAACGAGGGGGAAGAAAAAAAAGGTTTTATTTTGTAAACAAGATTCTACAAGCTATTGGCGTAACCTGGCTTGGAACGGGCTTTGGCAAAGTTGAAGCCTGAGACCCTCCTCCTTCTTTTGTAACCCGGCTTGGAACGGGCTTTGGCAAAGTTAAAGCCTCAGGCGCTTTATGAAGTTGTAGCCTGAAGGGCTTTATTTTTTTTACAAGTTAATTTTATTTTTATTATTTTACTTTTTTTTCCTCTACTATGTTTTCGTTACATTAATTAGCTTTTCGGGTTTTTTACTACCTCGCCAGTGACCTTCATTCTGGTTTACGGGTGTTCTACAACCTCGCCAGTGACCTTCATTCTGGTTTACGGGTGTTCTACAACCTCGCCAGTGACCTTCATTCTCACCAATGTGCTAAAGATCGTGTGACTCAAACCCAGGGTCTCTGCGTAGGGATCACACTCTCCAAGCATGCACACATGCATAAAACAAAACAAAGTATAGAAGAAAAAAGTAAAACAATTAGTGAAAATACGTATTAATATTAGTGCCAGAGTATGTAACTATCATTTAAGAAAAAATATATAATAATAAATTTAAAAAATTGCTACAGAGATACGACATTTTATAGTGTAGATCTGTAATGCCCATGGGCAAGAGTTGAAACTCCATCTTCCAAAATAATTCGTTTGTCGTCAAACGGGTTCGGTGATGTTTTATTAATTTCGACTGTACTTATATTGTGTAGCCGGGAACTGATGGTACACATTCTGTGCCTCATGATTGCACTTTCTTTTAGACAGTAAAGATAATCATCAAAAGTTATTTTATTTTGAACTACCCGCTTTTGTATACCTTTCAGTGTTTTGATTTCGTTAGTCCTTTTCTTAAACGAGTACATTTTTTCTCTTAGTGCCACATAGCCTAATATCAAATCGCCATTCATCTCATCTTTAAATTTCCCCATCACTTTTTTATTCACGGTTGAATGGCATGGATGCTCTTTGGGGAAGTCTGACGTGTCAAAATACGCCATCATATTTTGTTCAAGATCCTTATAGAAATCCGCGGTTCTAATCTTGTAAACTAAAGAGTCAGTGTCCATGTACATTAGCTTTATGTTTTCCGGTCCGTACGTGGGTATCATAACATTATAGTGGTGATGATACATGTGTTTCTTAGAAATATCGAGTATACTCATGCCGATGTATATTGGCTTATCAAAAATTATTTTTTTCTTTGATAAATGAACCGCAGCCAAGTTTTCATTAAAAATAGTTCGGTCTAAGAATTCCGGTTTGGCGATTAGTTTTTCTAATTGCCTATGATCGGTTACTAACTTCATATTCATTCTTTTCCGAATAGATTCCATGGTCTTGCCAAATATGGAATTGTTGAATAATTTGTATACGTCTCTTTCAAATGCTGTAGTTGCTCGCGCTCTGAGATTTGTATTGTGTTGAATGTATGGTGCTAGCCATTTTGACTGACGAAACTTAATAGCTCTGTGAATATTCACTAACTTAAAACCGTTTTCCAGTGCTTGCTTTAATGCGGTATAATGAAGAACATAGTTTTTTCTATTTCCTAAATGGGTTACGAGTTTTTTCTGCTTATTTATTTTCATTGTTTCGGACAAAAACGGTAAATCGTTGTGTTTATCATGAAGCTCCATTGGATAATCTACGTCTACCTCAAGTATATAGCCCACTTCATCGTCTTCATTCATCTTTGAAACGTCGAGGTCGTTTGGATTCATTACCCATTCAAAATTATCAGTCGGAAGTGGCATTGTCATGGCATAACCAAACAGGTTAACGCAATCTTGGTAATTGATAAACACAGGTTCATCTCCCGGATTATAGTTGTCAGTAGCCTCATTGTTTGCTTCCGCATATCTATGTGACACCTGACAAATACCTCCGCGTATTCCTTTTTCGATCATTAAGACCATGTTGTAATCTGTTAGCAAATGGATTCTTTGCTTCGTGAACCGGAGCATGGCTTCCCACGACAATCCCGGAAGAGTGTAAAATTGAGCAGGATCCAGCTTATGACTTCCCATAGTGATAGTCCGAAAGTTTTCAAACACGTCTGCCAACAGCAAGACATCCGTTTTTAAATAGATGTCGCTGTATTCTCCAAGTGTACGGCAACCAAACTCATTCCAAACATCACTCGCATGTTTATAATCTTCAGCAGAGATTCCACACCCGTTCAATTTGCTGTAGAATTCTTCAATGGGTGGCAAAGATGTCTCTTCTAGCTTGGCCCAACTTGACACGTACTCATATGGAAAAACCCCTTTTCTTTTCAACAGTTCCATTTTGTTGCCTCCGAAATATTTTTCGGTTTCCTTCAAAATTGGAGCGTTTTTTACCAAAGCATCCAAACTTGCCGGCATGCATCGAAATGTATCGAGGAATCGCAAACTAATGTGTTTGTTTATGTGCTTTGTGAAGGAAATATACTTTTCCTCTGTGTTGGGAATAACGTCTATTCTTCTGTTGTCGTACCCCAGTTCGCGAACTATGAAATGGCTATCATATCCAGAGAGGTTATGAAGAAGTACTGGTATAAATTTGGGGGTCTGGTAGCGTAAGTTACACGAATTATGAGCAGGGCCTCGGTATTTTCCAGATAGATGTGAGTGGTCTCTTACCTTTCCGTTGTGTTCTGTGTCAGAAAAAGGTTTATCGCACAAATAACATGAATTAGCCTCATTGAATGACTTAGCTTCATCCGCCGTTAACACTTCCATATCCTTCTTAGTTAAATATATGTCCGAAATAATTTCTGCAATATTTTTTAAATTTTGTACAAACTTTGCCGCAGCATCAACACCACGGTATATTATAGGATCTGTTGGGAGAGCAGACTGAATATCTTCAACTTCCTCTGACTTTTTGACATACAGGCAATAGCTCATGGGAATGTGATTATGACAGTGGCGTGTGTTTTTATTGTTCGGTGGGTCTTCTTTAGGTTCCAAGATTGTCTCAAAATCAGCATAAATGACATACGGAACTGGCAATGCTCGTTCTACTTTTCCAAACTCTATGTACGGTTTTTCCAAGGGGAGTTCCACGCGGGCAGGTTTATATTCCCTGCAGTCTGCGATATGCTCCAAATACCTGCTTTCACCGTCATACCTCTCGTCGAAATGAGTGAAACATCGTTTACACATTTTTATTATATGCTCATGTCGTGTAATTTGAGAAGACACAAGGCGCTCAAAATTTTTTATGTATACATAGTGCTGCTTCTCCCCTTCTGTCAAAAGAAGTAAATCTCGATGGTGATCCAATTCTTCTTTTACTATTTTCATAGGAAACACATTATTGTTTTTGTCCAACCCGAACACATTTATGGAAATATTGTTTTTTTGCTCAAAATATTTAATTTTTTCGTATTCCATCGGATATTTTATTGAGCTGAAGTCGTATCGGTGCTGGATGTGTGAATATTTCGAAACTCGGTTTTCATCACGTGTGATTAATTTTGCTAGTACAGCGTAGCGAAAGCATTGGTCATCTTCGTTTTGAACATTGGTACAAGCTTTTTTTGAACTAATAACGGATGGCAGGGGGATGTACGTGCTACCTCGCAAAGGCTTATACTTGTTAATACGTAGTCTCAAACCATCCACTGCGTATAAGGCCCATCCGCTCTTTCTTAATTGTGACTCTTCCAATTCCTTAATAATAGTATTGATGGCGTTCGTCAATACTTCATCTATAGGGGTCTCCATACATAATACTTTATTTTTGGTTTTGAATGCGGTATCCAAAAGTTCGCCAAGCTGGTTTTGCATTGTACAATCAACGACAATGTTGAACTTGACTGAGTTGTGTTCTGCTACACAATCCTTGAGCTTTATCATTATCGTCAGTTTTATATTATTTAAAAAACTTATTAAATCTTTATTTTCCTCACTTGTCACGAAAAAAGATTTTAACCGTCCTTCAAATGACGTCTCATACTCATATAGCCCATTTGATGTAGTTGCTGAAGCCATCAAGTCGTTTTTTTTGGGCTCTCCTTTTCTTACCAATTTTGGGGGCGAGGGGCCCATGCAGGAATTTTCATGTGATGTTAAATTATCTTTATACTCACCACAATGTGTGCATATAGATGCTACGAATTCGTTAAACTCCTGGGAATCTCCAAACGATGTTCCACAGGACGTTTCGTGGACTAAAAGCGCCGCTTCTGCAGAATACTCCGCCCCACATTTAGAACACACATAACTATTAACTACATTTTTCGATGAATTACAAAATGGTTCGTGGGTTAGTAAGCACTGTTGGGTAAAATTTTCTCCACATTTACTACATAAATAATCAGAGTAATTTTTCTGTGGTATCTTGTTATTCTGTTTGCAAATAAGCTGGTGCCTTCTTAGACTATCTATCCGTGAGAATGTTTTACTACAAAATGAGCAAGGATGATTTCCTGCAGAAGTGAGCTTGCAGGTAAGCTCATGTCGTCACTTACATCCCCAGCCTAGCGCCCCAGCAGCTGCGGAGTCAGCAGTATATCTTAGCTTATATATACGCTCCTTTCCCCCCACCATTCAGTCTGTCATTAGCCATCCTTCATGTAACATCTCTTGTACCATCTAAATAAGTGTTAATTGTCAAATAAAGTTTTTAAAAAGTTCTTTAGTGAAGTGCGAGATTTAATTGGCGCCCGAACAGGGACTAGCGCTGTTGAATTAGGAACCAGAAGCCCAGCTTTAAGGAAGACTGACGCCGTTCCGAAAAGGAGGAGTTAAGAAGATCCGAAGAAATTCCAGATATTTATTCTGCAACAGGACCTGGACTCTTCCACAACAGAAGTATTTCAATACTTATCCTGCTAGCCATCAACCCAACCATCGAATCAACCCTTCAGAACTTCCAGGAACTTGAGGTAGTTTAAAACATTTATTAGGTTAAGAATTTTTATATGTTGAATGACTAATTTATCTGACAGACTCAACATTAACAGACAAATAGACACTATGACACAATCACCACCCACTATGACACAATCACAACCCACCATGACTTCCTATTCAATGACACGAGATGATTACGAACACATCCCTACTTACGATGGGAATCCAGGAGACTTGATATATTTTATAGAGGCAGTCACCTCTGTCTTTAACTCGGTCTGCCAAGATACAAATTTACTACAGAATCAAAATCATGCACGTCTCCTAACCAAAGTAAAATCTAGACTAGTAGGAAATGCCAGACATTGTCTCCTTACAAACACATTTAACACTGTACAAGACATTCTATTTTATTTACAAAACTCTTTCAAAGATTCACGGACAATAGAACAATTATCCGCCGAACTCTTTAGCATTAGACCCCATTACAAAGAAAACCCCCTACAATACATTGACAGAATTGCAAACGTGAGAGCCTTAATTTTTTCAAGAGCGAAAATGGAAAATATAGATCAAACAGAATATATGCGTATGAAGGATCTAGAAATAAATTACCATGTTAGATCTAACCTTCATCCCGATCTGTGTGACTTCTTAGCCCATGTCAATTTAAAACATCTAGACGATCTAAGAAACTCCTTGCACAATGACGCTTCTCACATAATGGACAGACTATACGGGAACAGACAAGACTTTTACCCAAAACCTCGAATCCAAAACAACCGTTTATGGAACCCACCAGTACAGCGGGAACCTAGATATAATTTTCCCCCTCGAGACTACCAACAAACCTTTAACCAACCTAGACACAATTTTCCCCCTCGAGATTATCAACAAACCTTCAACCAACCTAGATATAATTTTCCCCCTCGAGACTACCAACCTAGACAGAATTTTTCCCCTAGACCAAATTTTTTCCAAAATAAACAACAATACAATCAACCTACACCACAAAGACATGACTCACAAAACACTGTGTCCATGAGAACCGTTAGGTCAAATCCAACACACCATATAGAAGAGCCATTGGAGACCCAAAATAAGATCAACAACTTAGAAGCCACAGTCAACTCATTAGTGGATAAGCTAGATCATTTTTTAGGATTAGATCGGCCGCCCCCTGCCCCGAATATACCGTAAGTTTATTGGAAGATCTTCCACACTTTAGGGACAAATTGGGAAAGACATGGCTTTTGGACACGGGATCATCAAAAAATTATATACACCCAAATTCTCTACCCGAGGGAATTAAAATTAATTCGGAAGAATTTGTCGTCAAGACCCCCGTAGGACGCGAAAATGGTTCACAGAGTATTGTGATAAACCTAGCTCCGTATCTAGGGATCCACGACGAATTATTAGTTAAGTTTTTTATTTTTCCTTTTAGTAATAAATATGACATATTAGTCGGTTTTGAGACGATGAAAGAAACACAATGTAAAATAGATTGTGAAAATGAAAGTATTTCCTTATTGAATAAAAATGTAATAATAAAAAATAATAAGATATTAGAAAATAATTTGTTTTATATTAATAATGAAGAATTAAAAAATATGATAAGGCACCAACATTTAGATGATAAAATAACTAACAAACTATTAACGATTACCCAAAAATATAACAGAATAATAAAAAGAGAAGACGAACCGTTACCTGCCACTAGCCTCCTAAAACACAAAATTATCTTAAAAACTGACCGACCCATTTACGCTCGTAATTACCGATATCCCAACCAATTTAAAGAAGACGTTGAAGACGAGATAAACAAATTATTAAAAAACGGTATAATACGCGAAAGTATCTCCCCATTTAATTCTCCAATCTGGATCGTCCCCAAAAAAACGGACGCTAGCGGTAAACGAAAAACGCGAATGGTTATAGATTATCGAAAATTAAATCAAGAAACCATACCGGATAAATTCCCCTTACCCAACATTGAAGATCTTTTAAATAAGCTTAAAGGAGCTAAGTATTTCTCCACCATAGATTTAACTTCGGGATTTCACCAAATTCCTATGGAGGAAGAGTCAATAGAAAAAACTGCCTTCAGCACTGAACAAGGTCATTACGAATTCTTACGTATGCCTTTCGGACTTTGTAACGCACCCCCTACATTCCAAAGAATGATCAATATGGCTATATCCAATCTGAAAAATGTTCTAGTTTACATGGACGACATTATAATATTTTCTGACACAGTAGACGAACACCTCCAACTTCTAACAAAAGTTTTTCAGAGAATACAAGACCACAATTTAACTATACAATTAGACAAAACTGAATTTTTGAAAACAGAAATACCATTCCTTGGACATATAGTATCAATCGAAGGTTTAAAACCTCATCCAGATAAAATTCAATCCATTATTGACTTTCCTGTCCCTCAATCGGAAAAAGAAATACGACAATTTCTCGGACTGACAGGGTACTATCGAAAATTTATTCAAAATTATGCCCACATTAGTAAGCCCCTCACACGGCAATTACAAAATAAAATTCCGCAAATAACAGAAGAGTACACTACAGCTGTCCGAACGCTGAAAGACCTCATTACAAATTCTCCTATTTTACAATTCCCCGACTGGAATTTGCCTTTTACTTTAACTACCGACGCTAGTAATATCGCCGTTGGAGCAGTGCTTTCCCAACTTTCAGAAGGGAGGGAACACCCTATTGCCTTCGCATCTCGAGCACTTTCAGAGACAGAACAAAGATACTCTGCTATTGAAAAAGAACTACTCGCAGTAGTATGGGCATGTAATCATTTTAAACCTTACTTATACGGAAAGAAATTCACACTACAAACGGACCACAAACCACTTATTTGGATATTCACGATGAAGAATGCCAATAATAGACTAATGAAATGGATATTTCAATTATCTGACTTTGAATTTAACATCCAACACATAGAAGGAAAAACGAATGTAGTAGCAGATGCACTTTCAAGAATAACACCACAGCAAAATTCTTTGAACGCCCTGGAACAACAAAACATTGATACTGAACTTGACTTAGACAGCATAATCAGAACCGTGAACATGAATCCAGAATATGACACGCTGATAGCAGACCTAGAGAACATGATAACTGACCAGACAGATAACAATACTAGGGAAGGACATGAGTCAGACTTAGCTACAGTTCACTCACAAGAAACATCTAACCAACAAGTATGGATAGTAGACGAAGACAAACCAATTAACGTTGAAAAAAATCAAATATTCCTACAACGAGGAAAAAGAAAAATATATTATACTAAGCCTTTTGGAAAAAATAAATATTTAATTGAAACAGCTTACCCTTGGCAACAAGATCTAGAAGGAATATTGACCGAAATATTAAAACCCAATACAGTCTATGGTATCCATTGCGAACCAAGTATAGAATCACTTAGAAATGAATTTGAAGGAACATTCAACTCCATTTCAAAAATAATACAAGAAAGTTACCCTACGGTAAAAATAAAAAGATACAAAAAGAAATGTATAGATGTACTTTCGGAACAAGACCAAAATGACATTATAAACAACTACCATACGGGCAAGACATTCCACAGAGGAGGACTTGAAACATACAACAAACTAAGACGACAATACTATTTCCCCAGAATGAAAGACATTATAATGACTTACGTTAATAAGTGCGATACTTGCAGACAGACAAAATATGACAGGAATCCAATAAAAACAAAATACTGCATTACTCCCACACCAGACAAACCGTTTGAAGAACTAATGATAGACACTCTACACTATGACCAAAAATATATAATTACCTTAGTAGATACGTTCTCTAAACGACTATTTGCTAGAATAATAAATCATTTAAATGCCACTCAGATAACACAAGTTATAATAGAGTATCTCGAATTATTCCCAGCCCCAGAAAGAATAAAAATGGATAACGGGAGAGAATTCAAAAATTCTCTAGTCGAAAATTTATTGAACACTCAAGGGATCGAACCTTATTATACTACCCCAAATCATCCTAACTCCTTAGGACTACTAAACAGAACTCATTCTACCCTAATTGAAATTATTAGAAGTACCACTAAACTGCACCCTAAAGATAACTTAGAGAGTAAATTAAAAATAGCAATAATTGTTTATAATAACTGTCTAAATCAATATCTAAAATTAACACCCAACGAAATTACATTCGGACCTAACCATAAAACAGTTAAAGAAACGGAAGGACTGATAAAAGAAAAATTAATCGAACAATACCATGAAAAATTAAAAACTGTACAAACATTAATTAGAGAACAAATTAATCAAGAAAAGGAAGTTCGAACAGACAGACTTAATAAATCTAGAGAAGACCCAACGATACCTGACGAAACGTATGCAAAAGTACAAAGACGTGTAAAATCTCAAAATCCTTATAAACCTGTAATCCAACTTAAAGATAAAAATAGAGAAATAAAAGTACATAAAGACAATTTACAGAGAAAGAGAAAAGATTATAAGCACAAAAAGAAGAAAACTAAGACTGACGATCATTCTGTTTCAGATGAAGACCCAGATTTGGATTTGGTTACTTTACCTACTGACACCGACTTTACAGTACCAAATAACGGACGTTAGCAAATCTCCCGGTGTCGTACCTATAAAATTACCTGACTCCTATATATTTGACAAATACTTCACTATAACTCATTACATTAATTATACTAACCTACACACAGAATTACAAGAGACTGAGAAAATATTACTACATTTTAAACGCTTAGGAACCTATAACATCGCGGACCACCTATTGACAATTACGAAACATAAATTACAATTATTATTTAATATTAATGAAAAGACGAGAAGCAAAAGAGGAATAATTAACGGACTTGGATCCGCCATCAATTGGCTAACGGGAAACATGGACGCGACGGACAAAGCAAAATACGACAAACTCATAAACGAAATGGAAAAAAACGAACATCACTTAGAATATAACATTGAACACCAAGCACAATCAAATAAAGACTTAACAGAAACAATACAAAAAGACATTAAAATTCTTAACAAAAATAATGAAAACTTAAAACAAATGACAAATAATATTGACAAAAATGAATTAAGACTTAGCCTCAACGAACTATATAACACACTTAACTACATACACATTAGAGTTGCTGAATTGGAGACTACTCTCGAATTTTGTAAAATGGGCATCACCCATTCTTCTATCTTTAATAATATTAATTTTAATAGGTTTAACATAACATTGATATCACATAATATGGAAACATTATGGCTCTTTAGTAAGCTTAGATGTTTGATGACAAACGGACTTCTCCATCTCTTTATATCACTTCCTCTAAAAACAGACGTAATGAACACATTTTTCTTTCTTCCTGTACCAGTTATAAAAGACAACAAACTGATAACGACAGTGACAAACCACTCTTTAATTTTAAGAAACAATGTAAATACATACTTAGGAAACTGTACATTTAGCATTAGTAATTATTATTGTAACCATTTACGAGTTATACACGACCCATGTTTAACCAACTTATTGTCAGGTTCTTCTGACGCATGTGTATCAACTACCATATTATCGAAACCTTTTATAAAATATAATTATGATCTTAATCTCTATGTTAGCTTTAAGATGCCTCTGGTACATATTCAACCTAATTCCACTCCTTTATTTCTTCCTAGAACCTCTCTTATTAAACTCCCACAGGATGAATATCTGTCAGAATGCGACAGGCCTGTAACGAAAATAATTGACTTACTTCCTTTAACATTTGAACATACTCCTGATCACATTGCTAACTATAACTTAAGTTTTGAACAATTATTATTACCCAATGTATCCTTGACTGAACTTGAGGCTTTAGATATAATTACCTTCTTTAATAATGACACCTATTATAAGATATTTTATTGTTTAACTATTTACTTATTTATAATCCATTTAGTTATATTATGTATCCATTTTATTAAAACTAAATGCCTACCTACCTCAAGTTCCGCAACAACTACAAGTACACCGGAGATCATCCAACTCAACTCTACTCGACCTCCAGTGTTCCACGACCCATGGGTCCTGCCCAATTCTCAAGGGACTTCGAAGCTTCAGAAGGGAGGACTTACATCCCCAGCCTAGCGCCCCAGCAGCTGCGGAGTCAGCAGTATATCTTAGCTTATATATACGCTCCTTTCCCCCCACCATTCAGTCTGTCATTAGCCATCCTTCATGTAACATCTCTTGTACCATCTAAATAAGTGTTAATTGTCAAATAAAGTTTTTAAAAAGTTCTTTAGTGAAGTGCGAGATTTAATTGTCGACAATTATTGAAACGAGTAAATCGCTTATCGCATTTGCCACAAACGTGGGACATGTTTATTTTATTTTAATGAATAGTAGTAAAATAACAAAATGATTCAAAATTTATATAAAGAAAAGTCAATGAACGAAACTAATTTGAAAATATAACTATAAAAAACGAATTAGAGAAAAAACAATGAACGTAACAAAATGTAACTACTGTGACGACAAAAAGTATTTGCACACCCTCTTTTGTAGGAAAAATTAAAAATTGAATAAGTATGTGCGGCTGTGATTATAATAATTTTATTTATTAGCAATTAGTGATTCATGTTATGTTGAAGAAATTGAGAAAACTTCGATGTATTAAATAAAAAAAAATAAAAAACAGAAAATTATATCGACAAAAAGTATTTGCACACTTCATTTATGATAAAAATATAAGATTTTATGCTACCTAATATTTCGTAATACAACCTTTGGCCGCTAAAATTGCCCCAAGTCTGGAAGACATTGAGTGCACAAGAGATCAATAAGACTAATATCTATTTTCCCCCCCATTCCTCCTGTAATACCTCCTTCAAGTGTTGTCTGCCAGTCATGTGGTGTTTCCGAATTCTTAGTTCTAAGTGATGCCACAGATTTTCTATTATGTTGAGGTCCGGTGACTGGGGTGGTGTGTGAAGCCTTCTTGGAGCATTATAGAGCAGCCACTCTTCAGTAATTCGGGCAGTATGCTTAGGGTCATTATCCTCTTGAAAGATGAATGAATTTTCTATACCAAGCTTCTGGATACTCGCACGTAAGTTGGTCCGCAGTATGTCCACATAACCTCTGGCATTCAGAGTATTTTCAATGAATGCCAGATTTCCGGTCCCTTTAGCAGCAACGCAGCCCCAAACCATCACGTGACCTCCTTCTCCCTTTACAGATGGAACAACATTTTGAGGGTGAAATTCTTCATTTGGTCTTCGCCAAACAAATCTTCTTCCGTCACTGCCAAACATATTAAACTTACTCTCATCTGTAAACAAAACATTTTCCCAAAATTCCTCTGGTTTCTCAATATATTCCTTTGAGAAATCAAGTCGTCTTTTTCTATTCTTCTCACTTATAAATGGTTTTTTTCTTCTACTTCGCCCATGGTAATTGGCTTCATGCAATACATTTTTTATGGTAGACACACTCACCTGCTGCTGAGATGTCGAAGCGACTCTATTAGCAATTTCTTGAGCACTTATGAAAGGGGCCGCTCTCACCTGTCTCACAATTTCTCGACGTTGTCTTTCATTTAAAAGTCTTGGTCGACCTTTCCTTCTTCTGTTTTCAATAGATCCAGTGTCTTCATACTTCTTAATGATGTACTTCACGGTTGACATATTCATATCAAGGGCGGAAGCAATCTGACGATAGCTTTTACTTTTCCTACGCAACTTGATAACTCTATGCCGAAGATTCATAGATATTTCTTTTGTTTTCCCCATCTCAACGAAACCACAGCACTGACTAATACTGAATGAGTTGATTCCTTTAAACATATCTTTATCAATAAAACTTACACTAATTCCTTTTAGAAAATAAAAATAAATAAATAAACACCAACAAGCCATTTAGGTGTGCAAATACTTTTTGTCGATACCATTTTCTGTTTTTTACTGTTTTTTATTTAATACATCGAAGTTTTCTCAATTTCTTCAACATAACATGAATCACTAATTGCTAATAAATAAAATTATTATAATCACAGCCACACATACTTATTCAATTTTTAATTTTTCCTACAAAAGAGGGTGTGCAAATACTTTTTGTCGTCACAGTATATAACACGAATTATAGAAAAAACAATGGACGAAATAAAATGTAACTATATAACACTAATTATAGAAAAAACAATGAACGAAACTAATATATCTATATAAAAAACGTAATTAAGAAAAAACACAGAACGAAACTAATTAAGTTAAATAACTTATAATTGAAAAAATATATAGAATGTAAGACAGACTTAAGTAGCAAAAGTAGAGAAAACAAGTTCTTTTCAATAACACTGAGGTATGAGCTAACTCGTTGGGTGGGCCCCTTATATAGACCGAGTTGACGCATGCGCAGTAGTCGATAAAAAGAGGGAGGGGGAACTACAAGAGTTGACGTGTCGTCACCAAGCAAGTGCATGTTCAAGAAAGGACACCAACTACCCCAACATGTATATTCATGATGTAACCTGTCTTAGCCCGAGAGTTCGGATTTTCTTATAGAAAAAATTATTTTTTAGCCCTGGAAAGAGCTGTTGTAATGGAATCCTCCTGAAAAAGTAGATATTCACTGTTGTAATTTTTTTTTCGCCATGTAAAGTTGAAGCAGAAAAATGCTTAATTCACTCCTAAAAGATCAGATGTTAAATGTATATTTTTTAACTACTCGTTTTGGTCGTTCGAACACAACATCGGGTTTCCACAAAAATTCGTCCATGGTTAATAACCATTGATAACCCCTAATATTACGAGGTGGCGTAGGCGGTCGGGGATGTGAACCCCCAAATTCATATGGCGGCGGTGTAGGAATGAGATATCCATGCTCCCAAGACATAATTATTAGAATAACTGGAATCAGTATGACCGATTGGAGCCCCTGGGTATGCCTGCAACAACAGGTCTCGACATGTTTTAACATGTATATGCATGCAAAAAACATTTCAAGGTCAAGGATGTCATCAAGTCGGAGAACTCGTGAAATTATTAATAATCGATTGTTGGAAAAATCTATATTAAATATATGACAATTGTTAATATATATCTGAAAATTTAAAATTGGTGAAGTATGCCTGCAACACAGGTCTCGACATATGTATGTCGACAACGACTCAATTCCTATAGCTACGAAGCTCATTTCCAAACCATAGTAGATATAAAAAAAACAAGAATTAACGAATAACACCAAAGGACAGCGTGCTCGGAATTGAAGATAAATGATTTTTTTTGCACATATTACTCCAATCGGACAACATACTCAATATGACGAGCTTTGAATTAAATTTTCAAATGCAATACTATTCAAGGCACCGAAGGACGGCATGCTCAAAAGTGTAGGTAGGCGATTTTTCCATCATTATACTCCAGTTTAAAATAATACTGAATACAATGATGATGATGATGATGATAGGACGTGATAAGGTAGGCTACAAATTCGAAAATCCCGTCGGGTATGGTTTTTTTTTTTTTTTCTTAAGTTGATTTAATATCAATAATAATTTGATTTCTAGACGCTTGGGAGCGCTAGTGGGCTAATTAAAAAAAATTTAAAGTAGGGTTTAGAGGGAGAGCGGAAACGTATTGAGGTGGGGATTTACGATGTTGGGTGATTCAAAGGGGAGAGCGGAAGCTTATCGGGATGGGGATGTACGATGTTGGGTGATTCAAAGAGGGAGAGTGGAAACTTATTGAGGTGGGGATGTACGATGTTGGGTGATTCAAAGGGGAGAGTGGAAACTTATTGGGGTTTAGAGGGAAAGTGGAAACTTATTGAGGTGGGGATGTACGATGTTGGGTGATTCAAAGGGGAGAGTGGAAACTTATTGGGGTTTAGAGGGAGAGTGGAAACGTATTGAGTTGGGGAAGTACGATGGTAGGTGATTCAAAGGGGAGAGTGGAAACTTATTGGGGTTTAGAGGGAGAGTGGAAACTTATCGAGATGGGGATGTACGATGGTGGGTGAGGAGGAGGAGGTGGAGCAGATGAAGTGTGGAGCAGAGTTTCGGAGGAGGAGGTGGAGGTGGAAAGATGTGTCTGTGGAGTGAGGTGGAGGTGGTGGATCTGGGAGGAGGAGGTGGCGCCAGAACCGGCTTTTATACTCTACTAACATGTTATATTTTCACCGGAATTTCCTTTTTCCCACCCTCCCAAAAAAGAAAAAAAAAATTTCTATCTTTCTGTGAACGAAAGTTCATAGTGACCAGAAGAAGGGACATGAAAGTGTCGCGAAATATTGTCAAAAAAGAAAAAAGAAGACACCTCTGGAAGAAATGCCGGAAAAAATCAACAGAATAAGAAGCTCCGAATTTTCCTGTTTTCGGCGAATGATCCATATATAATTTAAGAAATGAAATCAGGTTCAAATAAAATAAGTACATTTTCATGAAATTATTTATTTTAAATTTATAATACATGAGAAAATAAATAAATAAGTTATAACTGCTGCGTGTGACGCAAAATAAGACATTCAAAACTATAGTTGCAGTTAATTTTAAATTAATATTTAAAATCACAGAAAAATTAATTTCACGTCTATCATCACATCTCTTCATTCACTAATAAGAGCAAAATAGACTTGAATCATTGATTTTAAAACATTTTTTTTTCTTTTTTCTTTTGACATGTCAGTCAAATCGTCTGCAGTGAGCGCCATTCTCTTTAGTAGATGACCTCTCGAAATTATACCTGTTCCAAATTCAAGAGGTTGCCTCTAGCCAAGTCCCAGAACGAATTTTGGAATTTGGTAAGTCAGTGATGGTAAGGCCATTATTACAGACATCCTGCGGAAATATACAAATTATTAGAAACAAAAATTATTTTACAATGGAAATCACAAAAGAGTGTAAATATCAAAATAAATAAAAATTGTGTATAGGTTAGGTTTTATGACTCATGCCCGGGCTTTAACTACGAGGTCATATCGCCTACTACCAGAGAGCTCTTTCGTCACTCTGGTGGACATGAACCCAACTCTACTGTGGGAGTCCTAAATTTTGTCTACCCTAAATTTTTCATTCACCTAGGGCAGGGGTCTTTAACGAGTAGCGGACATCGTACAGGCTCGGGACCATCGCTTAACGTCCCATCCGAAGGACGGCGTGCTTAAGTTTACTTTACCTCCCAGATAAAATAAACTAAGGGCCTCGGTCGGTTTTTGAACCCACGATCGATACAATAAAATTGTGTATATATATATTTGGAAATTGTGTATATATATATTTGTGCTATTAGGAAAAAAAATAAAATAATTTCTGTACGAAAATTGAGTTTTACGAATTTCATAACATAAATATCACAGTAACCTGAATAAATAGCCAAGAAATATTAGTCCAACAATATTTATTATTTACTAGCTGACCCGACAGACGTCGTTCTGTCAAAAGCTATTGGACTGGATTTTTTTTTACTTGGAACCACAGCAAGTTCCTACTTAAGAAAGCCGGACACCTTAGATAGTATGCGCCTTGCAACTCCGTGCAACCAGCTATTAAGTTCTTAGGACCGCTGGGCAACACAGATAGTACGTAGTTAGGAACGCAGGGCACCGCAGCTAGTATGTGCCTCGCAACAGCGGATGCTCTAGGTATTTTGTGCTTAAGAACGCTGGTGAGAGCTATTATTTACCGTGTAACGGTGCACCTTCAAGGGAATACATGCTTAGGAAACCCACCCTATTAAAATTAGGGCTATTTCCCATCTTTAAGAAAGCTCCATGTGAGATTCATTCAGCATTAATGCACCCCTGCCCCTCCCGTCCAATAAGGAATATAAAATAATTTCTGGAAATAAAATAATTTCTGTACGAAAATTGAGTCTTACGAATTTCATAACATAAATATCACAGTAACCTAAATAAATAGCCAAGAAATATTAGTCCAACAAAATGTATTATTTATAAGGGCGCCGGTAGCTCAGGGGTAGCAAGCCTATTCAGCTCAAAATTGCGGGTTCGAAGGCAGTTGAGTTTTTTTTATCTGAGAGGTGAAAAGACCTTGAGACCGCCATTCTTCGACTGGGACGTTAAGCGGTGGTCCCGAGCCTGTGCGAAATCAGGAACTCATATGTGATAGTAAGATGTTGTGGGGCGAGATTTCTCATAGAAATTACTTGCCTTACATAAATTATGTTTTTAAACAAACAGTGGCAAGACAAAATCTTTTATTTCTATGAGAAATCAGGTACTCGTTAAAGCCCCTTACCCTAACTGAATAAAAATTTAGGACTCCCATAGTAGAGTCGGGCTCATTTGTTCCAGAGCGACGAAAGAGCGCTCTGGTAGTAGCCGATATGACCTTGTAGTTAAAGCCCGGGCATGAATCATAATAACTAATTGAAAACATTTTAATATTTTGATACCTAATCCCTGTGTGATTTCCAGACAGGAATTAATATTAGAAAAAAAAAAAACATTTAAACATAGTTATATTTTTTTAAACTTTGTTTCAATAATAAAAGAGCTGAAGAAGAATTTTTCAAGATCTTAATAATATATTAACAAGTAGGTACATGGATCAGTGGCCCCCCAAATATAATGAACAATGGTATATATTATATAATCGGATTATATTTTGTAAGTAGAGGATTCATAATTAGAAGCTTCTTTGGATAAAATCATTAATTTATGTATAATATACTTATCACAGCATCACTTTTCACATTATTTTTTGACATGAAAACGTCTATTCGCTCGTTAAGCACAGAAATAGCCGGTCAAACTTTCTTGTGTTACAAAATACCGTCAGATTTCAATCGATAATAACTACGAGACTAATAATGCGATAACAACGGTTGACGTCACAATGGATAGAGCATGCCTGTACGTGTTTGTTGTGCCTGTGACGTCATCGGGCTAGTGTGGGCGTTAAAAATTAAAGATGTCGTTTCATATAATCCTAAATATGCGCGGAATTATAAAAAACGCAAATCAGAGGAAAGCTCGCATCAAAAGGAATTTTAAAAACCTAAAAAGTCTAGTGCCGAGCAAATGCAAGAGCTATAGCAGCATCGAAAAGAAAATGAAAAATGATTTTATCCCGACGTTTTCACGGAAAATCTACGGCGTGGACCTTGACTACGCCATAATGTTTTTTTTTTTTGCATCTAAGAAAAATGGGAATTACAGACGTTCCGAGAAATACTCCCATCATCAGAATCTTTAATTTATCTGTTCTTTATGAAATCCCATGCCCCATCCGAAACCCCATAAAGGATTCTTAATCCTCATATTACATTTTGTTTCGATACATTTATCACATGGGCAGTTATTAGGATCAATTTATCCTAACTGTCCAATTGATGTTCAAGGTATAAGGAATCGTTCAAGGGTATTAACATACATTACTAAGCAAGATAGTGCTCCATTATACAATGTTAAAGTAACTGATCTACATTTTAATTACCAGACAGTTTATTATTTGAAGCCAATGAAATACTTTGAAGTTAACCATTTTTTCATTAGGGAACATAGGAGCAATTATAAGTTTTTAGAAAGATTATGTGAACAATTAAAAACTCTTTATGACCAAGAATATAGTTATTACTGGCCTGTGGTCATTCCAGATTTATATTGGTGTCATTCTTTATTAACTAAATATCTTGATTTCGTTACGACATCTTACTAAGTATTTAAAAAAAAAACAAAAAAAAAAACAGTTTTATATTTATGGTCAATCAAATATTGGTAAAACATATTTTGTAAATCAACTTATAAAGTGTCTTGGGAATAGGATTTTCTTTGTAATGGATAAATTGCACCCTTTCTATTCATTATGTCATGAGCACAAAGTTATTCTTTGGGATGAATTTAACTATGAAAATTATAACCCAGAATATTTAAAATTATTGTTATCTGGAGAATTATTTCGTATAACGCGGAAATATTACGATACAAGGATGTTTTCAATTAAAGTGCCAGTAATGATAATATCGAATGAGCCTCCTCCTAAAGTGCCAGTAATGATGATATCGAATGAGCCTCCTCCT
Source organism: Aradus depressus (assembly GCA_963662175.1). NCBI lineage: Eukaryota > Metazoa > Arthropoda > Insecta > Hemiptera > Aradidae > Aradus > Aradus depressus. Next base: position 4,329,968 of record OY759225.1, on the reverse strand, counting down.
AAAGTGCCAGTAATGATGATATCGAATGAGCCACCTCCTAAAGTGCCAGTAATGATAATATCGAATGAGCCACCTCCTAAAGTGCCAGTAATGATAATATCGAATGAGCCTCCTCCTAAAGTGCCAGTAATGATGATATCGAATGAGCCTCCTCCTAAAGTGCCAGTAATGATAATATCGAATGAGCCACCTCCTAAAGTGCCAGTAATGATAATATCGAATGAGCCACCTCCTAAAGTGCCAGTAATGATAATATCGAATGAGCCTCCTCCTAAAGTGCCAGTAATGATGATATCGAATGAGCCTCCTCCTAAAGTGCCAGTAATGATGATATCGAATGAGCCACCTCCTAAAGTGCCAGTAATGATAATATCGAATGAGCCTCCTCCTAAAGTGCCAGTAATGATGATATCGAATGAGCCTCCTCCTAATGAAACAGCATTTCTTAATCGAGTACATGTTATTCATGCAGACGTTCCTATAAAATTTTCTGATAATATTTCTATCCATTCGGTACCAATGTTTAACATTTACGAAACTATTGATTCAGAAGAATCTAGTTAGGTCATTTAGGCCCTTAACACTTTGCTAAAAGCGGTTATTTAAGATGAAGATTTGCAATTTTATTATATTAGTTCCTCTTTTCTGGTCCATCCTTCCCTTTGACCGATTTCGGGGGAAAATTAATAGGTCCTTATGGGTTTCTGAATTTAAATATAAAATATATTCCAATTTGGCTGAAAATCATTAAGTGTCGTCCTTAGCCATGCATTCATTTTATTGAGAGTTATCGTATTCGTAGGTTTTTTTTTTTTTCACTCTTGGAATCAGGAGGCCGGATGAAATGAAAAATTCCGTTTCGTGTTACTTTCCCAAATTTGGATACCATTCGACTACAACAAAATAACATACTTAGAATAAAAGAGAAAAAATAATAAACTTACCGAAAATTCTTCCATTCCTCCACCAGGTTACAAGTCCACACACCAAAGTATCCAGGGTATAACGAGCCAATCCACGTCTAAATAAAAATTTATAACCAACTCCATACTAAATATACTCCAATTTAAAAAATAATTTAAAAAAAATTGTTTTTTCTACTTTAAAATGTTATAAACTACGTTAGCAATAATATCGATAAGTGAGTCAAAGAACTAGGTAGATTTAGTAAAAATAAATAAAATAATAGTTGTTAAAAATTATAGTTTATTCAATTAACAACATTTAAAAATGTTGAAACAAGTTAATTTTCAAGAAATATAGATTTTATTACTAGTTTCAATTTTGTGAGGTTATTATTAATATTTTCAATAATTGTTAAAACTTAAAATATAAGAAGAATAAAAGTTACGCAAACACTTTCTCAGTTTGTATACTTGGCTACTTAGGTGATAATCAATCAAAATCTGAGTAAAATTCACAAAATTCAATCTCTAGAAAGGAACTATATTAAATTTATAAAAAAGAAAATTTAAATTCTAAATAGCATTATTTTTTCAAATATATTAACACATTTTTTCTCCGTTAACGTTTCCATGCAGTTGCGTTTTTCCCAGCTCTCAGGAACATCAATTTTTTTATAATAATTAATATTTTTAATTTAAACAAAACTTGGGTAAAGTTTAAATTAATTATTTTTGGGTTGTGTCAGATTTCAAATTCATATATTACTAAAATTACTTCTCCCAATTTATTTGTTGCTTTATTTTTAAATAAATTAGCAATTTTAGACATTTTGGGAAGTACTCTCATCAACTATATCTTTAATTTATATGTTAATATTATTACTTCTGTCAATCTAAATCTACCTTTTATAGAACATATTTACTGAATCGACCCGACCTCTATACTGTATACATTTGAATATAGAGGTCAATTCAAGTTAAGTTAGTTCAATTATTGTGACTCATGATGCTCGGCCTTTTAACGAGTTCATATCGCCGACTACCAGAGCGCTCTTTCGTCGCTCTGTTGAATATCAGCCCGACTCTACTATGGGAGTCCTGAATTTTGGTCTTGCGACCATCTCTTTAACACCTCATACTCATGATTTTTTCACTTTCCAGATCACGAATCTATGGACCTCGTTTCGAACCATCTATCTTGAGCTCAGAAGGCAATCACGCATACTTTTGTGAGTGAGAACTTCCCGAAACCTTTATAATTGTTAATTTAAAAAAATTTTAAAAATATAAATTGGGATAAGTAATGCTATAATAAAATTTAATGTATTATATAGAAATGAATTATTTTTTAAATTATTTTCCATTATACCAATTAATTTTTATAACAAATTCTTAATAATTATTCATATATATTTATTTCTTACTCAGATTGTTTGATGAACACCTCAGCGCAAATCGCAACAAAGCTTTGCAAATCATGCTTGGTTATTACTACCGTAAAAAGATCCTTAAGGACAAAATAACATGCTTATGTACAACTTACGTGTTCAAACTTTTTTTTTAATTTCCCTTTTATAAGAAATTTGTATAGAAATATTTATTTACAATATATTTGCTACTTACAGAGCTTTCCACCTACAAGACAGGAAAAATGAAGACAAGTGGAATTATAATACCAAATTGAGAGTTTGTTAGTAGTTATTATTATAAGAATATTGTCTGATCTAAAATATAAAATAGTTATTGTAAATTTGAATGTATAATATTAAATTATTGAATAAATCTGAACTGTTTCAACACTTCCTTCTTTCTCTTCTGTTTCCTTTGTACTTTTTTTGTTTCTTGGTATATCAAGGAATATTTATATGGTAACTCAATGGAGAGCAGAGCCCAGTTGAGGACGTGCAAAAGAATATTTTTATTAGGTGACTCTCTGAACATTTGACAGATTTTAGTCGAATCTATAGTTTTATTTAAGAAAATACAATGGGAAATCTTTGGAAATCCCTCTTAAATAGGTAAATAAACATACAATATGAAACAAACATTGTTCCATTCCAACAAAAAAAAAAGTATAAAAGGAAACTTATAGTAAATAAACAAAACAAACCTAATTTTGTTGAAATGTTGTCTATTTTCATAAGACATGTAAGCGTAAACTACTAGTTTCTGAACTACACTATCGCCAGGTTTAGTTATAAACTGGGAAAAATTTGTTGAATGTGAATTATTCATAAAAGTACGTCATCGCGGATCATCGCTTAACGCCTAATACCAGAGATCACGAACCTCCGACCTCGGCCGGGTTTCGAACCCTCGATCTTGAGCTCAGAAGGCAAGCATTCACATTTGGGAGAAGTAATGCGATAATGAATGTATTATATAGAAATTAATAATTTTTTTATTATTTTCCTACATACCAATCCATTTTTATAACAAATTCTTAATAAATATTTATATATAAATATTCATATAGTAAATTCTTACACATACTGTATGATGAACTCCTCAGCGCAAATCGCAACAAAGCTTTGCATTGGTTATTACTACTGTAAAAAGAGAAAATCAGCAAGGAAATTCCCGTACCTTTACAGTCTGGATTTTGTTAATTCTGAAATATTTTCTTATTTTTTTAAAATAACAGTGATAAAGTTAAAGATGATATTATTACATTCTAACAATAAAAATTAGTTTACCTTCTTAGATTATAATAATTTTATCTTTAATTTTAATTTTACCACTGTTGATGAATGAAGGGAAGAAAATATTTCAGAACAAACGAATTCTTAACTGAAAAGACACGGAGGTTTCCTAGTTGAAAGACCTTATCTACCTACTTATACATAAAATACAGCAAATTATTCTTATTTTATAACTAAACCTGAAGATGGCGTAATGCCCAAAACCTGTATTTTATGTATAAATGTCTCTTAAATAATTTAATTTAAACATTTGTTTTTTATAAATCAGTCAAATCTAGGAGCAGAAGAGGAAAGTGCAGAAACATTGTGAAGATAGAAGTACAAGAAACTACAATGAAGAATTAACAAATGAAATTCCCTCATCCAAAACAGAACTGCATTAATTATATAAGTCGATATGTTCTTATAATTTCAATGTTTAATGCAAGTGCAAACATTAGACACACATACTCTAAATGAGGATACAATCTAATAAATATTGAGCCAGATCTAACACATAAGTCTTAGAAAATATGAAAAAAACTTAAGACTCGAATTAACAATAAGGATATAAAAAATAATAAATTACCTCCACGCAAAAAGCCCTTTTCACGTTTCCTCTTTTGTGTTACAAATGATCTAAATCCTGAAATAACGATGAATGTCAATTTTTATGGGAACCTGGGTCAATTGAAAATTGATATGAAATTCATAGATTAGCTATTTTGGTTTCGGTTGCACGGACTGACCACGCTCGCGGGTTTGAATCACAAACGAGATTGACTTTTATTTCATAGATAAAACTTTTCTTCCGGAACCATGGATGTTATTTTAATAACGATGGTAACTTAACACGTCTCTTTGGTGCCAAAATAAAAATGGGCTATATCACCCCCCCCCCCCCCCCCCCCTCCCCCCCCCCCCTTCAAATAGCCCAAAGGGAGAAATTTCCGTAGAGGTACGTTTAAAAAAAAAAATTGTTAATAGTAGAGTGTAATAAATTTTACAAATGAGGGGTGTTATTATTATTATAAGTTTGAAGCCTTTGTCTGTGTGTAGCATCATAGCTCCAAGACGGCTAAGGCAACGGTTAGGGATGGTTGGTGGAAATCGCGTATGCCGTTTCCAAGATATTCAGGTTTATGCCTGATTAGGTAGGAGCCTGTGTAGGGATCTCGGCCTCTATTACAGCCAGAGACTTGGAGTTTGAGCTCAAATGTTTATAAAGCCACGCCCCCCCCCCCAAAAAAAAAAAAAACTCTCCACCAAGGTTTCAGTAAAAAAAGAATGAACAAAAAATTTTTTTATTGTGTCGGGGTTTTTAAACATTTTAATTTTATGTTTTTTATGTTTCATAATATTGTTTTTTTACTTGCAAGTATACATATTTATATTTTTTCAAGAAAAAATGATGTGTTTTCTGAGCTTACTACAATTAAACGACAAATACAGTTCTGCTCTGAATTAAGGCGTTACATATTCGGGTGCATACATTATTTTTTTAATATATATTTACAACAGTTTTTAAGGTAACTTTACACAATACATTAATTAGAAGATAGACTGTCCCAACCACCTCGAGAGATCAGGGGCTCATTCACAACCAAATCATGTTTCACACAACATGACATTTGTATTGCGCAAAATGTAACTATGTGCAGTTGATAGCTTTATTTGTTATAACAAATAATAAAATAAATATTAATACTGAACCAGTCTTGCTATTATAATAACATTAGAATTTATGCCCAAAAAGACCGAACAAAGAAAACGTAAACAATGAAAGAATGATTGAAACATGTGCCAAATTTACTGAAATAATAATATATTGATAGCGATATTTTTCTCCAATTTTTTATTTTCTGGGATCAAAACATATTTAAAAAAAATATATATATATATATATTCCTATCATCAATATCTCGTTATTTTATTGTTTCTGTATTTAGGAGACATGTTATTCGAGTCAACATATATGATAAATCTAAACATCATAAAGAATAAACAAGAAAATATGCACACAAAAACAGAAACACAATAAATTATTGAGCTGAGTTTACGAAGCTCTTTCTTAGGCGACTCATGTATTTCGTTGTACTCGTACTCCTCCTAAACTCCTTTACCGATCAGCAAATTTGCCACGATGGTAGTGGACACGGTGACGATGGTTTACTACTAAAAAAATCTGAAATCGAACATACCACCGAGGAATAGTCACCGAAAAACGAAATCCCCATTGAAATCAATTGAGAGACAAAATGTTGTACCATACGTGAAACCTGACATCGACGAAGGCGCCTCGGAAATCTACTACAAACAAAAATTGCTGCTAGACAAACACATAGATAAGATCACTGTTCACTACGGTTCCATCCAGTGATCACAAATCGGAACACCCAATTGCTTTACCATTGCTTGGAGTTCGTTTTTGCGTTGGTACCAGAAACTGGAAGTTCCACCACGTATCGTTGATCCGTACGCTAGGAGTTTGCTTAGAATGCGACGTTCTCGGGTCAGTTCTTGTCGGACCTACATTAATACCGAAACCGGTTCATATGCCCCATTTCAAATGCACTACTTGTATGTTAACCGACCACATTAACAGTATGATTCAATAAATTTAGACTGACTCAGCTCAGTTTTTGCAAACAGCAGAATGCATTGCACACCTAGTTTAGTATACTGATGACGGGAATGTATGCTCCAAACGTCAGAGTTTCATGTTGTCAACTCAGAAAACATATGGGAGAATAATATATCTGCCAAATATATTATTACATGTACATTCAAAAAATATTCTTTGAAAAACAATCTAAAGTTAAAATAATTAATTGTAAGCTATCCTATTAAATAAATAAAACAAACTTATTTTTTAAAAATAAGTTCGTTTTATTCATTTACTACAAGTTTCCACAATATGTCCGCGTTCTTCAACTTAGAAGCTATCCTATTGTTTAAAACAATTTAATGTGAATGGAGCGTGTAGCTTTTAGAATAATTATTGTTTGATATGGTTTCGACATTTGGCACACTTCGAATGTCAGGTTCAAAGTGGTAAAATTGTTCAGTACAACTGGTTACTATCAGTGCATGTAAAACATGATTAATGGTGAACAAACTGTCAATCAGTACGTGGTGTACAACAAACGGTTAAAGAGTACATGTACAACATGATTGATGGCGAATGGGCCCCTATAAGTTCCTTCACCAAGCCTACGACTACGTTTCAGTCTGTGGACTGTCCGTTGAGGTTACATACGAGATTGCTATCGAGTTGTACAACCAGGCTCCCCAGCCTGTTTTTCCTTGTCCATCTATCCGACTTTCCAATTCTTGACAAAGTGATTTTCGATCGTGTGAACGACCCGAACGAAGGTCGCATAACATTCTTTTTTTACATTCAGCATCACAAGAAGGTCGTACAGGTGAATTTTTCCAATAATGTCTGAAAAAAATAGAAAACATTATTGAGGCTTCAGAGTATTTTTTTGTTTTCCAATTTAGTTGTAAGTAAATTTTTGCAAAGATCCACATCGCAAAAAAAAAAGAGTTCCCCCCGAAAAAAAGAAGAAATGATTTTATTCTTTTGGATACAACACATTCAAATTTATTTATAATATCGATATATCAAACCTGAATTGCTAACTATTCGACAACTAACAACATTTTCCCACCATATGTTCATATTTTCATCAATAACTCCTTCTTTCCTGTTTATATATTTACAAATATTAACTGTATAAAGAACCCCTCTTTCTTGTTAAGGACCCATGTCCTATGTAATTAAGAATGGGTTTAGTTTAGTATGACTCCACTATGGGAGTCCTAAATTTTGTCTACCCTTAATTTTTATTCACCTAGGGTAGGGGTCTTTAACGAGTACCTGGCTAGGGACCATCGCTTAACGTCCCATCCAAAGGACGGTATACTCAAGGTTTCTTTCAGCTCCCAGATAAAAAACCTAAGAGCCTCGGGCGGGTCTTGTACCCGCGATCTTGAGCTCAGTAAGCAGGCATGCATACCACTGAGCTACCGGCGCCCTCTTGTCAGTATGTATTAGCCGCCCCAGAATGTAAACCAGAGAGAATATTAAAAATGTTGTTTTCTTTCCCACAGGATTAAAAAGTAATTTATTCATTCCCTTTCAAACACTATTCGTACACAAATCACTATCTAGAGAAGAGTTATAATTCCGGAAAACCGATAAACATAAGGGATGGACGACGTTAATAGTAAATTATTTGACATCAACACAACTGCAGCCAGACCTTTGCAGATGACTGCTGCTCGTATTATCTCTTCTGATCCCGACCCAGTCCTATCATCCAGACACCTCCAAGAACATCCCTTCAGTCCTGAGAGTGAAGGTGAACGACAAGAAGTCAGTTCACATCGTCTTTACTCTCCGTCGCAAATAACCTGCCCTTCAGTATACCTTAACAATAATCCCATCCCTTCAAAAGTTTATGTCGGCTATCTAGGCCTTCTACTTGAATCACATGAAACTCTGACACAAGACAAGAAATGAACAAAAGCTACAAACTGTTACTATGACAACTAGACAAAACATCTAAATTAACTTTGAAAATAAAACTATTTATATACAAGGAAATGTTGAAACCGATGTGTATCTACGGACTTAAACTCTGGGGTTCTGTCAAGGCTTCCAATCATCAGCGCATCCTTTGTTCAATAGCCAATGCTCCTAACTATGTTTCCAACAAGATCCACCATACAGACCTCAGCATTCCCTCCATCACCGAAGTAGCTAAATCTAGATAAAAAAGGGTATTTTCCTCCCTTAGTTTCCAAAGTAATCCTCTAGTCCGAGTTTCTAAACGACGCCTTAAGCGCCAATGGCCTAGAGATCTCCTTAGTAGCAGAAGTGACAGTAACTTGTTATAAATGAGTGCGACTGGGCTTTAACTATGAAGTCATATCGCCTACTACCAGAGCGTTCTTTCGTCACTCTGGTGGACATGAGCCCGACTCTACTATTGGAGTCCTAAATTTTGCCTACCCTACATTTTTATTCATCTAGGGCAGGGATCTTTAACGAGTATCTGACATCGTACAGGTTCGGGACTATCCCTTAAAGTCCCATCCGAAGGACGGCGTGCTTAAGTTTATTTTACCTCCCAGATAAAATAAACAAAGGGCCTCGGTCGGGTTTCAAACCCAGTATCTTGCTCAGAAGGCAAGCACGCATACCACTGAGCTACCGGCGCCCTCTACATTTGCTTATTGTTTATATTATTTAAACAGTTGTGAATACAAATTTATAAAAAGAAAAAAATCAACATACTTATAATATGTTTGAAAATATGTATCATTCTCAGCCAGTTTGTACAAATAGTTGTCCCACTCCTGGGGTACCAGGGAGGGCATCTGGTAGGCGAGTCGAGTAGTGTACTCCTTGTACCATATAGGGTAGTCGTAGCGGTTCGCATCGCGAAGGTTCATCACCCACGTCTCATGATCAACTACTGCCTGAAAAATATATTAACAAATTATATTTAAAGAGAAACAAACACTTTTAACAAAAATCAAATATATTATATTTAAAATTTGCTTTAGACTGAATTCCGGTTGATGGAATATCCTGGTTTCCCAACCCCCTGAACTTGCTCACCTGATCAACCTAAACTCATAATTTCCGCGTTCTCCCCAATCCACATCTACAGAGGGCGGCGGTAGCTCAGTGTCTACTGAGCTCAACATGGCAGTTTTGAAACCGCCCGGCAATCCTTTTATGACCCCCCACAACCCCCTCTTCAAAATTTTGGATTGCCACAACTTTTGTTTGAACCGGTCTTAGAAGAATGCTCGATTGAAATTTTACGAATGTTGCATCAAACATTAATAAGCAAGCATTAATTTTATGTTTCAAAATTTCGAGATGCCATATAGCCTATATTCTAAGATTGAGGCATCCTTGAAATCCTGTTAATTTCGTATATATAATTATATATAAATATATATTTGTTTACCCTGGTAGAATGTTGGTGATCCCCATCGACATAGTAAACCCGGTACCCAGGATTCAGATCCGTGTATGGGGTTACAGATGGACCAACGTACGCAACACTGACTGCTCGGCTCATGTCCTCTTTGTCATAAAATATTTGAAATTCATCAAAGTGAGTGTGTCCAAAGAATTGGGCTGTAATCGTATTTTCGTACCTGAAAAAAAAAAAAAATAATAAAAAAAATATATAAATATCGGACATGTTCAAACAGATTCCATGTAAGAATAATGCTTACAACTTTCACACAAAAGGGAGGACTTTAAGGGCTTAGAGGGGAGGGGCTTGGCTTTATAAACATTTGAGCTCAAACTCCAAGCCCCTAGCTGTAATAGAGGCCGAGATCCCTGCACAGGCTCTGATGAAACCTGAACATCTTGAAAACGGCATACCTGATTTCCAACAAACATGGCTAAGAACCATCTAACAAATACCAGCTTTTGAAACAAAAAAAAAAAAACGTTTTGAAATCTGTCACAGACAGACACACACAGACAAAGGCTTCAAATTTATAACACCCTCCTTTTACATCGGGGTTTAAAAATGTAGTCAAACCCTGAAATAAAGAGATCTTAATTTTTCTCTGATTTCGGCCAAAACCTAGTCAGATCTAAGTTAGCACATGGGACATCTTCATCTGAAATTATTGGTCCTATTTCAAAACTGATGACACATTACCGAATGAAAATTTTGTAACAAACTTTTTAGGGCACTCGGACCTCAAATTTTTGCAACGGTTACAAGAAAGTAAACATGGATACAGACTCTTTTGCTGCGTACAATTTCAAATTTATGTGAAATTAAATACGGTTTCTTAGACAAACATTGCGGACGCATGGTTGGCAACGCCTCCGCTAGAATAACAAAACAGGTTAGCTAAAATTTGACTATAAAATAACAGGCTAGACACACCTGTTGATAATAGAATAGTAATTCCTACTCCAGATCTTGAGGCAATCTGAATGACCAGGAGGAATATGACCGATCACATGAACTTTTTCACCAGAAAATTCAGCACTCTGCAGTTCATATATGAACCACTGAAGTTCTTTCGCTGGATCAGTACTGTTCAATATGAGCCACCTAAAAAAAAAAAAAAAATAAAAAAAAAAATAAAAAATGTTATTACCTGCTACAATTAAATGATATAAGGTTAATTAGCTATTGTGACTCATCAGAGCGCTCTTTCGTCGCTCTGGTGGAGAAGAGCTCTATTCTACTGTGGGAATCCGAAATTTTATGTATGAAACTCATACAGTATTTTTTTGACAAGCTAGCTTAACAAATTTATACTAAGTTTATTGAATTTAATTTAAAAACATAAAAAGATGGTTCAAATATGTACTACAAATATGAGGGACATAGCTAATTTAAATTTGACTCAGGATGTCATAAAACTGGTGTATACAGTTGGTAGATGACAATATTAGTTAGTTATTATGACTCATGCCCGGGCTCTAACTACGAGGTCACATCGCCTACTACCAGAGGCTCAGACATGAGCCCGGCTCTATTTTGGGAGTCCTAAATGTTGCCTACCCTAAATTTGTATTCACCTAAGGTAGGGTTCTTTAACGAGTGCCTGACATCGCACAGACTCGGGACCATCGCTTAACGTCCCATCCTTAAGTGCTTAAGGTTTTTTCACCTCTCTGATAAAAAATTTAAGGGCCTCGGCCGATAGAAGATAAATTACTCTATGAAAGAAAAGGTTAACTTATAAGTTATGATAAATAAGTTAGTAAAAACAAAATAATAATAAATGGAAACAAAGCAAAATCAAGAAATTGAACTAACTGATAATAAAACAAATTAAATCTAAAAAATTGTAAAACAAAATATACTAAAAGGTACTGGGGGTGGGGGCGGTCGTAAAGTGGAGACGTCTCGACGTTGGAGGTGGGCGGTCGTAATGTGAAGACGTCAGGACGTTTCTTGTCTGGTCACAGTACAGCTGGGATGAAGGTCCGTCTTGTAGGGCTTCTTGACTAATATTTCCAGCAAGGGCTGAGGGCACTTCTGCACAGATGTCCAGACTTGACTCGACTGGTCAGGTGATCTAGTTAACTATGGTCGCAGTGACCTCTACAGGCCAAGGTCCCAAATAAAGACACTTTACTCATGGTGTCGCCCCTCCCACACATACCTTATTGGTTGGTTCGTGTATTAACGTGCTTCATACCCGATTGTCTTAATACAATCATTGTATTTCGGGTCTTAACAGATATTATACCTAATTTTAATATATATTTTAAAAAGGATTACAAATATAAATAATAAATGTGCCATACCAGTTCTTATTGTTACAATAGTTCATATTGAGGGATATGATCCTGAAGCCAGGCCGGACAAGTACCGAGTAGAAAGCCCCACGTCGAACTGTCCTCGACACACTCGAAGGAAGCCACTTCCGCCATTGGACATCCAATTCATCGTACAGCCAGTTGATGGCATACTCACTCTGAACAAATGGCGGTGGAAAACTGAAAAATAAATATAATAATAATAATAAAAATACCAGTAAATTCATTATCACGAATATAATAAAAAATGGTACCTGTTTCATTATTTAAATAGTGGATATAAATAATTGTTATGTCGATATGATTCAAAACATTATTTTTAAAATTCCTTTAACATTTTTCTCAAACAATTTACAAAAAACAGAGTAATAATAGAAATTTATTTACAGTAAATTTTTTCAGGCTAAATTTTCGTAAATTTAATGTTAAGGGCTTCACAGTCTCAGATAATTTCAGATGATCTGAGGATTGTATAAATATAACGACTTAGCAAACTTAAATGCCACATTTGAACTTTGTGCTGATGAAGGCGTAAGTCAAAATTGGTACCCTTTATGTAAATATTTTTGTGAAATTAGACAATAAATAAATTGGTTTTTTACTACGCACTATTGGGACAATATTGTTGAAGAGTTTGAGTTGATGGTATCTACCTATTAACCGGAGCTGCTTCATGGTTACCCAAGGCTGGGAAGATGGGTACCCCAGGGAACGTCTGTGTCATCTGAGCCACTGTCACCTTCAGGATCATCAGATTCTCGTCCCGGGTCTGGTTCCATACGTCGTGTGGAGGAAGATCCCCGGTCCAGATGATGTAGTCTATATCCTAGAACAGTTTAAAAGATGTTAGGAAATAAATCACTTTAAGGAGAAAGGTGAAGCTGCTAAATTTGGTCTGCATTTAATAAAATAATTTTAAATAAGAAGATACCAATATCAACTCACTCCTAGTAAAAATAAGATACCAATATCAACTCACTCCTAGTAAAAATAAGATACCAATATCAACTCACTCCTAGTAAAAATAAGATACCAATATCAACTCACTCCTAGTAAAAATAAGATACCAATATAAAGCAGAGTAAATTCCTATTGTCAGCGAAATCTACTCTTCCACTTCGCCTAAAACGCCTGATCTACCTAACAGTAATACGCCCCCTATTCAATAATACAAACTATAGAAAACAGAGTGCTAAGACTAATCACTGGAGCCTTATGATATGTCCGAAATTTGCGCACGGCAGTAAATGCGCCATGGTTCGTGAGGAACAAGCAGCTTCACGAAGAACTAGGCATGTCATATGTTGAGGACTTCGTGAAGAGGGTTACCAAGAAGTTCCTAGATTCACTAAAAACCGCAGCAGGACCAGCGTATTACGAACTAGGGAAGACTACTCCAGCCCCAAGACTCAAGCCACGGCTCCCTCAAGACATCCTCCCTTAGAGACCAAGTGTTCAAGTTTACTTTCTTTCATTTATTTATTTATACATTTATTCTTTTACATTCATCTTTTATTTCCATCTATTTGTTAAGCTCTATAAGCAGTGCTAGGTTGTGCTCAAGATGAGACGACGCCGATCTGTTATTTATATGTTATTTATTTTATGTCCATATTTATACCTACTAGCATAGCATGCGATATGCTAAACTAGTAAAATAAAAGAAAAAAAAAATGTCCGAAATACAATTATACATGATGACTTAGACATCCCACTTGTAGAAGACAGCGTCAAGACATCATACCGGCGACTTCATGATAAAATGAGCTGTCATCCAAACCCAACAGCAATTCATGCAGACAGCAACTTACCACCGACTTGACAAAAACGACGACTTGCAAGAAAACATCACTGTGATTCACTTGCATGAGAAAATATCATAAGGACTATCAAGAATGTGGATGCACTCTAGACTAATTTTCAAAGTTATGTTATTTATATTGTTTAAAAATAATTGTTAGTCATTATATATGTGGTAGACTGGTGTTTTACACCTAGGGACCTAAGCATCCAGTGCTCTTATCCCTTTAGTTAGTTAGCACATGTGACTTCATCTCGTATTTCAAGTTTATTGCTATAGTCATATTTGAGATAGAACGCTCACAACGTTCCAAGCACACACACAGACAGACATCGCGAAAATGGTCAAAACATGTACAGAGGATCTTGAAACTCGATCTCGGATTTTCGCATGATTACAATACTTTCATGTAATAAAATTTAAAAGTAAGTAGAACCGACTTACAGGATGAGTTGTGGATATGTGACTAAGCATGTTGTCCACAGTTCTTTTGGGTGTGTCACACTTCCTGTAGTCACCCCAGCGGCCTGCCTTCGCCGCCTCGGTGGACGCCGGCCCATTGGTGAGCCGACAACACAGTGGCTCCTTGCAGTCTGCGTTGGAGCCCTCCTGGTAGTAGGGGTCATAGTGAGTGTCTGAGACATGTAGCACCTTGAATGTAGCCGCTCCTTCCTAGGACAACATAGGCAAGAAATATAGTCAAAAGATCATTAGGATAAATAAGAAGAAAATAAAAAGAGTCGCCGGTAAATATGTACATAACTGTTAGCGCAACATTTAATTAATTTTTGATTTTTGTAGAGGTATTTTTTCTTAAGTTTTCTTTCATTAATTATTCTAATAATTATTAATATTATTATCATAATAACTATGGTCAATATTACTCATGTAATTTATTCTTATGTTTATATTACATCATATTAACAATTTGTGGGAGGAGCCTGTGTATGTGGGGGAGTGGGGAATAGTTCGTGTTATGACCGCTGGTCAGTGTTGGACAGATAGTCTTCCATGGTCCTTCAGCCTGTTGACATTAGGGCACTCCTCAAGGCCACCAACTTCTCTCGTCAACCCGGATCGCCTTTCCGTGGACCTCTGAAGTCTGGTACTTGGCTCATCTGGTGTGACGGCGTCCTCAGCCTACTCCCAGATCTTCTCGGCCTTGTTTGGAGATCAGTTCATCAGCCCATCTTCCACATTCACCCCTCCACATCAGGAGAGTTAACTTTGTTTATTTTTGTTTTTCCTTTTAACTACGCCGACTGGCCCTTGTATTTGAAATGAAATATAATTATATCATTTTTCAAAATCTAGTCTATGTTATTTATTAACATAGAATTTGGTGATTCCGGCCAGGAACATATATATTTGTTAAAATATGTATTTGAATTTTGTTCAAAGATGTATTCTAATCCTACTTTGGATTTAATCCTATTTTTGTACATCTAGCTATTTTCTTGTTATTGCGCACCACATACCTGCCTATAACCTTCGTGTTATCATTTATGATAGTAATCAGGTGTTATTATTATGATCTGGAAATAGGTCATAACAAGGTAAATAACATTCTTCTATCCATTAATCAGTGGATTTCTATTTTTATTTTTATGTTGATAGACTCTTCTTATATTATAATCTATTTTTTAAATAGTTTATAGTCTATCATTTTCTTGTGTTAAAATACATAAATATATTTTTTTTCAACCTAATATTTTCAGTGGCACTCATTTAGGTTCTTGTATTTGTTTTGATTCTACTAGAAGGTTCAATGTTTGTTTATATTCACTCTAGCTTCTTTTGTTAATTTCAACTTCAGATATATTTATTATTTTAATTTCATTTTCTTAGAAATACTTCGTTTCATTTTCAATTTTCATTTTCTTTTAATCATGGCAAGTGAGGAAGCGGATGTTAATGTTGCTGCTTTCTCCGATTCTCGGACAATAATATTAAGACGCAAACTTTATTCTTTATGTCAAGATATTAAATCTATTCGAGAACAAGGCCGTGCAGCTAAGGTAGATAACAGTCAAACGAATCTATTTCAAGCGATGTTCTCCGATCTTTCAAATCTTCGAAGTGAATTAAACTTTACAAATGAAGCGTTGGAAACATACTTTGTAAATGCTCAGAAAGGCGAGGATTATCCTACGGATAGAGATTCTTTGATTTTATCGAACTCGAAACGTTATATCTATGAGATCCTTATGATTCATATGGAGCTTTGTCCGCCTCCCAGGCCAGCTCGAGAACGAGCAGCTACTCCAACTCAAAATATTTCTGTTATCAACGACACCAGGTCGCGCCTCCCAAAAATTAATATTCCAAATTTTTCAGGCGAATTGACAGATTGGCCGCATTTCAAAGATGTTTTCATTTCTTTAATTCACGATGAACCGACACTGTCTAAAACTGATAAATTTTATTATTTAATTTCTAGTCTGAATGGTGAGGCTCGATCCCTTTTAAAGTCCATACCTGTGACGGAGGCTAACTATGACCTAGCCTGGAAGACTTTGATGGCTCGCTACGATAAGAAGCGTTTCTTAGCTACAGCCTTCTTGGACAAACTTCTCTCATTTAAATCTCACCCAGAGGTTTCCGAAAATTATAAATTATTTTTATCTCATGTGGGTGACAGTATGGAAGCTTTTCAACTTCTAAAAATTCCTCATGAAGCGGAATTTATCTTGTTTCATCTTGCTATTCAATGTCTGGACCAGAGAACAAGGGAAATGTTCGAATCCAAGCATGTTAAGGAAGAATTTCCGCGATGCAACGATCTTCTGGAGTTTGTCAGAAACAGACAGCAAATTCTGAAGCTGTCTTCCAGCAAACCCGGTAAGTCGTCGTGCCCGAAGGTAACGAAGACCCATAATAAATCTTCTTCTGTGTTTTTGACGACCAAGAGAGCTTCGAAACCATCGGATGTGCGCACTTCAAAGTGTCCATACTGTAAATTGTCTGGTCATGATTTGACCAAATGTCCCAATTTTTTGAATCTGTCGCCGTCGCAACGCTTCCACTTTGTAAAAACCTTCAAGGGATGTAAATATCATTTAACTTCGGGTCATACTACCGACGAATGCAAATTTAAAATTAGATGTCTCATTTGCCAATCTCTTCACCATTCCTTACTTCATTTTTCAACAAACACCCTCGTTGAAGATACTAGGCCTCCATCTATGGGGACGCCTTCAGGAACTTCGAAATCGATTCTTACCTTTCGTGGTAATTCTTTTGATGTTCCAGCTCAACAAATACTTCTTAGTACTGCTACTGTTTTCATAACAGATGTTCGAGGATGTTTTCATCCCATTCGTGCTCTCATTGATTCGGGAGCTCAATCCTCATTGGTGACTTCAGACTGTGCTCGGCGACTCCGCTTGACGGTGGCGAATGATTCCCATCAGATAAGTTCTGTCGGGGACCTTAGTGTTCCGTCCTTAGGAACTACATTTTTTGAGATGAAATCTATTCATCGTAAAGCCCCTCTACTAGGTGTCCGCGCCACAGTTGTCACCAAAATAACGTCGGATCTTCCATCTATTGCAGTTCCGGAAATTATAATCAGAAAAATTAACCCTTCGATCAAATTAGCCGATTTGAATTTTGGACTGCCTCGTCCTATCGACTGCCTTTTAGGTGCCGATATTTACTATAAAATATTGGAAGGTAGACCCATCCCTATTATCGGTACAGATTTAGCCACCATTAAAACATCTCTTGGCTGGATTGTTACTGGTGCCTATTCAGTTGATTTTGAGTCCTTCCCCAGGCCATCGGTTTTGACCCTCACGACGATTCCCTTTATTCACCGTCAACTTGAACGATTCTGGGAATTGGAGGAACCTAGCATTGGAGTTGTGACTGATCCGGAAGAGGAACTTTGCGAAGAACATTTTGCCCGGACTCATCGTCGTTTGACTTCAGGGAGGTACGTTGTTGCTCTTCCATTTAAATCTCCTTCACCATTATTAAGTGATTCAAGATCGCAAGCGTTGAAGCGGTTCTACAACTTGGAAAAGAAATTGTTGAGAAATCCCACATTGAGACGGGAATATATCACTTTTATGGAAGAGTATCTCTCTCTGGGACACATGGAAATCGCTTCCTTTCCTGGGAAATACATAATTCCCCATCATGGCATTTTAAAAGAGACTAGCTCAACAACTAAGTTGAGAGCGGTCTTTGATGCGTCCATGTCGTCGTCGATTTCTACCGGCTCTCTAAATCAACATCTTTTTGTTGGACCGAAACTTCAACTTGATATTGCGGACATCATGCTTAATTTTAGACTTCATCGCATTGTGTTTGTGACGGATATCTGTAAGATGTACCGCCAAATCCTTATCAATGAACCGGATCGTCTTTATCAACATATTTACTGGAGATCGGATCCTGCTGATGACGTTAAAGAATATGAATTGTGCACCTTGACT
Source organism: Aradus depressus (assembly GCA_963662175.1). NCBI lineage: Eukaryota > Metazoa > Arthropoda > Insecta > Hemiptera > Aradidae > Aradus > Aradus depressus. Next base: position 4,311,810 of record OY759225.1, on the reverse strand, counting down.
TACGGGATGTCCTGCTCCCCCTACTTGGCTCTTCGCGTTCTTAAACAACTCACTCTGGATGAAGGTCATCATTTCATCCATGCGTCCAAAGTGTTACGCGAGGACGTATATATGGATGATATCATAACGGGGGCATCAAGTATCGATGAAGCCCTCAGCCTTCAACAACAACTAATTGATTTACTCATGAAGGGTAATTTCGAGCTTCGTAAGTGGGCCAGCAATTCAGAGAGTGTGCTCAAGGCAGTTCCAGAGAAGTTTCATGAAAGGTCTATTTCACTTTCGAAGGGAGAAGATTGTGTTTTTAAGGTGTTAGGGGTCCAGTGGAATGCTCAGTCAGATGAGTTCTCATATAATATCACCACCCCACGTCCTCAGTGCACTAAACGTGGTGTTCTATCTGCAATTGCGCGAATCTTCGATCCTCTAGGTTATTTAACACCGGTGATATTTTTGGCCAAGCTTATGTTGCAAAATATTTGGAAAATAGGCCTCGGCTGGGACGATCCTCTGCCAACTGAGGTCAAACTTGACTGGGAAAATTTCATGATGGAAGTTCCCCAATTGGTGTCCATCCGTTTATCACGTTTCATCCCGGTGAAACACAGTAACGATTGCCAGTTCGTCGGTTTCTGCGACGCTTCAGAGAAGGGATTCTCGGCCATCATTTATATTAGAACGGTAACGGATGACAATGTTCAAATTTTTCTCTTGAAAGCAAAATCTAAGCTGGCTCCTATAAAACCGCTCTCTATCCCTAGGCTTGAGCTTTGTGGTGCTCTTCTTCTTGCAAAATTATTCAGCTCTCTGAAAAAATTTCGAGACAGAATTTCGATAAATCAAATATTCTTCTTTACGGATTCCGCTATTGTGTTAGGTTGGCTACATACTCCACCTCATTTATTGAAAACCTTTGTGGCCAACCGTATTGTAGAAATTTTACAGTTAATTCCTGAGGTGTCCTGGCGTCACGTGGGCACATTGGATAATCCAGCTGACGCTGCCTCACGGGGTCTCCGCCCATCTCAGATTTTACGTAATGATCTATGGTGGAACGGACCGTCTTGGCTACAACTTCCCGTCCATGACTGGCCTAAGATCGAAAGATTTTGTAGCCGGACAACAGTTTTGCCCGAGCTTAGGGGCGGTATAATTGCTACTCTCAGTTCAAAGGCCGTCCCTGACCTTGTGTCATGGATCGAAAACTTCTCATCATTTATGAAGCTTCTCAGGACGGTATCGTATGTGCGGCGATTCATCCAGAATACCCGCAACTCCAATCTGTGTGGGCCTTTGACATTAAGAGAATTGAACGCGGCGGAGACAACCTGTATCCGTCTTATCCAAAATTGTTATTTACCTAACGCTATACACAGTGGCGACGAGGATTATGCCTCCATTAATCTCCGAGGTCTGACTCCATTCTTGGATCCCTTGGGACTTTTGAGGGTGGGCGGTCGTCTTCAACAATCACCTCTTCCTGAAGGTATGAAGCACCCTATCATCCTACCTCATCATTCCCACCTCTCTAGACTTATAATACGTCACTATCACCACTTGTATTTGCATGCTGGTCTAAATCAACTCCATGCCTTGATACGTCAACGTTTCTGGATCCTCTCAGCAAGGCGTTTAATCAGACAAGAGTTATTTAGATGTGACATTTGTTATAAGTTTTCAGCAAAGCCAGCTGAGGCTCTGATGGGCAGTTTGCCTACGTGTCGTTTTGAAGCTGGCCGAACTTTTATTAATGTTGGCGTCGATTTTGCCGGCCCATTTTCTATCAGGGAGTCTCGGAGAAGAAATGCGCCTGTTAGCAAATCATATTTATGTCTGTTTGTATGTATGACTACTAAGGCTCTTCATTTGGAACTGGTATCTGATCTTTCGACAGCGTCCTTCATGGCCACGCTCGATAGATTCATTTCACGTAGAGGGCTCCCTACTAAAATTCTGTCAGATTGTGGCAGCAACTTTGTCGGAGCGGCAAGGCATCTCTCTGACATGCAGAAATGGTTACATAAAAAATCTGTCCAAGAGGATTTGTCTTCCCATCTACTGACGAGAGGTGTGGAATGGGTTTTTAACCCTCCTTACTCACCCAATTTCGGAGGTATCTGGGAAGCCGGCGTCAAGTGCGTGAAGAATCATTTTAAACGCGTTCTCAATGATACAGCTTTCACTTTCGAAGAGCTCACCACCTTGTTCGCAAGGATTGAAGCGATTCTAAACTCAAGACCTCTTTGTGCCTTAACATCAGATCCTACTGATCTAGACATTCTTACTCCAGGTCATTTCTTGATTGGGACAGCTCTAACAACGAGACCAGAAGTCGACTTTACGGACAGTCCTGAGAATCGACTCACCAGATGGCAACTCGTCCAACAAAGAGTTCAACACTATTGGCAACGATGGAGGAATGAATATCTTACAACTCTCCAACAACGACCAAAATGGTTTAGAACTACTTACCATCCTCATGTCGGTGATTTGGTTCTTCTTTGGGACAAACATTCCTCACCTGCTCAATGGCCTCGCGGAAGAATAACTGACGTCTTCCCAGGTCCCGACGGAATTGTTAGGGTTGTAAGTGTTCATACTCTTAAGGGTATTTTTAAACGTCCCCTATCTAAGTGTGTGCCACTGATTCCCCAATCGGGTGACTCAGAGAAGTAATTTCTTTAAATTTTTTTTTCATATAAAATTTGGTGGGCGGTTATGTTAGCGCAACATTTAATTAATTTTTGATTTTTGTAGAGGTATTTTTTCTTAAGTTTTCTTTCATTAATTATTCTAATAATTATTAATATTATTATCATAATAACTATGGTCAATATTACTCATGTAATTTATTCTTATGTTTATATTACATCATATTAACAATTTGTGGGAGGAGCCTGTGTATGTGGGGGAGTGGGGAATAGTTCGTGTTATGACCGCTGGTCAGTGTTGGACAGATAGTCTTCCATGGTCCTTCAGCCTGTTGACATTAGGGCACTCCTCAAGGCCACCAACTTCTCTCGTCAACCCGGATCGCCTTTCCGTGGACCTCTGAAGTCTGGTACTTGGCTCATCTGGTGTGACGGCGTCCTCAGCCTACTCCCAGATCTTCTCGGCCTTGTTTGGAGATCAGTTCATCAGCCCATCTTCCACATTCACCCCTCCACATCAGGAGAGTTAACTTTGTTTATTTTTGTTTTTCCTTTTAACTACGCCGACTGGCCCTTGTATTTGAAATGAAATATAATTATATCATTTTTCAAAATCTAGTCTATGTTATTTATTAACAATAACCAACACGAATTATTGAATTACGTGTTCGCTCTCCCTTCAAAACCAATCGACCGTTTGGATTGAAATTCAATATTTGACTTACATTGTGGCTTTTAAATCCTCATACTAAATTTTGTGTCGATAGATTCATTACATCAGCGTATATATACACCAGAAAAGGTGTAAAAATGCAGTTATATAATGATGTTGTTTTGTCTTCAAAAACGGACATAACCTACAACAGCCAATTAGGAGGCAGAATTCAGGTAAATTGTTCCCATGATGCATTGCGACATGTCACTGTTTCGATTGGGACGTTAAGCGATGGTCCCGAGTCTGTACACTGTCAGATACTCGTTAAAGATCCCATATGCTAGGTGAATAAAATTTAGGGTAGGCAAAATTTACGATTCCCATAGTAGAATGGAGCTCATGTCCACTAGAGTGACGAAAGAGCGCTTTGGTAGTAGGCGACTTCATAGTGCGCTAAGCACTGATGTTATGTTAACAAAAAAGAATTATGTATAATGAATGACAGCGTGAAATGTAGACAAAAGTCTTTTAAATGTTGAATAAAAAGTTGTTTAATTGGGACTTGTGGCATTCTATTCGTATGTAAATGTACACAATATCATGTAAATAGGTTTTCTTGTTCAAGTTACATAACAAACAACGTCTTGGATAACAAGTATTTCAATAAATAAAATTATTGTTAACAGGATGTAGAGACATTGTTATAACAATGGTTGAGAAGTCGACAAAATTAGAAAATTTCAATGAATCGCATGTTAGAGGTACAGTAGAGTCCCACTAATTCGGACACCGATTATCCGGACATTCGGTTAATCCGGACGGAATTAAAAAAAAAAAACTAATTAAGATTTAGTAAACTATAAATTTAATTTAGCGAGTGGTAAGTACGAAAATAATTCAAAAAGAGGGTTTGACTACTGACCTTGAGGCGCCTACAAGATCGTACGGCAAAACGACGTCGGTCTTCTTTAAAGCAAAAAAACATTACGGACTTTTTTCAGAGAGTCTAAGAATATTATTCTACGTCCTGTCCCTACATTGTTTTATAGTCATGTTCAGAATTTAACGTTTACATATTTCGTTTTTAATAATCTTAATGTTTACATTATAACATTAATGTACCGTGGTTTGTTTTGTACAGTTAGTTAGATCTACGTATACATTATGTAGTATTGAAAATAAAATTAAGCTGAAAGAAAAGGTGTATTTATGAAAAAAAAAAAGTCGCAAAAATATTTATCATGTGCGTTTTACAGCAAATTCCGTTTAATCTGGACTTTGGATGATCCGGACGGGGTCCGGCCCCATCTAGTCAGCATTAGCGGGAGTCTACTCTTAGTTAGTTATTGTGACTCTGGTCGGGCTTTAACTTCGAGGTCACATCGCTTTTCGTAACTGTAATGATGTTAGAAGACGAAGAAGCTTGCGTAACTCAATACACTGACATTAATAAATCATTTCATATTCTGTCTGAGGATGAAAGGAGCTTTCTAACGATATAAGACAAGCCATGTCTTACCACCTTATAAGACCTGGCGCCATGCTAGACTCTGCCTTACCGGTTCAGTTCAACTTACATATTCACAAGTTAGGAGATGAATAAGTATTTCAATATGCACTATTGGAGGTCGCCGTTAGCGTGCTTGTCTACAGAGCTCAAGATCGCGGGTTCAAACCCCAGCCGAGGCCCTTTAGGCTAGGCAAAATTTACAACTCCCATAGTAGAGTCGGGCTCATGTCCTCTAGAGTAACGAAATAGCGCTGTGGTAGTAGGCGACTTCGCAGTGCGCTAACAAAGACGAAAAACTAAATGGATGCATGAATTAAATGAAAAAAAGAGAAGAGTTGGGCGAGTTTCACCGACTGTGCTGTGAATTGAGTTCATTTGAAGACAGGTTTTTCACATATTTTCGAATGTCTCAAGAACAATTTGAGAACTTACATACTCATTCATAATTAATAAAAACAACAAAATTCATTAATCGTGATATCAAAATTCTACGAACATTATATTTTTTCTATGGCGCAGGACACCTATGTCCCCCTCTTCAAAATAATGTCGTGGTTGATCAAAACAATTGAATTCGAATAGAAAAAAATATACACCAGGAACCAGTCGTGAATCCCTTTAAAACTTTAGAATAATTTTATTACGATTCATTTTTTATAATGTTTTGTTTGAATTGATAATATATATTAATTAATAAATAAATATACATATAAATAGAGTATTCCTAATCTCTCTCCATGCTTCTCGTTTCTTCACGACATCTTTGTAGTCTGGATGGCTCTTATCGAACAAAGAAACGCAACCCCGCACTAGGTCAATCAATTTTTCCGTTTATTCACTCATATTTTTTCCTAGCCTGCCGCGGACTTTGTGTACATTCACAACTACACATGGGTCCGCCGCGGGCTAGACTGGTCCGCTGCGGTAGGCCGCCTTTTGTTTAACCAGGACAAAGCAATGCCCCGCACCGCTTTCAGTTTGACAGTACCTACCTACCTTTAGGTTTTTTTATCTGGGAGGTGAGAAAAACTTGAGCACGCCGTCCTTCCGATGGGACATTGAGCGATGATCCCGCGCCTGTGCGATGTCAGATACTCGTTAAAGATCACTATCCTAGGTTCGCAAAATGAGAGCGACGAAAAAGCACTCTGGTAGTAGGCGATATGACCTCGTTGTTAATACCCGGGCATGAGTTACAATAATTAATTAATATGTTATGTAACATTTTCAGCAGAGATATTGTGAAACAATAAAAAATAAAGAAAAACACTACTGTATTTGTTAAATCGTGGCTGAAGATGGTAGTAATACCGAAAATACTCGCATATATTATATACCTATATATTTTGTGAAATAAATAATATTATTTCTTTATTTTTAAATTAATATGCACTACCTATTACAATAAAAAATAAAGAAACACGGTACATTAACTTCCATAGTTTCTTCAATTCCACATAATTATTTTAATTTCGAATGTTTTTTAAGTAAGTAGTATTTACTACTTAACAAAGGCCAACTTGTCAATTCTGAGTTGTACATTAGTATGCAAATCATTTAAATAAAATATAACGCCATCTATATTTATACTCATTATTACTTATTTTTTCTAAACGTGCCTCAACTTTACCACACATATTATATATAAATTTAATAAATATTTTTGTTACAAAATCACTTGTATTTTCAAACGATCATATTGATGATATACAGTCAAGAAATATGAAGTATGAAACTCATGCACAATTTTTCTGATAAGCTAACTTAACAAATTTATATAATAAACAATTTTTATTGAATTAAATTTAAAAACTTACAATGATAGGTGAAATTGTAGCGCACCGAGCTAATTTAGAAATTGCACAAATGCTTGTTAAAACGATAATATATATTTTTATCTTTTTCTATTATAACCACAATTACACTCTAAATATTTTTGTAACCGTCTGACATCTCGATTATTCAAAATATTAAGATCGAGATATCAATTGTTCCTAACAAAATATTTACTACAAATATGTGAAAGAGCGCTCTGGTAGTAGGCGATATGACCTCGTAGTTAAAGCCCGGGCATGAGTCATAAAACCTAACCTAACCTAACTACAAATATGTAAAATAAGAGACATCTAATTTTAATCTGAGTCAGGATGTCATAAAACTGTTTGGTAGATGACAATGTTTAGATCAGGAAAAAGTATGTAAATACCATTAGTTATTATGACACATGCCCGGGCTTTTAATCACAAGGTCATATCGCCTACTACCAGAGCGCTCTTTAGTCCTCGAATATGTAAATACATATCAATCCGCCCAACTATTGCAATTTACTCTACATAATTTGCTCTGCCAAAAACTCTCCGCCCCCATGGGTCAGATTTTTCATATTCACGAGAACGATTTTTGTACGAAGTTTACATAAAGTAGGTATTTGAAGGACACCCCAAACCCATTCCGTAGTTCCTTACCGTTAGCATAAGTGCTCTTTTTATGACAATTCTTTTTTCTTTAATACTATAAAGGATCTTAGGTAGAAAATGAAACTATAAAGAAAAAATCGTAAGATGATATTATAGTAAGATGGCATCTGGATTGAGTGTAAACTTACCGTGGGTACGGCTATTGGTTTAGGGGTTGGTTTAGGAACAGGAGGGAAGACGACACTCCATTCATGTGTAGGTATGTAGAAGTCGCCACAGGCGTCCCCGATCACAAAACTGCAGATTTCTTCAGGAGTCAGCTCCACTCTCTTCAGAACATACACCACCTCTCCCTAGACAAACACAGTCAAAGAGTTTTAACATATCTTTATAAATAAAATTGTAAGGGAATGGTTGACTGTACTTTGGTACAAAGGGCCACTCTATAAGGGAATAGCTGTCTGTACTCTGGTATAAAGGAACACCCAGTAAGGGTATACGTATATACATAATAACAAAAATTAATCAATTATGAAATAAAAATTATAAATAAAACAATTAGCTTACCCCGAAAAGTTCAGTAATTCCCTCACACACTCTCTGAGTTTGTATTTTGAAATTAACACAAAATTTATAGGTAATTTGTACTATATCATCTCTGGTTTTACCATTTTTAATGTAATGTTGAAGCAGACCAACACCTATCAACAAAAACAATAAAACATTTTAATTTTATATAAGCACAAAGTCAATAAAATGGATGTAACATAAATGTACATATACATACCACAAAGGACTTTTTAAATTTTTATAATGTCTAATTCCACAAAGAAATTTACACAAAGTGTACCGGTTTCAGCTAAGGCCATCGTCAGAAAAAAGTTCAAAAGTAACATTTAATTTAGATAAGTTGTCATATTTATATAATTCTCAGATTACCTGAGACTTAGATTATCTTGGCTGTAACACCCTGTCCCCTAGGGAATGCATGGGGTTTGGGAAGTCCTGCCTTAACATAACATTTACACATATTTGAGTTGTCAATAATACAATAAAGGGAAAAACATACAATAATAAAATCTAATATAAATAATAGGAAATATAATAGTTTAAAAAATTAATAACTAAAACATTATTGTTAATAGTCGAATATATTTATTTATATACAAGAAATAAGAGCTAAAATTAGTATAAACTCTTTATAATAAAAATACACAATATATAATACTAATTTAGTTAGCAGAGGTGAAAATTCCAAGTGAGTTTGGTCGTTGGTAACACCCTCCCATGGTAAAAAGTTGGCTCTAGATCCGTCTGGATTATCCCTTAAGAAATAAGCTAATATTCTTATTGCAGATTGTTCAATAAAATAGAATATACATTCTACACGACATAATATACATAGAATCCACTGAAATAACACAAACATGAAAATGTTGTGGTTAGCACAAACATTTAATCTTTGAGCTGACGATGGCGTAAGCCGAAACTGGTACACTTAATATATTTTTGTGAAATTAGACAATATAAAAAGTAAAACAAGTTCTTTGTTTATATTTAAGAAAATATAAATTTTTTTTCGTGATCTACTGGGTCATATTGGCCAGCTACAACGGCGAGCAGCGAACCGCCCCCTCCTAAGAAATATATTATTTTCTCTAAAGGCACAATTTCTGGTGTATTCAAAATGTTTAGGTTCACAGCTAGAACAGTATTCCTCTCTTAGCCCACTTCTATAACTCGTCAAAGGCTGAACTTATTTCGATACTTAAGGGAACGTTAGGTCTTTTCAAGCCAAAATAATTTTAATGCCTTTGAAGAATAATCAGTTAAATAAAGTAACTAACGAAAACAAAAAATTATAGTAGAGTGCAGTCAATACTGTTCTTTAATTGGGGCCTTCCTAATACATCGATATAAAAATTAACGATTTTAACGTAATCGATGTGTAAAAATAAATTTATTTGGGAGACCGTAAAATCAAATAAGTGTAATCATCTTTTATCTAAAATAATATATGTTTTTCTCTCCAAATAATTAAATTTATTGTTTTATAATTAAAATTATACGATAGATGAAATAAACAAATACTAATAATAACATCAGAACAAGGCAGAGGTGCTTGTCAACTAAGCTCAAGATTCCGGGTTCGAAACACGACCGTAAAGGTCAAAAAACCTTGAGCACACCCTCCTTCGGACGGGACGTTAAATGATCTCGAGCCTGTACTACTTGTGAGCTACTCGTTAAAGGCCCCTCACCATATAAATTTAAAATACTTAGGCAAAATGTAGGACTCCCATAGTAAAGGAAAAGCGCTCTGATAGTAGGCGATATGGCCCTATATGAGTCCCGGGTATGAGTCACTATAACTAACTCTAGAAAAAATTTATATATTTTTTTTTATTTCTCAATAATTAAGTTTATTATTTTATAAATAAAATGATGATAGAAAGATGTACAATATAGAAAAAAAATGAAATAAACGAATAATAGTAATAATAGCAGAATGGTGGAGGGGAAGTAGGGGAGATGGGAGTGGGCGGAGTGGGGGCATCTCTCCCCACCACCCGTGCTCATTTTTACAGTGGACCAACTATAGTTAATACTCTTCTGAAGAGTGGGAGTGATAAAGTGATGTTACTCTGTAACAGTTACTGTCCATTACCTGCTTGACAAGCGGAGCATGATACCTTGGACATGACACTAGTCTCCACCTCGTTGACGACCTGCTTCAGGTTGAGTAGTCGAAGTGCCTTGTCGACGATCCTGGGCAAGTGTCGCCCCATTCGAGGATCTCCGGTACTCAGTTCGCTGTCTATCTCACCCATCAGCTCTTTGTATTCCATCTGCAACATAAATCAATTTCATTTATATTGTTATCTTAATGTCAGTAGGTCAATACAATACATGTCTTCATTGTTGATCTAGAAGTGCTCGAGGCAAGTTAAATTTTGTAACTCTATTATTCGAACTAACCATTATTCTCCATCATAATCGATTCCAGAGCTGTACAAAGTATAGGAGAAGTTATGTAATCGATCAGAAATTCGATGTTGAGTTTTCAGCAGAATTTTATGTTTTCCGGGGAATTGAAAAAAAAAAAAAAAAGTTTACAAAATAGGTTTTATCTGGGATTCTCGATTCCCGGGATTGTTGTTCCTTATAAGTTGTATAGAAATGCATAAAATATCGATATATAGATTTTTTTGCACTAAAGAATACAAGCTTCTCCGGATATATCTGAATCTGTCGTATCAGTTTTAACAAATATTAAATCTGTAAACCGTTAAAAGCGAGAAATTTGAAGAATGGAGTCTACCGAGCTCAGGATCGCCACTTAGAAATCTAGCTGAGGCACTTAGGTCAAATGTTTTAATCGGGAAGTTAAAAATAACTTTGAGCACGTCGTCCTTCGGATGGGACATTAAGCGATGATCCAGGGCTTTTTCGAATGTGAGGTACTCGATAATGAGACGTATGTTATGTAAATAAATCTGGGTAGGTGAAATTTCACTTAGGTTGAAAATAACCTTGAGAACGTCGTCCTTCGGATGGGACTTTCCGGATATATCTAAATCTGTCGTATCAGTTTTAACAAATATTAAGCCTATAAACCGTTAAATAGCGCGAATTTTGATGAATGGGATAATATGAAGTTAGCTCGACTTTTTTTAAAAAACATTTTTATTTCGATTTTTGTGTAGGATTCTGATAATCCGGTCGTTCTCTATTCTTTGGTTTTTATTTACAAATTACATATATATACAAATAATATTTAAATATTGCATATGGACACTGGATGCACTTTAATATAAACAGAAAGAAATAGTGCAAGCAATTATAAAACACAATTGAAAATTATATAATAAAATATGAGTTTTGAAAAGAAAAATTGTAGTAGTGTAGAATAGTAGTAGCCGTAACACAAAAATTAAAGTGACAAGAAAAAAAGAATAAGAAGAGTTTATTATAACAGTCGCATTTACAGAGGTACAATTACACAATAAGGTGAAATTATAGCCGGGGGTTCAGGGGGGGGGGGGGGGGGGGGGGGGGGCTCAACTCAAAACTCCTAATAACTGCCGATTTAGTGAATTTATCGATACTAAATTTAGTATGAGTATTTAGAAGCCCCTATATAAGTCAACTGCTGAATATTAGCGCAAACGGTTTACTGGTTTGAGAGGGGGAACGAAAAGTTAACTGATTAATTCGTTGTGGGGAAGTACATTGTGTTCCAGTGATGGGTCGTAGCATCGCTCAACTAACTCATTAATGTCAATCATATAATTTTCCAACGGCTTCAAACTAACGAACATTTTCCGGTATTTTCTTTTATTCAAAAAAAATGAACGTTGGTTGTCTATTTTTTTGTCCAATTATAGTTTTTCCAAGGTCCCCTAAATTGCTTACAGTAGATGTAATGCAGCATTTACTAAAAATGTTTTAGTCAAATGAAGATATTTAGTGCAAACGTCACAGAAATAAGTTTTTTTTCTTCCTCCGTTATATGAAGTACCTATAGGGGATGTTATGTAATCGATGCTTTGTTTTTTGATATACAAAAAATATAATATCATACTTAGAATTATATTAAAAACTGTATTTACTGTATTTATTAAAGTAATTATTTTTGTACTCTCTTATTTTCTAGTATTTATTTATTTATTTTCACTAATATTGTTATTACTGATGAGATGTTTGTCCGATCCTTAGAGTTTAGAAAAATATTTATCTATCTAATTTATAACCTGTAGTAATATATACATTTTTATGACTCATGCCCGGGCTTTAACTACGAGGTCATTTCGCCTACTACCAGAGCGCTCTTTCGTCACTCTGGTGGACATGAGCCCGACTCTACTGTGGGAGTCCTAAATTTTGCCTACCCTAAATTTTTATTCACCTAGGATAGGGGTCTTTAACGATTACCTGACATCGTACAGGCTCGGGACCATCGCTTAACGTCCCATCCGAAGGACGGCGTGCTTAAGTTTATTTTACCTCCCACATAAAATAAACTAAAAGGCCTCGGTCGGGTTTCGAACCCACGATCTTGAGCTCAGAAGGCAAGCACGCATACCACTGAGCTACCGGCCCCTCTCATTTTTATTATATACATATATTATTACCATGTTATGGTTTAACTGAAATAAATATTATTATAATTATTATTTTAAGTTTACACACAAGGTTCATAAAATGGGGCCGGTTAAATTTGATGTTTTGGGATATTTCTCCAATTTTTTTATATGAATTTATGACTTTTGCGCTTTCTGTCTGTTATTTACTGACTATTTAAGACGACTCAGCTGCCGAAATAAGTCCTTACTGGTTAGCATATTAGTTAGTGGCAATTTAGTAGTTACTAGTTATTGTGATTAATGCAAGACTTAAACTACAAGGTCCTATCGCGTACTATCAGAGTGCTCTTTCGTCACTCTGATGGACATGAACCCGACTCTACTATGAGAATCCTAAATGTTGCCTATCCTAAATGTTTATTCAGGTAGTGTATGGGTCTCATATGTTAGAATTTGTGTTAGTTTTCCTTGAACGTTCGGTGAACGGGGATTTGAACTGAAATTTAGCTGAAAATCAACAAGTGTATATTATTTATGAACTTTTAAATACACAAATATAATAGGGACACGATATATTAAATTCACTCAATGGGGTAGTATCACGTGCATATTATGTATGCACAGCTGATCATGGCGCTATTTGCATTCCAAATGTTCAACATCTAGACAGCACTGGTATACTAAACACTTCTCTTCACTCGAACAGAATTTATAAAGTTAACCATTAACTGTGACATTGGTTCACTTACAGAACAACTACCAATTTATTCAGCACTTCAACAACCAATTTTCATAAAAAAAAAAAAAATGTTGGTAAATCACTTCTACAGAATGAATTAATCAATTAACTTTTCGCTCCCTCTACAAAACCTGTCGAACGTTTGCGCTAATATTCAACAGTAAACTTACATAGGGGCTCCTAAGTTCTCATACTAAATTTTGTGTCGATAAATTCATTACATTGGCAGTTATTAGGGTTTTTGAATTGAGCCCCCTCCCCTGAACCCCCCCCCCCCTTTCCTTTAGTCGATGTTGCTGAAATTTGACAAGTTATGTCCTCATTGAGTTTTGATAGCAAATATAAAATTTCATATTGATAAATTCATTACATCGGCAGTTATTAGAGATTTTGAGTTGAGCCCGCCCCATAGCCCCCCTTTCTCTTTGCCTTTTCCGCTGAAAATTAATAAGTGTCGTCCTTATGGGATTTTGAATTCACATATGAAATTTCGTGTCGATACATTCATTGCAATGGCAGTTATTAAAGTTTTTGATCCGCCCTCCCCTTCGACCGATTTGTCTGCAAATCGATTGGTATTGTGCCTATTGGGGCTTTGGTCACGCATATAAAATTTCATGTCTATACAATCATTCTATTGACAGTAATTAGAATTTTTATGTTGAACCTCCCCATTAATCCCTCACCCATTGGTCGATTTGGCTGAAAAACAATTAGTGTTGTTAGAGGGTTCTGGATTCACATATAAAATTTCGTGCCGGTACATTCATTCTATCGGGAGTTATCGTGTTCACAGAAACACAGACCGATAGACAAACAGTTTTTGACGCGAAAACGTCTATTCGCTCTTAAGCACAGTGATAGCCGGTCAAACTTTCTTGTGTTACAAAATACCGTCAGACTTCAATCGCTAATAACTACAAGACTAATAATGCGATAACAACGGTTGAGGTCACAATGGATAGAGCATGTCTGTTCGTGTTTGTTGTGCAGTGTTTGTTTTGCCTGTGACGTCATAGGGCTAGTGTGGGCGCCGGCGGATGATTGTTGCGAATTAGCGTTGTGTAAAATTAGAAATTAGTGTAGCGTGATAACGCGTTTAGATAGGACGTTGATTCGGGTGTCATTTTAAAGAGCTTGAGAAGCACTACTAGGACTCAAAGTGAAACAATAAAAATATTCGCCGAAATATATGTAAAAATGGGTATTAAATTGAAAATTGCCAAAATTAAAGATGTCTCATATGAATCGTAAATATGCGCGTAATTATAGAAAACGCAAATCAGAGGAAAGCTCGCATCAAAAGGAATTTAAAAAAACCTAAAAGTCTAGAGCCGAGCAAACGCAAGAGCTACGGCAGCATCGAAAAGAAAATGAAAAATTATTTTTTCCCGACGTTTTCACGGAAAATCTACCGCGTGGACCTTGACTACGCCTTAATGTCCCCTCCGAAGGAGGGGTTAATTTTTTTTTTTTTTACTTGAAATCTGTAGGTCGTAAAGTTGAAATTTCGTTGAAAACTCCACATAAAATTTTTGACTGATTACATAACTTCCACTATACTTTATGTAGCTGAGGAAGTAAAAAATAGGGGAGGTAAAAATCAACCCTCCTTAGGGGGAGGAATATCAACCGAAAAACCAACCCTCCTTAGGGGGAGGAATATCAACCCAAAAATCAACCCTCCTTAGGGAGAGGAATATCAACCCAAAAATCAACCCTCCTTAGGGGGAGGAATATCAACCCAAAAATCAACCCTCCTTAGGGGGAGGAATATCAACCCAAAAATCCGTTATATCTACATAAACTTTAGTATGAGGATTCAGAAGGCACTAGAGGAAGACCGAAAACGTGATTAATTAATTCGTGCTGAGGGCGTGTATTTCCGGTGATTCACCGACGAAATTTTTTTTAAGTGTTAATTTAACATGGAACCTCTTAATTACATAATTACAAATTGCATTATAGTGTAATTATATAGAGAATGTAGCTAGCCTTCATTAAGATAATTACTAAGAATAACCAAAGAAATTTCTCATGAGGTTTCTTCGATTCCACAAGATGGCATATATTCAGTGCCGGATTAAGACTAGAAAGAAATTTAAGGTTGAATGCGAAAAAACGAATCTAAGGGGAATCGAATCTAAGGGGGTCACAAATGCATTTTTTTTTTTTAATCTAGAGATCATAAGTGTGGCTTTGTATTTGTGAGACCTGAACTGGCCACACTTATGATCTCTAGATTAAAAAAAAAAAAAAAAAAAAAATTGCATTTGTGACCTCCTTAGATTCGATTTACATCACGTTTTTTCGCATTCAACCTTAAATTTCTCCATGAAATCGATACGGAATTGCAAAGTTGACCATACCAATAGAAAGCCGATTAACTTTGCAAGTTTTCTAGTTCCCTGGGCGGTTGAAGCGGTCCTTGAGCGGGAAAGAAGTTGACGTGGAAGTATTTTTCTAAAATGTTAACGTTTTAGCTGTTATTTCGGTTTCAAGTTGGTAATTTTCAAAGTTGAACGTACACTAGTCTGATAGGACATTAAACGCTGATTCCGAAAATGTGGTCAAAAGTTGAGAAAAGTTGATTTAAAAGGGAGAAATGTGGTTTTCTCGAAAAATCATAACTTGGCAACGGATTGAGATAGAAAGGTGCGGTTGGCGGCATCCTACTCCATTTTCGGTCTAGTTTCGTACAATTTATAATTCAAAAGTTACGAGGGAATCACCCTGTATAATATTGATAAAGCATCGATCCTTTCCTGCAGCATCGTCGTTCTTTTTTCATTTTTTATTATTTTCAATTTCGAAAAAGATCGTTCCGCTGTGCAGTTCGATACCATCATGCATAAAAATATACGCAGGGCAGTGTCCAAATTCAATTTTATCATCGTGTATTATTTTGTACAATTGTGTGTGAGTTTGACGTGAACTTGTGCGAGGCAAATCACTGGAACTTATTTTATTTATGACATATCAATGAAACTGCTGAATTTCGGTTTCTAAATCGGTCCCTATTAGTTCCATAAATTAGGCTGTCCTCGTAAGGAACGAAGTTGAATTACCTTTCCAACTAGGATCTTATAGGGTTATCACATTCAGACCTCGGTTGTCCTAGTTAGAACTTTATGAAAAACGAACCTAAATTTCTAGTCGGGTCATTGCTCTAGTCAATTTAAGAGCGCGGGTTTTCAAACAGCCTTGCCTTTTATGTGCTAGCAAATATTTTTTCGGTGCTGTTTATTCCCCCCGAGACGTGATGCCCTAAGTAATTGCTTAATTTGCTTATGGGCTAATCCGGAACTGCATACATTACAGCCGAGCGAGTTCCTTTCTTACTCGACATATATACAAAGTTAGTGGTTACACAACTCTAAATAACTTGAATTGATTGATATTAGTAAGTCGAGACTTGCAAGAAAGGATTATCAATATAATGTCAAAGATTTCCTGCTTCTTCTGAGGGCGCCGGTAGCTCAGAGATAGTCTTACTATTACATATGATACAAACAGTTGTGGAGGGGCCTACCTTGAGCTCCTTCATCTGCTCCAGAGTGCCCTCTTCCTGACCGTGCTGCGGTGGCAGTTTGTGACTCCTGTTGCTAGGACTGAGAACGGGAGGAGAGTCCGAGTCCAACGTGACGAACTCCTCCCACAAGACAGAGTTGTCCTCCATCCTCCAGCCATCCCGTCGAGGGCTACCTGAACATTCACATTTCGTTATTTATATTTGCATAAAAGAACACCTTTCGACTCCAGTTCGATATGGAGCCGAAATTGTTTTGGAATAATGTCTTGTAAAATAATAATAAAAAGTTAAATTAAAAATTTTAAAAACCCCCGACACAACAAAATTTTGGCGGCGAGACGACGACGACACCCCCTGCAAAATCCCTGATTTTATTTATTTAAATAATAAAATAAAAGTCCGGTCTTTGATGTTTTCATTGAAAGTCAATTTACTTTTTTTTTTTACTGGAACCTTGGTGGGGCGTGCTTGAAGGGTTAGGAAGAGGCTTGGCCTTGTAAACATTTGAGCTCAAACTCCAAGTCTCTAGCTATAATAAAGACCGAGATCCCTACACAGGCTCTGATGGAACCTGAAAATCTTTGAGACGGCATACCCGATTTCCAACAAACATGGCTAAAAACCATCTCGCAAATACGAGCTTTCGAAACAAAAAAACGCTTTGAAATCGGTTCAGTCGTCATGGAGCACAGACAGACAGACAGACAGAGGAATTGGTTTAACTTTTATATTGTCGTAACTCCAGAAAGAATATTTAAGTCCATGTACCGGTATCGGCTTACGCCAGTTCAACAGGAACATGGATAACCTTTCCTTCGAGATATTTGAAACACTTAATAAAAAATAAAGAAAAATGAAAAAATGTTTTTTAAAATATAGTCTATTTCACAAAATATATTTTACTACGGGGGTACTTTCGATAGTGCTACCTTTCTTCAGCCAACAATTAACAAATACTGATAATGTTTATTTAATTATTTTTAACCCCCGACGCAAAAGGAGGGGTGTTATAAGTTTGAAGCTTTTGTCTGTCTGTGGCATCGTAGCTCCAAGACCATTGAACCGATTTCAGAACGGTTTTTTTGTTTCAAAAACTGCAAGATGGTTCTTAGCCATGAAATCGGGTATGCCGTTTCCAAGATATTCAGGTTTCATCAGAGCCTGTGTAGGGATTGAAATGAAAAATGAACAAAAAATGTTTTTTAGTGTGTCGGGGGTTCTTTAAATTTTTTATTTAATTTTCTTTTTACCTCATATTACTAAGATTTTGTTTTGATTATTTTTTAAACTTCGTTAGGACACTAGGGCCTCCATCTGTGTTGTTTCTCTTGAGATTAGTGACTCACTGAGCAGTATTTGTTAAGTCGTGGCTGAAGATAGTAACAATCCTGAAACTACTCCCATATATTATGTATATTTTGTGAAATAGATAATATTTTTAAAAAACGTTAGTTTTTCTTTACATTTTTTAACATTTAAGATTACTATGATGGCCTAATTATACAATTCTGAGATTGTCTGAGGCTGTGACACTCCAACCCCAAGGTAAACAACTCAGATGGAGATCCTACTGGAGGCCTGGAGTCCTGGAGTCCTGACATAAAGTTTAAAAGCAAGCGAAACAAAATCTTAATAGTACCAGGTAAAGAGAATCAAATTAACGTTATTATAAATACCATTTATTTACTTTATTTTACTTTATTATTTTTTTATCTCGTTTTATTATTTTTTTGGTTTAAATTTACAAACTGTATAAATAATAAATACAACAATTTAATAAACAAGAAAAATATGACTTTGTCAAAATGTCAAAAGGGGAGAAATCACTGCCTAGGTGCTGAGTTGTACTCTTTTATACATCATTCTCACGGCTGCTATGAAGAAAGTTTGTATTATTTAGGTTTTCTTTCACATTCCTATTATTTTTTGAATCTATAGCTATATATACTGAGGCCAGTAGCTCAGAGATGGTTGCCTACTGACAATGAATTCAAGATAGTGGGTTCAAATCCAGTCCGAGGCCCCTAGGTTCTTTTTTATCTGGGTGGTGAAGAAAACATTTAGCATGCAGTCCTTCGGATGGGACGCTAAGCCTGTACGATGTCAGGTACTCGATGAAGACTCCTAATTTTAGGACTTCCACAGTAAAGTCGACCTCATGTCCAACAGAGTGATTAAAGAGCAACTCTGGTAGTGGGCGATATGACCTCGTAGTTAAAGCCCGGGCATGAGTCAGTAATTTTAACAAGGATACCAACCTTTGACAGTTACATGTGACGTAATCAGTGTTATCCAAAGTGCATAAGAAAAGCACCATATTGATTTCCTTATGAGCATAATCCTCTCAGCCAAGCCAAGGATCTACCTGTTACCTGGAACAGAACATATTACATCGTTAATAAAACTGTTGTTAATTATTTGTTTAATTTATAATATTAATCACAAACTATTAACTCGGCAAAGGCCCTTAGTTTATTTTATCTGGAAAGTAAAATAAACTTAAGCACGCCGTCCTTCGGATGGGACATTAAGCGATAGTCCCGAGCCTGTACGATGACAGGTATTCGTTAATCCCTAGGTGAATAAAAATTTAGGACTCCCTTAGTAGAGTCGGGCTCATGTCTACCAGAGTGACGAAAGACCGCTCTGGTAGCAGACGATATGACGTCGTAGTTAAAGCCCGGGCATGAGTCATAAAACCTAACCTAACTATTAAAAACATTACAGATTTTTACCCAATTTGTAATCTAGAAGGTCCAGAAACCAGCAATATGAAAGGAAGTGTCAGGAAGAAACCATGGCGAGATGATGGCTCGACCAATGTTGAAGATGGAAAGAGGGACTACAGCTACGTCACAAACAGACAATATACAATATGAACATCTGACAAGTGACACACATCATAGACCCTAAGTTGATATTGTTCATTTTAAATCAAATATTATCAAATAGTTGAAAATAAATAATCTAAGCAATATTTTCTTGATCAATAGTCGTTCTGAAAACAGTAAAAGTTAATATTTACAACTTAGTTCATAGTTCAACTGACAAAAACATCCAATTGATGTTCACTTGTAGGTACTTCCCCGGCGCGAATTAAACAACAATTTTTTCAGTCTCTCTCCGAAGCCAGTTAACTGATTTGGTTGAAAATGAATAAGTGTTTTATTCAATGAATTTTGTATCCTCATATTAAATTTTGTGTCGATACATTCATAAAATCGGCCGTTATTAAGGTAATTAAATCGAGTCCCTCTTCCCTGGTCCCCCTTTCCCTTCGATTAATTTTGCGGTTTTGAATTTAAATATAAAATTTCATGTCGATAGATTCGGATATAAAAGGTGTCAGTAGGGGAGAAAAGTATGTTTTACCGCAGGGCTAAAGGGCAAGATGGCGGCCGTCCTCCTCCCCCTTTATATTAGAACGGCAGTTATTAGTGTTTTTAAATAAATAAGTAATACGTAAGTAATTAAGTATCAGTCCAACATAGATTTATTTTTTACCACAACTTGTTTCATCAGTCAAAATGATCATTAATGATTGACATGAGCTGTGAATGCTCGTAAATTCTAGTCTAATTTGGTTTATGTTCAGATTCACCCCCTGAAGATGTCAGTTTGACTGATGAAACTAGTTGTGGTAAAAAATAAAACTATGTTGGACTGATACATCTGTATTACTTATTTAACAACTCCACCAAGAAATATATTAGTGTTTTTGTGTTAAGCATTTCCCCTAATCACTCCTTCCCTTCGACCGATTTAACTGTAAATCAATATATGCTGTCCTTAGAGCGTTTTGAGTCTACATATGAAATTTTGTCTCGGTACTTCAATTCCATCAAGAGTTATCGTGTTCACAGGCACACACACAAACGCCACATTTAGACATTTTTTGTTTTCCATTTTTGGATTCTGGATATCGGAAAACATGAAATTCTGTTGAAAACTCCGCATTGAATTTCTGACCGATTACATAACTGCCCCTATGCTTCATATAGTTTGGAAAGTAAAACTATAATTTTTTGTTAGTTCTAAATATCTCTGATTAACTTAGTGCAAAGTTTCAAACATATACCTTCAACAGTTTCTATGCAGTTTCCATGTCTACAGACAAGAAGACAGTAAACACTCGTTAGAAGGGTTTTGTGGTTGTTCAAGTTAAAGTTCTTTCTCTAAGGAGCCATAAATAAATAAAACTTAAAAAGTTATTTATTTACTGAAAGTTTCAGTGGCCTACTCTGACATAGACCCCCCCCTCAGCCTTCTACAGCAAAGTATTTTTTTTTTCTCTCTATGAATAGATTGTATTTTACATATTTTGAATAAATCTCATCTTCTTCATGAATAACAATAGAAAAATATTAGAGACACGCATATACAAAAAAAAAACAGTGTTAAACAGAAGAAAATTTAAAAAGAAAAGTAGATAATATCATGTATGTGGTTAGTATTTTTTGTTAGCCGTTATATTTTTTTGTCAAAATTTCATAATTAATGACGAAAAGGTTTTATTGTCTTTCGCTCGAAAAATTTTGAATTTGAGGGATTATTGAATTAGGTAATAATGCAAGAAATATGTTGAAGTAAAAATATAAATATTACTCTATACATATTATTTTTTTAAACGATTATTAATTATTTATTTTTGTGGAAACAGGAGCACTGCCAAAACAGGCTTGTATTTTGAATTTTTAAGAAGAACATTTTGTTTTAACGCAAGGTTGGGTTTTGTTAGTTCTGAAATATATATGAAAAGAAGGGCGCCGGTAGCTCAGTGGTATGCGTGCTTGCCTCCTGAGCTCAAGAACGTGGGATCGTAACCCGACCGAGGCCCTTAGTTTATTTTATCTGGGAGGTAAAATAAACTTAAGTACGCCGTCCTTCGGATGGGACTTTAAGCGATGGTCCCGAGCCTGTACGATGTCCATAGGTGAATAAAAATTTAGGGTAGCCAACATTTAGGACTCCCACAGTAGAGTCGGGGTCATGTCCACCAGAGTGACGAAAGAGCGCTCTGGTAGTTGGCGATACGACCTCGTAGTTAAAGCCCGGGCATGAATCATAAAACCTAACCTATATGAAAAGTGGCGGATCACCATAAAGGCATTTTGAAGTTACTAACTGGTCAGATAACATAACTAACCTGTTTAAAGTAACTAACTGGGCAAATAACATTACTAACAGGGCAATAATATAACTAACCTGTTTAAAGTAACTAACTGGGCAAATAACATAACTAACCTGTTTAAAGTAAGTAACTGGGCAAATAACATAACTAACAGGACAAATAACATAAATAACAGGGCAAATAATATAACTAACCTGTTTAAAGTAAGTAACTGGTCAGATAACATAACTAACCGGGCAAATAACATAAATAACAGGCCAAATAATATAACTAACCTGTTTAAAGTAACTAACTGGGCAAATAACACAAGTAACCTGTTTACTGAAACTAACAGGGCAAATAACACAAGTAACCTGCTTAAAGTTACAATCAAAATCGACATACCGTTTAATATTAATAATAAAAAGGATGCAAAATTATTATATACTTCATATTTCATTTTTTATATGTATATGCATTATTTTTTAATTGAAAATAATAGATGTAGTTTTGGGGGCCACGCTTCGTGTGCAATTGCACATGTAATATGCATTTTTTTTTTAGACAGAAATGAATAAACTTAAAGTTATACATACCTTTATATTTTGTTTCTCAGATGTTTAATTGTTAACAGTGATTCTTTAAAAATGTATAAACATATATTTTTAAATAACACAGTGCTAAAACAATGGGAACTGTGCCACTGTGTATGTAAATAAGATGGTAAATAACAATGGAATGTACATATTTACTATAAGAGCGAGAGAGTGAGTGATGTTCTGTTGGACTCTAGATACTGACTGTTATGTACACGAAAGGAGGCACTTTGGACTCTCATTGGCTTCTCTCGTCTCAACTATCTTCAGATTAGTGATGGACAATAGAGCTATTTCTTTGGACCTGTTACTGCTACTTTTAAATAACAGTTTATAAATAACAGATACAACTGTTGGCCCCTTATCTTACGATATTGAGAGTCGAACAATGGAACAGTGAATTTTCCTAGCGGACAAACTAAAAAATGTTACCTATAATATTTTTGTATATTTTCTATTTTAGTTAGTTTTCTGTTGAGCATGTCGTCCTATGGATGGGGCGTTAAACTGTCTATCCATCCATTAAATTGGTCCCGAGCCTGTACGATGTTGTGTGTTCACCGCTAGATGAATAAACCAGGAAACTCCAACTGTCGGACTCGACGAAAAAGCGCTCTGGTAGTAGACGATATGACCCCATAGTTAAAGTAGGACAATTTTACCCCTTGTCTTACTCTATCTTCCTCTCTGTTTCTTTTTTTTTTTTTTTTTTTTTAATTTTAATATTCATAATAAATATTTTTATAATAATTATTATTGTTAATGTTCCAAAGATTGGACCATTTTTATATTTATAGACTTAAGTAGTAGTAAATAGATATTATATACCTATAATTGACTTTCTAAGTCGGTTTTATTGTTTTATAGAATTATAAAGAAAATTTAAGCTCTCTTAAATTTACTTAAGAAAAGTAAAATGGCAACAATGTTGACAATAACATTGCTATTATTAATAACAAAAGTGGGAAGAAACAGAAAAAAAATCTTGAGTTCAATTAGTGTTGTTAAAGTTATGTGAAAACATCGTTTTACTGAAAATGAAGGAAGATGACATATCAGTAGACAATTTTTTACAATATTTTATTTGTTCAATTCATTTTCTCGTAAAACTGATGCAGTTTCAATTAATTAATTTAAGTTATATGTCATTTTAAACTTTATATATTCACATATCTATAATCTGATAATATATCGCTGTGTCATTTTGTGTTATGTTAAATATGAGGCTCCACAGAAGAAGGGGCGTTACCAGCCACCCTTCCTCCCTTCCGCGAAGTAATGACAGACCGTCAGTTCCGCGGAAGGGAATCAGGATCGGCAAGGAGGGGGTTTTAGTGGGTATGGTGATGGTGAACCGTCTCGAGTCCCACACTATCCAGGGCTACCTTCCCTGGATGTGCGTCACAGCATTTCCCCCTCCAATGCAAAAAAAAAAAAAAAAAAAAAAAAAAAAAGAGGCTCCAAATGGAGGATTTATTCACTTATAATTCTGTACCTACCATTTGGGAAAAACTAGGCAAGTCCAAAATCACAGGTTTTCAGGGCAGCGCTTTGAAGTTTTGTGTTTTCAGTGTAAATCGAATTTTTTTGATAAATTATTTTTCCAACCGCCATTATTCAACAATTTCTCTATATTTTATTACGGAATGCATATATATTTAATTTTGTAATTTTATCATACTTTTTAGGACTTATCTAAAATTGCACCCCCACTTATCTAGTTAATCACCCGAAATCAAAAGAATTGTCTATTTTACACCATCACTTACCTAGTAATTCACGATCTTATCTAGTTTTTGCCAATGAAAGAAGCGTTTCAGAACTGCATAACGGTAATTATCTCTTCACCGCATCTGGGCAAATGTTTGTATAGGCGAGATAAATACGTTTAACCAATTTTAGGGCACGAACGCGGTTTTGATAAAAATAGATAAATGCAATTGTATAAATCCATCCAAATAAAGTATAAGTAAATTTCCGAGTTGTCTAAAAATGCCCAATGCGTTTCCAAGGATATCATTGACATTACGACTTGCATACTTTTACACGATGTGTAGGACACCAGTATGGGTTGCCCAGAGTATTTATCTCATTTTGGACACAAATAGACTTATCTACTTTTTCCCAAATGGTACAGAATTTATTTGTTACAATTAATTTGTTGACAATACTTACCACAATCATGTAATTACAATTAGACAATCTAAAATAATTTTGGGAATATTAAATTATTTTATGGCTCAATTATTAAAGCAGATCCGTGGAGTTACAGAAAAGGAAGATAACAGATTATATCAACTGAAAGTTAGTATTAACTGTGAATTGTTTGTTATCCTGCCACTAAAATCTGTTATTTATTATTTTAAGTAACAGTCTGCTACTCTTGAAAGAATATAACAGATTGCTAGAGAACATCACACCACTCGGTCAGATATCTTGTATTGATCCTATAACTAATCAGAGACACGCAACTAGAATAATGGCCGGTAGTAAATTCGGCGAATTACATCCCGATTTATTTGTGAAATATAAACTGAGAAGACAGACGTCATATAAAATATATATATTTTTCTTCATTTTCCATCCAGTAGTATCCTTACTACATCTGAAGGCACCGGTAGCTCAGAGGTAGTGTGCTAGCTCACTCAGCTCAAGATCTGGGAGGTAAAAAAAAACTTAAGCATGCCGTCCTTCGGATGGGACTTTAAGCGATGGTCCCGAGCCTATGCGAAGACTTTAAAGACCCTTATTCTAAGTGAATGAAAATTTAGGGGACTCATGCCCACCAGAGCGACGAAAGAGCGCTGTGGTAGTAGGCGATATGACCTTGTAGTTAAAGCCCGGTCATAATAACTAACTATATATGCGAACTACCAACTGTATTAAACTTTATTTCAGATTTCTTGAGAAATAAGAGCCACAAGGACGACCTATATCTTATATTCTAT
The DNA here is from genome assembly GCA_963662175.1 of Aradus depressus. NCBI lineage: Eukaryota > Metazoa > Arthropoda > Insecta > Hemiptera > Aradidae > Aradus > Aradus depressus. The sequence goes on along the minus strand of OY759225.1, from coordinate 4,286,565 downwards.
ATTCGGTTATTTCAACATTATAGTTAGTTATTATGACTCATCATGCCCGGGCTTTAACTAAGAGGTCATATCGCCTACTACCAGAGCGCTCTTTCGTAACTCTGATGGACATGAGCCCGACTCTACTGTGAGAGTCCTAAATTTTGCCTACCTTAAATTTTTATTCACCTAGGGCAGGAGTCTTTAATTAATATCCTATATATATATATATATATAGGATATTAATTTTTTTGTTTATTTATTTATATTTTTTTTCTATTAATATAATTTTTTTTTTTCAATTTATGTATAAAATCTTTATTCATACCTTGTGCAGTTAACTCCACAGGTACCAATTATTAATAAACAAAAATAATTGAAACCTGGTACGAGTGGGGAAGTACAAAATGAAGTTATGAAGTTGAAAGTACGAACGTGGTGAAGGTGAAGTTGAAGTGAAAATATAAGGAAGTAGGTTAGTCAGTCAAGTTGAGCAAACAGAAGAGTGTTGGTCTGACCTACATAAGAGGCACCGCAACTCCAGGTATCTCATACGGCAGAACTCAGTACCTATATAGAGGCTTGAGGCTTCTTTTAGGAAATTTAATACTCAACACAAAGTTTGGTATTAATATAAGTTCAAAAATTAAAAAAAAATAAAATTAAAAACTCAAAAACCTATAAAAAAAAAGTCGTCAGTGAATCATTGGAAATGTACATCCCCAGAACGAATGAATCAATTGTATTTGTGCTCCCCCTTCAAAACCAGCAGATCGTTTGCGCTAATATTCAATAATTGACTTACATAGGGGCACCTAAATCCTTATACTATTTTTTGTGAAGATAAATTCATCACATCGGCAGTTATTAGGGTTTTGGAATTGAGCCCGCTGCCATAAACCCTCCCTTTCCCTTCAGCCGATGTTGCTGAAATTTGTCAGATTATGTCCACATTGGGTTTTGACTTTAAATATGAAGTTTCATGTCGATACATTCATTACGTCGGCAGTTATTGCGGTTTTTGAGTTGAGGCCTCCTCAATTTTAAATTTTTTCAAATTAAGAAGTGTCCTCCTTATGGGATTTTGAACTCACATATGGAATTTTATATCAATGGTAATTATTGAGAGCAACCTCGAAAGCCGGCTAGCAAATATCAATAAAATATGTGAAAGGTCAGACTATATTTTATTTTACAACCTGTGAAATAATCACTTCTCACTACATTAGCCATCTTCATATTATTTTTTTTTTGAGTCGGAAAACGGGAAATTCCAGGGAAAACAACATGGAATTTCTGACCGATTATATAACTTCCTCTATACTTTGTGTAGCTGGAGAAATAAAATGGCGGCTATTAGGCGAGTTCTTGAAGAAGAAAGACAGACCGAACTGCTCGTGCGGCGGCGTTGAGACTGTATTTCTCGAATACCCGCTGTACAACAGTCCTAGGGTGGAGCTGTTACACCGGACAGGATCGTATCTGGGACTGAACCATCGGAAGTTGATGAGAGGCTGATTACCCTGAGTTCAGTTGATTCGTCGCCTCCTGGCGGAGGGTAAAGAAGGCAGTATAACGTGGTTCCGGGGACCGCTGGGTGCTGTAACATGGCTCAGATGTGACCATCCCCGGCCATACGCAGCCATAAAACATAGATGCCTTAGTCCCGAGCACACTCGGGAAACGCCGATAAGGGTAGGTTGGAGGACCCAACTGATCGCTCCGGCGAGTGGCGAGGTCCTACAACCAGCCGTAGGTAGCACCATGAATATAGTTTAAATAAATACATTTAAAAAAAGACCATTTCCCCTCTACGCGGCGGACGGGTGGTGTGGCCCTACAGGGGTATAACATACCGGAAAAAAAAAAAAAAAAAAAAAAAACTATTAGGCTACTGAGGAGTGAGACTGAAGTGCAATGCGGAAGAGCGGCAACGTTGGACTGTTGTCAAGGCCAGATGAGGAAATACTCGTTCTCTTATTGGTCCCAAGCAGCCTACAGGCTCAAGGGACATGATTCACCGACCTCAAAATACAGTTTGTCATCGACCTCGTCAAGTCCCACTCCTCCACACCTTCCTCATCCAGTCTCATCCCTCCTCTCCTGACAAAATATATCGATTTATATTCAGAGAATAGCTCAGTGGTATGCGTGCTTGCTTACTGAGTTCAAGATAGCGGGTTCGAAACCCGGCCGATCCTATTAGGTTTATCTGGGAAGTAAAAAAAAACCTTGAGCACGCCTTCCTTCGGATGGGACTTTAAGTGATGAGTCCGACCTGTACTATGTCAGGTATTCGTTAAAGATCCCTCCCTACCTAAGGTAACTGGCTGGGAATAATTTAGGTCTTCCACAGTAGAGTTAAAAGGGATTAGATGCTGAGGTCCCTGGGTGTACTTGTAGCCCTTCCAATATATTTTACCATGACAGTTTCAACAAATTTGATTGGATGGTAGTTTCAACGCTAAGCTCCAATCAGTAGTTCTTGAGCACCTAGAAAGTGTGGCGTCCCCTTCTCCAACGAAAGTTGCTGTAACTCTCTCCCATAGCTGACATTCACCAGAGAGGCACTCACAGACGACCTTCCCAGAGAGCATTACCTAGATGTAGTCTACAGGGGCTTATGTTTAGGTGTGGTAGACTATAGAATATCAATCAATGCGTATTGGGGCTAGAGCCAGTGCTCGGAATGTCCAAGAAGGCATACAGAACCCAGATAAAAACGTCGCTTTATACTTCTCCAGAATGAATTAATCAATTAACTTTTCGCTCATCCTCCAAAACAAGTCGACCGTTTGCACTTATATTCTGCAGTTAGCTGAATACACAGGAGCTCCTAAATCCTCATATTTAATTCTGTGTCGGTAAATTCATTACATCGGGAGTTTTTAGCGTTTTTGAATTGAGCCCCCCCCCCCCCCCCCCCCTGAACCTCCCCTTCTCTTCAGCCGATATCGCTGAAATTTGACATGTTTTGTCCTCATTGTGTTCTGACTTTAAATATGAAATTTCATGTCGATACATTCATTACATCGGCAGTTATTGTGGTTTATGAGTTGATCCCTTCCCTTCTGCCAATTTCACTGCAAATTGTTAAGTGTCGTCTTTATGTGCTTTCGAATTCACATAATATTAACATAACAACTCCTACATTTGACCGATTTGGCTGAAAATCGATAGGTGTTGTCCTTATGGGGTTTTGGTCACACATATAAACTTTTGTGTCAATACATTCATTCTATCGGCAGTTATCGTGCTCACAGTCACACACACAGATTCATTTAATCTAGAGGTCCGAAAACATGAAATTCCGTTGAAAACTCAACATCGAATTTTTGACCGATTGCATAACTTCCCCTATACTTCGTATAGCTAGGGGATGTAAAAGTGATGATTGGGAAACAGGGAAGGTTGAGGGATGGTCCTGCACTAAAAAGGAATACTAACCCGTTACACCTACTTCTGAGGCCTCCGTTTTAGGGCGGCCGCCATCTTGCTCTTTATCCCTTAACCTAAAACCAAACCTTCTCCCCCACTCAGTTTTGTTTATATTGATAAATAAACAAAATCATTGGGGTAGTAACATATTCTTCAAGGATCGTAACACCAAGGAAAGTATTTCACAGGTTGTCAAATAAAATATTGACTGACCTCTTACAGATTTTTATTAGTAGTGGTGGCTAGCCGGCTTTCGAGGTTTCCCACATCGGGCAGTCTGATAAAAAATTAAAAAATTTTTTGAATAAAACTAAATAATTTTATAATAAAAATAAATAAATAAAACAATTTAAAATTAATGGATGGGGACAGACGAGGTATTCCTGTCCACCATCTGAGTTACAACTCTGTTAAATGCTAAATAAAGTTATTTAGTTTTATTTAAAAAAAAGTTTTAATTTTTTATCAGAGGCCTGATGATGAGGGAAACCTCGAAAGCCGGCTAGCTACCACTACTAATAAAAATCTGTGAGAGGTCAGACTATATTTTATTTGACAACCTGTGAAATAATCACTTCTCACTACATCAGCCATCTTCATGTTCAAGGAAAGTACGTAAAAATTCTTACCAAATATTGTATGATAGGAATGAACAGTGGCAACGCAGAGGGGCAACTAACACGTAGATCTCTCTCCAATTATAATACTTAAATTATAATAATGAAAGATAAGACAGATGTTATCAATCATATAGTTCTTTAATAACCAGCAAGAATCCCGTTGGGGAAAAATAGTCCTTATCGAGCCGCTAAGTCAGGAGCACGTGAAAACAAAACAAACAAACCAAAGTGGGAGATTGTTTGTTTCTTTTAAGTTTCACAGCAAAAAAAACAACAAATTGATTATCATCACTCAGAGACCAATTGAAAATATCAGATAAAATGAAACTTTTGTATTAAATTTTAAAAATAATACATAATAAATAAATCAAAAATTAAATAAATCTTTCTTGAGGGCGCCGGTAGCTAGAAGGTAGAGTGCTTACCTATATAGCTCAAGATTGTGGGTTCGAAACCCGGCCAAGACCCTTATGTGTTTTATCTGGGAGGTGAAGGAACGTTTGTCTTCCCACTGTTTTGTTTTAGACCAAAACCGGTTTTCGACGCAACAGCCTCATCATCAGTGGTTCATCCCACTCTCCCAGCACTGGCCATGTTGTCCTTTAACCGCTGTGCTGTGTGGCTGGGATGAACCACTGATGATGATGCTGTTGCGTCGAAAACCAGTCCTGATCTAAAATAAAACAGTGGTAAGAGATTTAAAATTAAAACTATTTTATATTTATATTTCTTTAAGATTTTTTCTTCTTGTTTTACGACGCTGTTTCGGGACGGTTACTAGCTCCTTCTTAGTTGTCTAAAAGTGGAATATATAGAGAAAAAGAGGGCGCCGGTAGCTCAGTGGTATATGTGCTTGCTTACTGAGCTCAAGATCGCAGGTTCAAAACCCGACCGAGGCCCTTAACGTAAGCACGCCGTCCTTCAAATGGGACGTTAGACGATGGTCCCGAGCCAGGTCGATGTCAGGTACTCGTTAAAGACTCTTATCCTAGGTGAATAGACCTGAATAGGCAAAATTTAGGACTCCCACAGTAGAGTCAGGCTCATGTCCACCAGAGCGAAGAAAGAGCACGTTCACACTTCCAAAATCGGTTCTTGATCATAAAGCATTTTTCAAAATAAAAAAAAAATATGAGTAACCAGAAAATGGATTTTCCGAATATGAGAATTTCCTGACTGTGGTCATCTGACGCTTTAACTAGTACCTGACAACGTACCTACAGGCTCAGAACTATCGCTTAGCATGATCAAGGTTTTTTTCTGGTGAAGCATTTGCCAAAAACCAGAAAAATAAGTGGGAGTGGTCCCAAACCAAACCTGGGCGGTCACTGAACCTAACACTGTAGAGTGACTCATTGACACCTTAATGCCAAGTGGTCAGCTTTCTTAGACCGTTCGGAAATGACAATCGTCCTATCTCGTGGTTTTTGTTGATACTTTATTACCAATCGATCAAGTTAGTTATTTTGACTCATGTCCGGGCTCTATGAGGTCATATCGCCTACTACCAGAGCGCTCTTTCCTCGCTCCGGTGGAGATGAGCCCAACTCTACAAAGGGAGTTCTAAATTTTGCCTACCTAGGTTTATTCACCTAGGGTAGTACCTGAGATTGTATAGGCTCGGGAAGGACGTTTTTTTAACTTTCCAGATTAAAAAAAGAAACTTAAAATTAAAAAAAGCCTCGGCTAGATTTCGAACCCGCGATCTTCAGCTCAGTAGACAATCATACTAACTCTCAGCTACCGGCGCCCTCAATATATAGTTACAAACATAGAGTTCAAAAAATAATAACAATATGAAACAAAATCTAAATAATACGAATCTCCTTAGTAGCAGCAGTGAGTTATAAATGAGTGGAACTCAGTGTCTATGGAGTGTCACCACTGGGTGATTTCTGCCCTTTTTTTTAAACCAAAAAAATAAATAAAAAGTAATAATAATACGAGGTAAAAAAAGAAGGAAATATTATTTTTAGCTCGTATTATTAAGATTTTGTTCCGATAATTTTTTGAAATTTATGTTAGGACACTAGGACCTCCATCTGTATGGTTTACCTTGGGGTTGGAGAGTCACAGCCTCAGACAATCCCAGAATTGTATAATTAGGCCAATGTTTTTTCACCTCTCAGAAAAAAAAAAATCGAACAGGCGATCTTGATTTCAGTAGGCAAGCACAATAACATTGATCTATCGGCGACCTCTGTATTAATAAAGAGAGCGTATTTAATTGAACAAGTGATGCGAAGTCTTTCTTTTTGACTGAGCAGGCTTCGAGTTTGTTACAAATTAGAAATTTTTGAAATATTAAAAATTTCATTAAAAATTAGTTTCGAGGTCCATCAAGTTGTTTTGATATATCAATAAATAAAAAGAACCTTCTTCTGTAGCTCACATGTTTATTTGACCTTGGCTCATCTCCGTACTTCAACTGTGTTAACCCTAACACCACTCTCCTTCCACTGTTAACACTACATATTAAAACAGCTGATGCATTTGTTTCAATCGTTGGTTGTTCTCCATTCATTTGTAAACAAAATGGTCCAGTCTTTGTATATTTATATTCACTAATCAATTTACTGATGTCCTAACAGTTGTTTTTATGGAAATTTCTACATTTTGCTATTTTTATAAGTACAAAATTTAACGATTATTTTCTTAAAAAATAATAATTAATTATACAATATTTTAATAATTGTAATGTGTGTATTTTTTTTTTTTTTACATCACATACCATTTACAAAAAAACTGAAAACAATAAGTTGGTTTATATATATATATCCTCGAATTGAAAATCTATTTCCCAAATCTGTTGTTAGATTTGTGTCAGTTTTGAGAGGGAAACAACGAAGAAGGAAATGTGTTTGTGGTGAAGAGAAGGTGGAAGACAAGACAGGATTGAGACCATAACGGGACGTAAAAACCTTAACCTTTATCACATCTCTGTACTTCCTGGGTAAACATAAAATTGATGCTTTCTCATGTCAGCCGTACACAAAATTGTTATCTGAGTACCACCTCAAGTAGTCTGACAGATAAGTAAGTACATATGAAATTAAGTACAGTTTTTTTGTTTGTTTTTTCGGGAATTAGTTTTTGGAAATTATTTTGGGATTAGGGACTCGAAATTCCGGTGAAACTTCAACATTGATTTTCTTACCGACTACTTAACTTTCCCTTATGTATAGATGGGGTGTTTCTCTGAAAAATTCAAATTCAGAAATTTGACGTTGAATTTTCAATGGAATTTCACCTTTTCAGACCCTCTTGTTCTAATGAACACAACTCCCGATAGAATGAACGTATCTAGGACGTGCACTTATTAATTTTCCACGAAATTGGCTAAAGAGAATGAGAGGATAAATGGAGGTATAACTTAAAATTTCCAATAACTACCTGTCATAGTTAAAAAAATGTTGTGTAAAAAATAAAAAATAAATTATAATTAATAATAATTAAAACAAATAATAAATGTTAAATATAATTAAATAATAAAATTACCACATTTCCTGTAGAAATTTTATATCTGTTTTTCTACTAAATTTTGATTTTTACAGTAATTTCCGAAAATGGTCCTAAAAAATAATCGAAAGTTCAAGACGTGTAGTTTTGAAGAAAGTACTTTTAAAAAAACAAATAAATATAGTTAAGTTTATAATAATATTATAAAATTCATTATATTTATTTGTATAAAAACTGTGAAGCAACTAAATTAGTGAATAATTATATAAAGTCGCACTTTGTTTTAAAACAACCAATGAGTGGAGACGAAAGACGAGCATCAGCTGTTCTAATAGAGTGGACCAGTCTAAGTTGGATTGTGGAGGTGAGAGGTGATGTGAAGGTGGACAGAGAGTTGTTTTTAGGCTTAAGGTAGTGAACCATGTAAAAGTGTGAAATAATGTTGAAATCGATGCGCAAAGGTGATACTTTTATTTACTTATATGTACATAATATATATGCCCAAAAATATAAAATAATTATAAATATAATTGAATAAATAATTACATAGGCACTTTTGAAACCTCATACTAAATATTTTGTTGACACATCCATTACATCACAACCGATATGAGGTTTGAAAAGTGCCTTTGTAAGTCTACTATCGATATTTTAGCCCAAACTCGATTGGTTTTGAGAGGGCGAGCAAACACTTAATTCATTTGATCCTGCTGGGGTAGAACATTGCCGGTATATCACAAACGACTTTTCTTTTAATTTTCAATTTGGAAAGTATAAAATTCAATCCAGTGAAAGCTCAAAATCGAATTTCTGATCGATTACATAACTACCCCTATACTTGGGAAAACAATAATTATGAACAGTGGAAGAGTGAACACAATTTTTCTTTTTCTGTCTGGGAAAATAAAAAAAAAACAATACTAATTATTATTAAAAAACACTGTAGATAACGAAATTTTTGAGAGAGGGGAGGATCATCCGATGACAGCTGATATCTTAACAGTGATTTGAAGTAGCTGGTTTCAATAATACTATATCTGTGGTCACAGGGAATACAGTCAGTAACAAAAATGTTCGGACGGTTTGATTTTTCAATAAAAAATTATAATAATTAAATGCACAAGTAATAAAAAATAATTTAAAAAAATAATTAAAGCCATTTTTTAATCAAGAATAAGAATTCAAAAGTGGGTTAGGATAAAGGAAAAACAGCTTTGATTAGAACAAATAAATATTTTAATTTAATAAATTTTATAACAAGTAATGTAGGTAACAAAAATTTTCGGACAAAAATGTAAACAACTATAAATAAATTCAATGTTTTTTTTACGATTTCACAAATTCAAAAACCATAATGTTAATTAATATTTGGTTGGGTACCCTTTTTGTGTAATAACATCTTTCATTCGATTCGGCATTGATGATGAAACTAATTTTTTGGTGAAATTTGGAGATATTTTACCCCACTCTTCTAATAACTTTTGTTTCAATTCGTTTTTTGAAGCAATGGATGTTAATCGAATTTTCCTGTCGAGCTCACCCCATACGTGTTCAATTGGGTTGAGATCGGGCGATTGGGGGGGGTTTCATAACTTTAGGGCAGTTATACAAAAGCCAAGTACGTACCAATTCACAGGTGTGTTTCAGATTGTTGTCTTGGTAAAAATGAAAAGTCCGTAAAATCCCAAGTTTTTCAGCACTCTTTTTCAAATTGCTCCTTAGTAATTCGGCATAAACTTTTCCAGTCATGGTGGTTTCAATGAAAACCAGTTCACCAATTCCACTAGACGCCATACACCCCCACACCATCACTGAGCCACCCCCATGTTTTACTATTGGTTTTAAATTTTTTGGATTCAGCTCCTCATAACGCCTTCTCCAAATTTTGTCGCGACTGTCGGGACTAAATATATTAAACTTACATTCAAAAGTATTTGCTTGCAATAGAACAAACCGCAATAATAAAATATTCTTGTATCTTGTAACTCTTCACAACATAAAAAGAAATCTCAGGTCATGTAATGTCAGAAAACTAGATTTTTGTGATATGACGTTGGAAGAGAGCGACAGCAGCGCTGACCCTCGGCAGAAACCGTCCCTTCCCCCTACTCTATCCCCTCCACCTTCCCTCTAAAGAAACTAAGTACCCAATTTTTCTAATTTAAACGTTTTTTTTCCGATATTTCGACAAATAAATGTTTCCAGATCATGTCCGTTTACTTCCATGTAATATATGTATACATATACTATTACTTTACTTTTGTTTACTTCCCTATACATATAATATATGTATACATAATAATATGTACTAAAAATTTTGTAATCGTGTGAACATCAGAGATCAATTGCATGCGTGTGTTTATGTGAGAGCTCAAACGCTTTGACCTGACATCGTACAGGCTCATGACCATCGCTTAACATCCCATCCGAAGGACGGAGTGCTTAAGTTTATTTTACCTCGCAGATGAATGACATTACTCCAAAAAATTGCTGAATGATTCTGGAACTCTTTTGCGAAGCTCAATCTTTTTTTTATATTTTTTTCACTCACAAACGGTTTTTGGTACTCTCCCATTATATCCTGCTTCTTTTAGAATTCTTCGAACATTTTGTGGGTGAACTTTCTTTCCCGTTTCTCTGTATACCTCGGCGACGATCTGAGGTGCGCTCAGGATCGCCACTTAGAAATCTAGCAAAGGCATTTAGGTCAAATGTTTTAATCGAGAAGATAAAAATAAATTTGAGCACGTCGTCCTTCGGATGGGACTTCCCCGATATATCTGAATCTGTCTATCAGTTTTAACAAATATTAAATCTATAAACTGTTAAAAAGCGAGAAATTTGAAGAATGCGATTTCGCCCGACTTTTTCGAAAAATATTTTTATTTCGATTTTTGTGTAGGATTCAGATATCCCGGTTGTTCATCAGTTTTAACAAATATTAAAATCTAAAAACCGTTTAAAAGCGAGAAATTTGAAGAATGGAGTTTACCGAGCTCAGGATCGCCATTTCGAAATCTAGCCAAGTCTATTAGGTCAGATGTTTTAATCGGGAAGATAAAAATAAATTTGAGCACGTCGTCCTTCGGATTGAACTTTAAGCTATGATCGAAGGCCTTTTCGTATGTCAGGTACTCGATAATGAGTCGTATGTTATGAATCTAAACCTGGGTAGTTGAAATTTCATTTAGGTTAAAAATAACTTGAGCACGTCGTCCTTCGGATTGGACTTCAAGCTATGATCGAGGGCCTTTTCGTATGTCAGGTACTGGATAATGAGTCGTATGTTATGTATCTAAACCTGGGTAGCTGAAATTTCACTTAGGTTAAAAAAACCTTGAGCACGTCGTCCTTCGGATGGGACTTTCCCGATATATCTGAATCTGTCTATCAGTTTCAACAAATATTAAATCTATAAACCGTTAAAAAGCAGGAAATTTGAAGAATGGTATTTAGCCCGACTTTTTTCGAAAAACATTTTTATTTCGATTTTTGTGTAGGATTCAGATATCCCGGTTGTTCATCAGTTTTAACAAATATTAAATCTAAGAACCGTTTAAAAGCTAGAAATTTGAACAATGGAGTCTACGAGCTCAGGATCGCCATTTGGAAATCTAGCCAAGTCAATTAGGTCAGATGTTTTAATCGGGAAGATAAAAATAAATTTGAGCACGTCGTCCTTCGGATTGGACTTTAGGCTATGATCGAGGGCCTTTTTGTATGTCAGGTGCTCGATAATGAGTCGTATGTTATGTAACTAAACCTAGGTAGCTAAATATTCACTTAGGTTCAAAAAACCTTGAGCATGTCGTCCTTCGGATGGGTCATTTTCGATATATCTGAATCTATCAGTTTTAACAAATATTAAATCTATAAACCGTTAAAAAGCAGGAAATTTGAAGAATGGTATTAGCCCGACTTTTTTCGAAAACATTTTTTATTTCAATTTTTGTGTAGGACTCAGATATCCCGGTTGTTCATCAGTTTTAACAAATATTAAATCTAAAAACCGTTTAAAAGCGAGAAATTTGAAGAATGGAGTTTACCGAGCTCAGGATCGCCATTTGGAAATCTAGCCAAGTCAATTAGGTCAGATGTTTTAATCGGGAAGATAAAAATAAATTTGAGCACGTCGTCCTTCGGATTGGACTTTAGGCTATTATCGAGGGCCTTTTTGTATGTCAGGTGCTCGATAATGAGTCGTATGTTATGTAACTAAACCTAGGTAGCTCAATATTCACTTAGGTTCAAAAAACCTTGAGCATGTCGTCCTTCGGATGGGACTTCAAGCTATGATCGAGGGCCTTTTCGTATGTCAGGTACTGGATAATGAGTCGTATGTTATGTATCTAAACCTGGGTAGCTGAAATTTCACTTAGGTTAAAAAAACCTTGAGCACGTCGTCCTTCGGATGGGACTTTCCCGATATATCTGAATCTGTCTATCAGTTTCAACAAATATTAAATCTATAAACCGTTAAAAAGCAGGAAATTTGAAGAATGGTATTTAGCCCGACTTTTTTCGAAAAACATTTTTATTTCGATTTTTGTGTAGGATTCAGATATCCCGGTTGTTCATCAGTTTTAACAAATATTAAATCTAAGAACCGTTTAAAAGCTAGAAATTTGAACAATGGAGTCTACGAGCTCAGGATCGCCATTTGGAAATCTAGCCAAGTCAATTAGGTCAGATGTTTTAATCGGGAAGATAAAAATAAATTTGAGCACGTCGTCCTTCGGATTGGACTTTAGGCTATGATCGAGGGCCTTTTTGTATGTCAGGTGCTCGATAATGAGTCGTATGTTATGTAACTAAACCTAGGTAGCTAAATATTCACTTAGGTTCAAAAAACCTTGAGCATGTCGTCCTTCGGATGGGACATTTTCGATATATCTGAATCTATCAGTTTTAACAAATATTAAATCTATAAACCGTTAAAAAGCAGGAAATTTGAAGAATGGTATTAGCCCGACTTTTTTCGAAAACATTTTTTATTTCAATTTTTGTGTAGGACTCAGATATCCCGGTTGTTCATCAGTTTTAACAAATATTAAATCTAAAAACCGTTTAAAAGCGAGAAATTTGAAGAATGGAGTTTACCGAGCTCAGGATCGCCATTTGGAAATCTAGCCAAGTCAATTAGGTCAGATGTTTTAATCGGGAAGATAAAAATAAATTTGAGCACGTCGTCCTTCGGATTGGACTTTAGGCTATGATCGAGGGCCTTTTTGTATGTCAGGTGCTCGATAATGAGTCGTATGTTATGTAACTAAACCTAGGTAGCTCAATATTCACTTAGGTTCAAAAAACCTTGAGCATGTCGTCCTTCGGATGGGACTTCAAGCTATGATCGAGGGCCTTTTCGTATGTCAGGTACTGGATAATGAGTCGTATGTTATGTATCTAAACCTGGGTAGCTGAAATTTCACTTAGGTTAAAAAAACCTTGAGCACGTCGTCCTTCGGATGGGACTTTCCCGATATATCTGAATCTGTCTATCAGTTTCAACAAATATTAAATCTATAAACCGTTAAAAAGCAGGAAATTTGAAGAATGGTATTTAGCCCGACTTTTTTCGAAAAACATTTTTATTTCGATTTTTGTGTAGGATTCAGATATCCCGGTTGTTCATCAGTTTTAACAAATATTAAATCTAAGAACCGTTTAAAAGCTAGAAATTTGAACAATGGAGTCTACCGAGCTCAGGATCGCCATTTAGAAATCTAGCCAAGTCATTTAGGTCCCATGTTTTAATCGGGAAGATAAAAATAAATTTGAGCACGTCGTCCTTCGGATTGGACTTTAGGCTATGATCGAGGGCCTTTTTGTATGTCAGGTGCTCGATAATGAGTCGTATGTTATGTTACTAAACCTAGGTAGCTAAATATTCACTTAGGTTCAAAAAACCTTGAGCATGTCGTCCTTCGGATGGGACTTTCCCGATACATCTGAATCTTTCTTTGGTTGACCATCTTCGTTTCTGGATGCTGCCTAAGAACGCCGGACACCTTAGATAGTATGCGCCTTGCAACTCCGTGCAACCAGGTATTAATAAGTTCTTAGGACCGCTGGGCAACACAGATAGTATGTATGTAGTTAGGAATGCTGGGCACCGGGGGGGGGGGGGGGGGGGGGGGGGGGGGGAGGGGATTTTGTGCTTAACAACGCTGGTGATAGCTATTATTCACCGTGCAACAGTGGACCTCCTAGGTAATACATGCTTAGGAAACCCACCATATTAAAATTAGAGCTATATCCCATCTTTAAGAAAGCTCCATGTGAGATTCATTCTGCATTAATGCACCCCCGCCCCTACCGTCCAAAGGGTCACAGCCAATTTTTAAATATTGCTTTTGAAACTACCATTTAGGTATATGCTTGCCCCCCCATACCCCCCTCCCGTTGACAATTTTGAGACGTCACATATCCTTTCTTTGTTTTTGTCTATTATGAATCCTACATGTGAAATTCCATGACATTCCGATCATCCGTTAAAGACCTATCACTACCTTTATATGTAGGCCTACTCCACAACCCCCCCTCCCGTTCAAAATTTTGAAATGTCACGTAGCGTATTTTTCAATTTGGCCTTTAAGAATACTACATGTCAAATTCCATGACATTCCGATCAAAAGACCTATCACTATCTTTATATGTAGGCCTACCCCCCCCGTTAAAAATTTTGAGATATCACGTAGTGTATTTTTCAATTTGCCCTTTAAGAATACTACATGTCAAATTCCATGACTATCCGATCATCCGTTAATGACAGCACTATCTTTATATTTAGGCCTACCCCCACAACCCCCCCTCACGTTCACTATTTTGTGACGTCACACACCCTATTTTTTTATTTGGCCTTTAAAAAAACTACATATGAAATTCCATGACTATCCGATCATCCGTTAATGACTTAGCACTACCTTTATATTTAGGCCCCCCTTACAACCCCCCCTACCGTTCACAATTGGGTGGGGGCGATATTCATTTATATTTAGGCCCCCCTTACAACCCCCCCTACCGTTCAAAATTTATGGACGCCACATTGCCTATTTTTTAACTTGGCTTTTAAGAATACTACATGTGAAATTAATAAAATATGTGTTGTATGGCCAGAACAGGACTTTCTTATATCGTTCATTTTTTCAGATCAAAATCATTTTATACTGGCATTACTTGGTATATGAAAGTAAATTATGAAACAATAAATCTATTTTATAACCAAAAAGATGAGAAATGAACAGACGATACAAGCCGTAGGTAGGTATATATATATTCTTTATAGAGTTGTAAATATCTGTTTATAAATTTAAAAAAAAATATATATATAACTGTTGAAAAGACAAATTGAAAATAATCGGTTAACCGAAGCAATAAACCAAAGGAACCGGTATAACCGACTTGCTGGTTGACACAGAGAGATATATTGATAAGAGGGGTCTCATGTTTGTGATATGGCTGAGGCTCCAGACAAGAGTATGGGAATGTAACAGGTAGCTGTCAAGGTAGGCCAGTGATATCAGGAGGAACCGTTATCTCAAACCAGCCTTTGTTCCTGTCTCTCACTCAACTATACCAGTAGTATACCTCTCAGGCAGTCTGCTTCTAGTTAGTTGGGTATTATGACTCATGCCCGGGCCACAAGAGCGCTCTTTCGTCACTCTGGTTAATCATGACCGATCTTACAATGGGAGATCTAAATTTTGCCTACCCTAAATTTTTATTCACCTAGGGTAGGGCTCCCCCTAAGTTTGCTTCTATACAATAGAATGTACAGCCCATCTCATGTCATTATCGTGTATATATACATGGGGTATAGGCAAAGTTATATAATCGCTCAGAAATTCGATATTAACTTTTCACCGGAATTTCTTGTTTTCCAAATGAAAAAAATGTCAGTAAATCACGAGCAGTCTACTTCCCTCACTAATTTTTCACACTCGCTCTAATACCAACTGACTTACACAAGAGTTAATCTTTAGTTAGTTACTAAATATTGTGTGGATACATTAATTACATCGGCAGTTATAAAGGTTTTTGAGTCGAGCCCCCATTCTTTTTGGCCGATTACGCAAAAAATTAACAGATGTCGTCCTTATGGGATTCTGGTCCACACAAATAAAATTTCGTGTCGATATATTCATTCCATCAGGAGTTATTGTATTATAAAGAAAACACGAATGTTTTTTAAATATTGTCTATTTCACAAGATATATAAAATATATGGAAATACTTTCGGTATTGCTAACATCTTCAGCCACGACTTAACAAATACTTCACTCTAGCAACAACAAATACTTTACTCTAGCAACAACAAATACTTTACTCTAGCAACAACAAATACTTTACTCTAGCAACAACAAATACTTTACTCTAGCAACAACAAATACTTTACTCTAGCAACAACAAATACTTTACTCTAGCAACAACAAATACTTTACTCTAGCAACAACAAATACTTTACTCTAGCAACAACAAATACTTTACTCTAGCAACAACAAATACTTTACTCTAGCAACAACAAATACTTTACTCTAGCAACAACAAATACTTTAATAATATACTTAGTAATTGTTAAGTCGAGGCTGAAGATGGTAGCAATACCGAAAGTACTACCATATATTTTATATATCTTGTGAAATAGACAATATTAAAAAAACATTCGTGTTTTCTTTATAATTTATTAAGTGTTTCACAATCTCTCTGCAAAAATGTTAAATATCATTAAGGAGTTATTGTGTTTACAGTCACATTTTTAAAAAAAATTTGCAGAGTTTTGGATAATATGAAATTTTGCTAAAAATTTAACACAGAATTTCTGAACGATTACATAATTTCCCCTGTTCTTTGTATAACCGGGGAAGTAAAACTGTCTGTGTGTGTGTGTCTCTGTGTGTGTGTGTGTGTGTGTCTCTGTGTGTGTGTATATGTGTCTGTGAGTTTGTGTGTGTGTGTGTGTGTGTGTGTGTTTGAGTCTGCTGTCTGTCTGTATGTCTGGGAACACGATATCTCCCGATGTAATGAATGTATTGACACAGATTTTCATACATAACTTCATAGGCCCCATAATGATGACAACTAACAAGGTAGGTAAATGGGACGAGGACAGAGCAGAGAGGTTTGACTCGAATAACCTTCAGCTGTAACGAATGAATCGACGCAAAATATAGTATAAAGAAGCCACTATGTAAATCAAATATTGATTTTTTGACAAAATATAATTTTAGGGGGGGAGAGCGAAAATTTAATTGATTGAATCATGCTGGGGAAGTGTACTTCGGGTGATTCACCGACATTTTTTTTTTTTTATTTGGAAGTTTGTTTAAAAAAGTGAACAGAGGCGGGAGTGTCCAAATGTTTTGTTCAGACAATCAGGGGGGGGGGGGCTTTGTATTGTCAAGGATGGTACATTGTTCGTTAAAAGCATCAACATGGTGGCCACAACAAAATAGCCGACCGAACATGATGTGACAAGCATCAAGTCTAAAAATTCAGTCACTCAAAAAATACAAACTACATGACTTCCTTTTATTTTTATTTTTTGATTCCCAGCTTTACGAAGCGCAGTGGAAGGTATGTAATGGGGGGGGGGGCTTGATCAGAGAAGGGGGAGAGGCTAAACTCAAAAACCCCTAATAACTGCCGATTGTGAAATTATTGGCCGAAACGGTCGATTGGTATAGGGGAGGGGGGAGGGCGAAAAGGTGTGTGATTATTTCGTTCTGGGGAAGTTGCCGGTGAATCACCGATAACCTTTTTGTTACCCATGACTATCAGCTCATATCGCCTGCTACCAATTCATATAGCCTTCTACCAACTCATATAGTCTACTACCAAGTCATATAATCTACTATCAGCTCATATAGCCTATTATCAGCTCATATAGCCTATTATCAGCTCATATAGCCTACTACCAGCTCATATCGCCTACTACCAGCGCACTATTTCGTCGCTCTGGTGGACATGAGCCCGACTCTACTACTATGGGAAATAATTTTCAGTTACTGTGGTCGGCTGGGAACAACCGCCGCCGACAATCTGCGTTCACTCCCAGCCCACCTTAATTGTTTGGCGCTCTGAGGGCGACCACCGGCGTGCCTGCAGTCGTCCCTGGCGCAGGATCTTAGTGTTTTCTTCTTCCTCCGCCAAGAGGCGACAAATCGGCTGAACACTGGGTAGCCGGTTTCCGTCACCAGCTGTCTAGGTCGAGTTCCAGGTACGATCCTGTCCCGCATATCAAATCTACCCTTGGCCCGTCGTACAGCGCCCATTCGAAGACCACATATTCTGCGATCTCGAAAAAGTTCGGGTTGCTTTTCCTTTTAAAGAAGAAATTGAAAAGTTGAAATTTCCGTGACCTGATATTATCTGGGACATCCAGTACCCACGTAGAGTCCAGAGGTACCCGGATTTCCGGGAAATATGCATAGGTCGCTCGGGCATCCGATAATAGTGACCACCGTTGTTGCGCGCTGGACTGTCCGCGCATCTCTTTCTCCAGGGCTAGACAAGGGCTCATATACATCTGCTCCTAAAGGCAAATTGCGTCTACAAAAGTACGAGGCGACAGCCCCGTCCAAGACCAAGTCTATAGGCGGAGCTCCTGCCAGCAACTGTAGCGCAGCCATAGAGACAGTACGATAGGCCTCTGTGTCCTTCAAGAGGGCTGCTTCAGTTCTCTATGTAGTTGGAGAACTAAACAAATCTCTGTATCCTGTGAAAATGAATATACACGAACTTTTCATATGTGTATCCATATCCTTATAATGATGACACCTACTAATTTTCAACCAAATCAGTAAATTGGTTTCAGAGAGAGAGAGAGAGAGAGCGAAAATTTTTATTAATTTATTATTATATATAATTAATATATATATATTAATATATATATATATATATATATATATATATATATATATATATATATATATATATATGTATATTAATTAACATTAGTGTTGATTCAAGGACGAGATATTTTCTCTTTATAAAGCTGGAGGGGGGCAGTTCTAATTAAGTGTTACAATAGCCGACTACCAACTATTTTCCATGTTTGTATTCTAGACAAAGAGTTGTTATCAATGATCCGTGGTATTGTGACAGAGAGCTGTGAAGCCCGTATCCTGTACCATTGTACGTAACTGTATAACCATAGACAGCTAACTCGGTAGTAATGGGCAAAAGTGTTATTCCAAAGTAGCAGCTACCACTCATTATCGCTACTTTTCAATAACTGTTATTAATTATTAACATATACAACTTTTTTACATCCCCAGATATACGAAGTATAGGGGAAGTTATTTAATTGGTCAAAAATCCGATGCAGAATTTTCAACGAAATTTCGACCTCAAGATTCCAAATATGAAAAGAAAATTATTGTCTGTATGTGTCTGCGAGTATATATAATAATACATAGAGAGAGTTGTTCGGGTTAAGATGTAGTGTTCACAGTCTAGAGAGGAGGGCGCCGGTAGCTCAGTGGTATGCGCGCTTGTCTGCTGAGCTCAAGAACGTGGGTTCGAAACCCGACCGAGGCCCTTAGTTTATTTTTTTTATCTGGGAGGTAAAATAAACTTAAGCACGCTGTCCTACGGATGGGACGTTAAGCGATGGTCCCGAGCCTGTACGATGTCAGGTACTCGTTAAAGACCCCTATCCTAGGTGAATAAAAATTTAGGGTAGGCAAAATTTAGGACTCCCACTGTAGAATCGGGCTCATGTCAATCACAGAGACGAAAGAGCGCTCTGGAAGTAGGCGGTTATGACCTCGTAGTTAAAGCCCGGGCATGAGTCATAATAACTAACAAACAGTCTATAGAAAGATGTTTTAGTGTTTATGTGTCTGAGTGAGAGAAGTGAACCAAGTAGGAGTGAAAAAATATAACAGTGGAGGTACGTAGATGCGAAAAGGTACTTTATATATGTATATATAATCTATACATATACTTATATGCCCAATATAAGACTCTTAAAGAGTGGCCACAACAAAAAGAAAAGATACTAAAGTACCTAGTTGTAGAAATTATTTTGTAAGATTTTTTTTGTAAATAATTTCATTTTTTTATTTTCCAATATTAGTTACTAAATTTAAAATATAGGTTAAGTAAAATAAACCCAATAGTTGTTCTCTAATTCTATGCTATTCATTTTCCCTGTGAACCCAGTAAGATAATTAATACCTTTGGATTAGATTTAACATTTTTTACTTTAGGAAAACAAGATGGCATCATTAGAAGAAATCCAAATGAAATAATTATTAATTGAAATTTTTTCAAAAATACGTGCACTTTCTTCAAAATTCATCTTGAACTTTCGATATTTTTTTTAGGGCCCTTTTCGGAAACTACATACTGTGGAAATCAAAATTTAGTAAAATACCAGCAACAATTTCTACAGGAAATGTGATAATTTTATTTAATTGTTTATTTATTATTAATTTTATTTATTTTAATTATTTATTTAATTTTAAATTATTTTTAATAATCACTTTCTCATTTTACTGAATCCCCGAGTGTCCGGAAACCCAGTAGAACGCAACTTTCTTCTTGTTCAACTAATTTGCACACTCCTTTACAAGCTTTGATCAGATATTAGCCAAATTGAAAACCTACGCTGTGTGACATCTCAAAATTTTGAACGGGAGGGGGGATTACAGGACTATAAGCTTTATTCCATTTGAATAATTGAAAATCATCAAACATCATGAATGTACTGTTTAAGAATTGAAAAGGATTCGAATGAGAGATATTAGGAGAAAAGTCAAAGTTCCCCGGGCAACGCCGGGTATTACTGCTAGTATAGAATATAGGTGGGCTTTGTGGGCACCGTTATGACATATTTTCTGAAAAACACATTAGGACAGCAATGTTGGTAGATAGGCAGCAACCAGAAACGAAGATGGTCAACCACAAACAGATTCAGATATATCGGGAAAGTTCCATCCGAAGGACGACGTGCTCAAAGTTATTTTTAACCTAAGTGAAATTTCACCTACCCAGGTTTAGTTACATTAACGAGTACCTGACATTCGAAAAGGCCCTGGATCATAGCTTGAAGTCCCATCCGAAGGACGACGTGCTCAAGGTTATTTTTAACCTAAGTGAAATTTCACCTACCCAGGTTTAGTTACATTGACGAGTACCTGACATTCGAAAAGACCCTGGATCATAGCTTGAAGTCCCATCCGAAGGACGACGTGCTCAAGGTTATTTTTAACCTAAGTGAAATTTCACCTACCCAGGTTTAGTTACATTAACGAGTACCTGACATTCGAAAAGGCTCTGGATCATCGCTTGAAGTCTCATCCGAAGGACGACGTGCTCAAGGTTATTTTTAACCTAAGTGAAATTTCACCTACCCAGGTTTAGTTACATTAACGAGTACCTGACATTCGAAAAGACCCTGGATCATAGCTTGAAGTCCCATCCGAAGGACGACGTGCTCAAGGTTAATTTTAACCTAAGTGAAATTTCACCTACCCAGGTTTAGTTACATTAACGAGTACCTGACATTCGAAAAGGCCCTGAATCATCGCTTAAAATCCCATCCGAAGGACGACGTGCTCAAGATTATTTTTAACTTCCCAGTTGAAATATCTGACCTAGGAGCCATTGTCAAGGAATCAAGCAAAAGGGAGGGTCAAAAACTCTAATAACGGTCGAAGGGTTTTGGAGGGAGAGAGGAAACTTAATGGATTAATTCTTACCGAGGAAGTAGATACATTCCTGATTCACCGACACTTTTTCATTTCTACTTTCATTTGCAACTCTCTATCTTTATATTTATTTTATTACTTCATTATTTTCGTATTTTCTCCACAGAAAAACTGGTTTCTTTCTTGGGTTGTCCCATAAATTGTAATTAAACAAATGAATTTTGAAGAAAGTTACTCAAGTTAAAATTGATTTTCCGCTCTTTTACTTCTCAGTCATATTGTGCGAGGTAGCTTACAGAGCTCAACATTGCGGAGACTCTTGAGCTCACCGACCGTGTCTGTACGATGTCAGATACTCGTTAAACTCACGTTAAACCTTAACAATTTTTGGTTCACTTATAGATTCAATTAATGTACTGCCATCTGCAAAGCGGGCACATGTAGGGTTCTATCGATACCACAAAGTATCGATACTTTTACTCATGTGTAATATCGAATAAAACTTTCGATACTACTCGTATCGATTGAATCGAGTAGTTCGTTATAATTAATTTTTAAAATTCTATAAATCTATATAAATTTAAATAAAAATCGTATTGCATCTTGTACTTCGTTATAATTAATTTTAAACCATGTATAATATATATACCTATATAATAATAATAAAAAACACAATACAATTTGAAAGATATAGGTAAATGAGATATTGTAGTGGGCATAAGAAACAAAGAAATCAAATCGAATAAGATAAAATTATATTATTAAAAACATACTGAAAATAATAATAAGCCTTATAGAATAAACATACAATTTATTACTTTACTAAGTATATAAAACTACTGGAGACTATTCGTATTTCGACAATATTTCGCTATTTTAAAACACTTTTTGCAAGTCGCTGAGATCGAATCGTTCTTAGTGTAATAAATCCACACTTTCGCCGTAGGACGAGGCATTATATTATATGTAATTGACAAAATAGAATGTAAAAATAAAATAAAATAATGAAGTCGTAGTCATGTTCATGGTTCTTTTCAAAATTAAACAAACGTATACCTTAATCAATGATAAACCATTTAATGTAAATAAGGTAAGAAATAAGGACGCATCATGCAGACTGCGTGATGACATCACACATGAGGTTATCACCATCCATATATATCATTTGTCCGTGGACCGGAATTTGAGTTCAGTATTTTATTGCAACAACAAATAAAAGAAAACTGTAAGAAGTTAAACGGTGAACGATTTTGACGAATTGAAAAATTTTTATAATTTTTTTTTAATTGTAGAAATTTGAACCGAGTACTTTGAATCGATATAAGTAATATCTATTCGATACCTACTTAGTATCGAAAGAAAAGTATCGATACTTTACTTGTATCGATAGATCCCTGGGCACATGTTCCATAGGGTTAATAGGGCCATGTATCCATAGTAGCAGGAAGACACAGAGAGAGGAGACGCCTCCGAAGAGATCGACCTTGACCGGGAGAAAGGACATCTTTACATCAACTAGACTTGTTTCTTATTGAGTTCACTTAATTCTCGGTCAAACTCTTTTAAAAACAAACTTTCTTTTCACTTTCTTATAACTTTATATGCATACATATAAGGAAGTACTGCGCTCGTAAAAAAAAAAAAAAAAAAATTGAAATAGATTTTTTAACAGAATTTTACGTCTCAAATTCGTATAAATATGATTTAATGCTTTTCTCATTGATGTATGTCTGGGATTGGAACTATGAGGCCCTTAGTTTATTTTACATTGGAAGTAAAATAAAATTAAGCACCTTCGGATCGGTTGTTAAGCGATGATTGTACGATGTCAGCTACTCGTTAAAGGTGAATAAAAATTTAGGGTAGGCAAAATTTAAAACTCCCATAGTAGAATCGGGCTCATGTCCATTAGACCAGTGGTTCTCAACCTTTTCATACCCACGGACCCCTAGATTCCTTACCTGATCAATGGCGGACCAGCAAAATATGGCAAAAAGATGCAAGAAATGAGAATTAACTTGAATCATTTCTTATTTACTTATTGTATTTTAATTATTGTTACATTTAAACAAATTTTATTTTAATGACTCCCTTGATCTTGCATTTCGTTTGAAAGTTTTTCAATATTTGGCTGCCAAGAAGTCAAAGCCAATCTCAATGGAGCATTCAAATTTAATAATCGGTTGAGATGTTTATTCTTGATGACAGTTAATGTTGAAAACGCTGTTTCACAAAGATATGTGCAACGAAAAGGGAGAAGAAGTGTTATTTATAAGACACATCCCAATGCTTTATTTTTTTAGACTTTTATTTTTTAGTTTTTTTATTATTATGCCGAAAGGCTGACCACAAGTGGTCCGCGGACCACAGGTTGAGAATGATTGCATTAGAGTGACGAAAGAGAGCTCTGGTAGTAGGCGATATGACCTTGTAGTTGATATACTGTCTTACATCTGATTGACTTTAGGCGAAATTAGATGAAAATTGAGACCACTTAAAATACAGTTAGGATTTTGATATCGTCTATATTATTGATTCAATAGAAAATCTTTTTTTTAAAAAATAGTAAAAACGGAAAGACACATTTTATATGAAATATATTTTTTTCTACCTATTATTTTTCAGCCAAATCGACCAAAGGGGGGAGAATTAGGGGAAGGCTTAACTCAAAAACCCCCAATAACTGGCGATGTATTGAATTTATTGACACAAAATTTAGTATCATCTATGTAAGTCAACTATTGAATATTAGCTCAAAAAGTCGACTAGTTTTGGAGGGGGAGCGAAAAGTTAATTGATTAATTCGTTGTGGGGAAGTACATTGCTGGTGACTTTTTGAATGGTGACCCAACCTCGGATCCCATCACCGGATTTCCCTGAAATTCGACATAAGTTGTCCTTATTACTAACATCCTGGATTCACACAGAACATTTCCACCGGATACGTATTTAGAAGAACATTGTTAGTAGTGTTTCTGAGTAGAAAACCTCCTCTGGTCCATCCACTTCCCTTAACCGAACAATAGGGGTGGGAGAGAGTCAATAGTTGGCCACTATCGATAGTCCGATACTATCGATGGAAAACTATTGATAGTATCAATAAATCAGTAAGTTGAAGCTTTTCAAAATACTTTCCAATTCCAATATTTTATTATAATATGATTATTTTATTTTTATTTGTTCATATACATTTACCTAATTTCAATTATTCAATTTTATGGAGGAAGAAAGGGGAATATAAATATCAATCGAATAAGTAATTGTTCTTTCAAATCGAACATTTTTATTTTATGCAAATAACATTTTATGTCGAAAATAATCGAATTAAGTAAAACACTTGGCAAGAATTTTAACACATTAATTAAAGTTCAAAAACAGTTATTGTAGATAATCAAAAAACAATGAAGTAGGTACAATGGCATTAGATTCAACAATTTTTATTTCAATCAACAACTGTTATAAAACAATATCAACAAATTAATTACCGACTGAAGGAAAATACTTTTGTAAAACTTTATGGAACAGTAGGCAGCGATGCAGCTTCTGCAGTGCGTTGTTTATAAGTTTCTTGGTTACGTCTCAAGAGGTTATTCCTTAAATTGGATGTGTTTAGCCATCTATACTAGGAGGAATTGGATTATTGGTTTTGATGTCACAAGTGGCAAACGTTCATTCAGAATATTCATATATTTCTAGGAAAACAATCTGTTTCCGATCAAAGTTGATTAACATGGGTTGAAAAGTTATGCAATTTAAAAAAAATATATATATGATCATTTCGATAAACTTTTTTTTTATTTTTTGTAGTTTTTTATTTTATTTTTTGTAGTTTTTTATTTTATTTTTTGTAGTTTTTTATTTTATTTTTTTTATTTTTATTTATTTATTTTTTTTTCAAAACCTATTCCATTTACGGTACCTACACATTTATGTAGGTATGTTTGTGGAATTAGACAATATAAGTGTTCAATAAAAAAGTGCTTTATTTATCATCTTTTTAATTTTATTTATTAGTATTTCCACTATATCGACACAAAACGCAAAAAAATGTATTCGGACACGAAAATATAGTTGATGATTCGTTCTGGGGAAGTTCAATTCCGATAACGTCCCCAATACTTTGTACAGCTGGGGGCGTGTCTTGGCTAGCCGTATCTTCTCTAGGAGGCGGTCAACTGAAGGCGGTGAGGCGGTACAAGTGTGTCGAGTGAACTGTCACTAACTTCCGGCAGTCCTGGCATGGAATGTGCCCACTTTCCCCGCTCTGGGAAAGTGGGGCTAGCCCGAACCTCGTACCTGACATCGTACAGGCTCGGGATCATCGCTTAATAACGTCTCACCCGAAGGACGGCATACTCAAGGTTTTTTTTTCACCTTCCAGATAAAAAAACATAACAGCTTCGGTGGTTTTCGAATTCGTGATCTTGAGCTCAGTAAGCAAGCACGCATACCACTGAGCTACCAGAGCCCTTGATAATAATAAATTTATTAAATAAAAATAATTAGGAATTACAGTAGAACCTCTATAATTCGAACATCAAGGGAGACGCCAAAAAGTTCGAGTTATAGAGTTTTCGACTTATGGAGGATTTCGACTTAGGCGGATTTTGATTCGACTTGTAGAGGTTAAGATTCATTCTAACTAATTTTGAGTTAGTGAGGTGGAATAAATAAAAATTCAAGTTACAGAGGTAACAAACATATTTATATTTATTATAAATCAACATTATTTCAAAACATCCTTAAAATAGAAAATACGTAATATGTAATAATCGAGTTGTAAAGGTTGTAAAATAAAACATTGCTATGTTCGAGATACAGAGGTCCAATCTATTTTTTCGAGTTATAGAGGGAAAATATGTACCATAATGGCTTGTAGGGACTCACTGATTATTTCGACTAATAGAGGGTTGAGATTTCGAGTAATGGAGGTTTTGGGGCTTGAAGGGAAAGGAACAAAACTTTTTTCGAGTTTTGGAGGTTTTTGACTTATCGAGGTTCGACTTAAAGAGGTTCTACTGTATATGTTAATAATGGAGGACCTCTGCCAAGAAAATAAAAATGAAAATAACTTCCGTTTTAATGAATCTATTTAAACGAAATTTCGAAATTGTATATTCAATGGCTTATAAAGACGACACCTACTAAATTTCAGCGGAATCAGCCGAAGTAGAGATTAAGTGGGAAGACTCAACTCAAATACCCCAATAACTGCCGATGTAATGAATGTATCGACACTAAATTTAGTGTGAGGATTCAGAAACTTATTTAAGTTACATAAGGAGTTTTAGCTCAAAAGGTTGATTGGTTTCGGAGGGAGAGCAGAAACTTATTTGATTGATTATACTGGGGATGTACATTGACGGTGATTCTTCATTCGCTAAGCAAAATTCCGGGAGGGGGGGGGGGCGATTTCCCCTTCTACCCTCCCCGCATCTACGCCACTTCCTTGTGACTTTTATTACTTCCTTCTGTATTATATAACGTAGTTTCGAGGACTTAGACGTAACAAATATGGCTTCCGACTAGCACTAACGACTACTGAATCATATCCATATGTGATAGTAAGATGTTGTGGGACTAGATTTCTGATAGAAATAAAGGACGTTGTCTTCCCACTGTTTTATTTATACCTACCGGTTTTCGACGCAACAGCGTCATCATCAGTGGTTCATCCCACCCACACAGCACAGCGGTTGGAAGATAACTGGCCAGTATGTTTGAATGCTGCAAATATAGTTTCAGTTTCTTATATAATAATATATAAAAAAAAAATAGTTTAGTTATTTTATCTGGGAGGTAAAATAAATTTGAGGACTCCGTCCTTCGGATGTCAGAACTCGTTAAAGACCCCTAGGTGAATAAAAATTTAGGGTAGACAAAATTTAGGACTTTCTTAATAGAGTCGGCCTTTTGTCCACCAGAGTGACGAAATAGCGCTCTGGTAGTAGGCGATATGACCTTGTAGTTAAAAGCCCAGGCATGAGTCATAATAACTACTTCGATATGACTAACCGTTTTCGCGGAAATCAAGCATCCAATGAAACCACATTTTCGACCGGTTTTCGGCATGTATTATGTAAACCGGGTGACCTTCAAAAATATGTATTGTATATAAAATATGCCTTTCAGTTTGATTTACAACTTTTATTTGAGGGGTCGAAATGGTCGAAACATGTTTCTTTAAAAAAAAAAACGGAAACCCTGAAAACTCGATCTCGGATTTTTCCACGATTACAATACTTAATACTAAAGAAAGGAGTAAAAATACATCTCCACAAGTTTTTTTATTATCTTACCGGAAATTGCACGTAATCAACTTCAGGTAATGTATTATAGTCCTACGTTACTCCCGGGCAACACTGCATAACCCAATTTCCAAATATATCTTTTGACAGAATAATGAAAAATCATCAGTGCCAGGACTTTAACTACGAGGTCATATCGCCTACTACCAAAGCACTCTTTCGTGACTCTAATGGATAAGAGTCCGACTTTACTGTGGGAGTCCTAAATGTTTCCCACCTAAGTTTATTCACCTAGGGTAGCGGTCTTTAACAAGAACCTGTCATCACACAAGCTCTGGACCATCGCTTAACGTTCAATCCGAAGGACGGTGTGCTCAACTGTTTTCACCTCCCAGATAAAAAATGTCAGGGCCTCGGTCGGGTTTCGAACCCGCAATTTTGAGCTGAGTAGGCTAGCACGCTACCTGAAGCACCATGGAAGTGTCCATGTTCTGACTAATGTCTGTAAATGGCATGAAAGTAGTGATTCTCCAGAACAACGCCAGGTACTGCAGCTAGTGGAACATAATTAGAGAGGTGGGGTATTGTCATGTTGGTACGTCACTATCTCCCAAATGTCTTCAATGGTCCTATCCAAAATTTTTCTCTCAACTCTCTTTTTCTTTCTTTATTTTATTTTTTTTTTGCTTTTACTTAGTTCTTATTTCATTTTATTTGTATTTTTATCTATCATCTTTTCCATTGTTGCCCTCAATTAACAGTAATTATTATAATTTTTTAATAATTTATATCGTTATTAATTTAATTGCTAGACGCCTGATTCATTTTAATTGGTACCCAAATATACGAAGTATAAGGGGAGTTGTATAATCAGTCAGAAATTCAATCTTAAGTTTTCAAAAATTCATGTTTTCCGACATCCTGAAAAACATAATTCTGGGTGATTTCTGGATGACCTGGATGAAATTTTACTTGTAAATTCAAAACTACGTAAGGCGTCATCTTTTAATTTGTCGGTCGAAGACACGAATTTGAAATGAGGATCCAGAAGTCCATGTGAAAGTCAACTATTGATTTTTAGCCAAAATTTTTGAATGGTTTTTGTGAGAGTGAAATTCATATTGGGGAAAACAGATGATTCACCGACATTTTTTTTTGTTTATTTTTATGTTGTTATTTCTTAGGGATTTTTCTCATTTCCTATAAGATAATAATATTATTTTATTTTATTTAAGGTCCCAGTAAGAAGGGGATGTTCACTGAGTGGCCTGACAAGAAGAAATAACCAGAACACAGATCAGGAGAGTAACCTTGAAACAAAAAAACCTGAGCAGATAAACCGGATCTTATTTGGAAAGGTGAACCCTGTAGTGGAGGCAGTACAAGAAGAACTGGTTCGGTGTTGAAAGAGTCTCTGGCACAGGAGCTAGCAGAGAGACCTTAGCACAGTCAGAGGCAGACCTTGAGAACATGTCAAGGGGAGAGTGGTCAGATTGAAAAATTGTGTTTACATTAGTGATGGGCAGAAGAGCTATTTCTATGTAGCACACATCACCAATTTCGAAATTTCACGTTTCGACATCTATTGAGAGAGACTTCGGTAGCTCAGAAATGCCTTCTCAGTTCAAGATCGCGGGTTCGAAACCTGACCGAGGCCCTTAGCTTTTTTATCTGGGAGGTGAAAAAACCTTGAGCTTAAGAGAGGGCGTTAAGCGATGGTCTCGAGACTGTACGATGTCAGCTACTCGTCAAAGACCCCTACTCTAAGCGAATAAAAATTTAGGACTGTCATAGTAGAGTTCATGTACAGCAGAGCGATGAAAGAGCGCTCTGGTAGTAGGCGTTTTGATATGTAGTTGAAGCCCGGGCATGAGTCAAAATAACTAACTACTTAAATGAAACTTTTATTTATTTGGATATATATATAATATATTAATGTAAAACAATAAAATCAGCAATAATGTAATGCCAATGTCGAATACACAATTAACTAATTTCGCTATGTAGTACTTCTGGGTGGTTCTAACTTCTCCGGTTAATTACCCACTCCAAGTCTTTCCATGTAACTTAATACCGTGTTAATCAATAAACGAATAACGATATTTCAAACCTCTATTCAGGATGAAATAGCTCAAACCCTCCAACCGCCGAAACTACTTCCCAGGTTCCTTCCTCTTCCAAATAAGTCAAAAGAACCCTACTACCTCTACCAAATGTTCCAATTTAAGTCCTCCGTCCTCCTAAGACACACCAGATCCCGTCCTTCGGAACTCTTCATCCCCTCCCATCGCTCCTCTGCCTTCCACAACTCGTTCCTTGTCCAGGCCTCCTCTCTCTACACCTCTCTGTCTCCTTACGTCCGTCACTCTCCTTCCGCGGCTTCCTCCAAGTCCTCTCGGTTCCTATTTAAGTCCTTCGTCCTCCAAAGACACACCAGATCCCGTCCTTCGGACCTCTTCATCCCTCCCATCGCTCCTCTGCCTTCCCCAACTCGTTCCTTCTCCAAGCCTCCTCTCTACAACTCCCTGCCTCCCTACGTTCGTCACTCTCCTTCCGCGGCTTCCTTCAAGTCCTCTCGGTTCCAATTTAAGTCCTCCGTCCTCCAAAGACACACCAGATCCCGTCCTTCGGACCTCTTCATCCCTCCCATCGCTCCTCTGCCTTCCCCAACTCGTTCCTTCTCCAGGCCTCCTCTCTCTACACCTCTCTGTCTCCTTACGTCCGTCACTCTCCTTCCGCGGCTTCCTCCAAGTCCTCTCGGTTCCAATTTAAGTCCTCCGTCCTCCAAAGACACACCAGATCCCGTCCTTCGGACCTCTTTATCCCTCCCATCGCTCCTCTGCCTTCCCCAACTCGTTCCTTCTCCAAGCCTCCTCTCTACACCTTTCTGTCTCCTTACGTCCGTCACTCTCCTTCCGCGGCTTCCTCCAAGTCCTCTCGGTTTCAATGTAAGTCCTCCGTCCTCCAAAGACATACCAGATCCCGTCCTTCGGACCTCTTCATCCCTCCCATCGCTCCTCTGCCTTCCACAACTCGTTCCTTGTCCAGGCCTCCTCTCTCTACACCTCTCTGTCTCCTTACGTCCGTCACTCTCCTTCCGCGGCTTCCTCCAAGTCCTCTCGGTTCCAATTTAAGTCCTTCGTCCTCCAAAGACACACCAGATCCCGTCCTTCGGACCTCTTCATCCCTCCCATCGCTCCTCTGCCTTCCCCAACTCGTTCCTTCTCCAAGCCTCCTCTCTACAACTCCCTGCCTCTCTACGTTCGTCACTCTCCTTCCGCGGCTTCCTTCAAGTCCTCTCGGTTCCAATTTAAGTCCTCCGTCCTCCAAAGACACACCAGATCCCGTCCTTCGGACCTCTTCATCCCTCCCATCGCTCCTCTGCCTTCCCCAACTCGTTCCTTCTCCAAGCCTCCTCTCTACACCTCTCTGTCTCCTTACGTCCGTCACTCTCCTTCCGCGGCTTCCTCCAAGTCCTCTCGGTTTCAATTTAAGTCCTCCGTCCTCCAAAGACATACCAGATCCCGTCCTTCGGACCTCTTCATCCCTCCCATCGCTCCTCTGCCTTCCACAACTCGTTCCTTGTCCAGGTCTCCTCTCTCTACAGCACTCTGCCTCCTTACGTCCGTCACTCTCCTTCCGCGGCTTCCTCCAAGTCCTCTCGGTTTCAATTTAAGTCCTCCGTCCTCCAAAGACATACCAGATCCCGTCCTTCGGACCTCTTCATCCCTCCCATCGCTCCTCTGCCTTCCACAACTCGTTCCTTGTCCAGGTCTCCTCTCTCTACAGCACTCTGCCTCCCTACGTTCGTCACTCTCCTTCCGCGGCTTCCTTCAAGTCCTCTCGGTTCCAATTTAAGTCCTCCGTCCTCCAAAGACACACCAGATCCCGTCCTTCGGACCTCTTCATCCCTCCCATCGCTCCTCTGCCTTCCCCAACTCGTTCCTTCTCCAAGCCTCCTCTCTACACCTCTCTGTCTCCTTACGTCCGTCACTCTCCTTCCGCGGCTTCCTTCAAGTCCTCTCGGTTCCAATTTAAGTCCTCCGTCCTCCAAAGACACACCAGATCCCGTCCTTCGGACCTCTTCATCCCTCCCATCGCTCCTCTGCCTTCCCCAACTCGTTCCTTCTCCAAGCCTCCTCTCTACACCTCTCTGTCTCCTTACGTCCGTCACTCTCCTTCCGCGGCTTCCTCCAAGTCCTCTCGGTTTCAATTTAAGTCCTCCGTCCTCCAAAGACATACCAGATCCCGTCCTTCGGACCTCTTCATCCCTCCCATCGCTCCTCTGCCTTCCACAACTCGTTCCTTGTCCAGGTCTCCTCTCTCTACAGCACTCTGCCTCCTTACGTCCGTCACTCTCCTTCCGCGGCTTCCTCCAAGTCCTCTCGGTTTCAATTTAAGTCCTCCGTCCTCCAAAGACATACCAGATCCCGTCCTTCGGACCTCTTCATCCCTCCCATCGCTCCTCTGCCTTCCACAACTCGTTCCTTGTCCAGGTCTCCTCTCTCTACAGCACTCTGCCTCCCTACGTTCGTCACTCTCCTTCCGCGGCTTCCTTCAAGTCCTCTCGGTTCCAATTTAAGTCCTCCGTCCTCCAAAGACACACCAGATCCCGTCCTTCGGACCTCTTCATCCCTCCCATCGCTCCTCTGCCTTCCCCAACTCGTTCCTTCTCCAAGCCTCCTCTCTACACCTCTCTGTCTCCTTACGTCCGTCACTCTCCTTCCGCGGCTTCCTTCAAGTCCTCTCGGTTCCAATTTAAGTCCTCCGTCCTCCAAAGACATACCAGATCCCGTCCTTCGGACCTCTTCATCCCTCCCATCGCTCCTCTGCCTTCCACAACTCGTTCCTTGTCCAGGTCTCCTCTCTCTACAGCACTCTGCCTCCCTACGTTCGTCACTCTCCTTCCGCGGCTTCAAGTCCTCTCGGTTCCAATTTAAGTCCTCCGTCCTCCAAAGACACACCAGATCCCGTCCTTCAGAACTCTTCATCCCTCCCATCGCTCCTCTGCCTTCCCCAACTCGTTCCTTCTCCAAGCCTCCTCTCTACAACTCCCTGCCTCCCTACGTTCGTCACTCTCCTTCCGCGGCTTCCTTCAAGTCCTCTCGGTTCCAATTTAAGTCCTTCGTCCTCCAAAGACACACCAGATCCCGTCCTTCGGACCTCTTCATCCCTCCCATCGCTCCTCTGCCTTCCCCAACTCGTTCCTTCTCCAAGCCTCCTCTCTACAACTCCCTGCCTCCCTACGTTCGTCACTCTCCTTCCGCGGCTTCCTTCAAGTCCTCTCGGTTCCAATTTAAGTCCTCCGTCCTCCAAAGACACATCAGATCCCGTCCTTCGGACCTCTTCATCCCTCCCATCGCTCCTCTGCCTTCCACAACTCGTTCCTTGTCCAGGCCTCCTCTCTCTACAGCACTCTGCCTCCCTACGTCCGTCACTCTCCTTCCGCGGCTTCCTCCAAGTCCTCCGTCCTCCAAAGACACACCAGATCCCGTCCTTCGGACCTCTTCATCCCTCCCATCGCTCCTCTGCCTTCCCCAACTCGTTCCTTCTCCAAGCCTCCTCTCTACAACTCCCTGCCTCCCTACGTTCGTCACTCTCCTTCCGCGGCTTCCTTCAAGTCCTCTCGGTTCCAATTTAAGTCCTCCGTCCTCCAAAGACATACCAGATCCCGTCCTTCGAACCTCTTCATCCCTCCCATCGCTCCTCTGCCTTCCCCAACTCGTTCCTTCTCCAGGTCTCCTCTCTCTACACCTCTCTATCTCCTTACGTCCGTCACTCTCCTTCCGCGGCTTCCTCCAAGTCCTCTCGGTTCCAATTTAAGTCCTCCGTCCTCCAAAGACACACCAGATCCCGTCCTTCAGACCTCTTCATCCCTCCCATCGCTCCTCTGCCTTCCCCAACTCGTTCCTTCTCCAAGCCTCCTCTCTACAACTCCCTGCCTCCCTACGTTCGTCACTCTCCTTCCGCGGCTTCCTTCAAGTCCTTTCGGTTCCAATTTAAGTCCTTCGTCCTCCAAAGACACACCAGATCCCGTCCTTCGGTCCTCTTCATCCCTCCCATCGCTCCTCTGCCTTCCCCAACTCGTTCCTTCTCCAAGCCTCCTCTCTACAACTCCCTGCCTCCCTACGTTCGTCACTCTCCTTCCGCGGCTTCCTTCAAGTCCTCTCGGTTCCAATTTAAGTCCTCCGTCCTCCAAAGACACACCAGATCCCGTCCTCCGGACCTCTTCATCCCCTCCCATCGCTTCTCTGCCTTCCACAACTCGTTCCTTCTCCAGGCCTCCTCTCTCTACAGGTCTCTGTCTTCTTACGTCCCTCACTCTCCTTCCGCTGCTTCTTCCAAGTCCTCTCGGTTCCAATTTAAGTCCTCCGTCCTCCAAAGACATACCAGATCCCGTCCTTCGGACCTCTTCATCCCTCCCATCGCTCCTCTGCCTTCCACAACTCGTTCCTTGTCCAGGTCTCCTCTCTCTACAGCTCTCTGCCTCCCTACGTCCGTCACTCTCCTTCCGCGGCTTCCTTCAAGTCCTCTCTATTCCTTTTCCTCTTCCATATACAATCCTCTCCCTCTGCTTAACCTTTCATCCCCTCCCCTTTGTATTTTCCTACATTCTCCATCTATTCTTACTATCTCTGTATTCATTTTATTTATTTATTCTCTTCATTTTATTATTAGATCTGTTCTTCTTAAATCAATATTATTTCACATAGTCTGGGCATCCTCCCCTCCCTTATATTTTTAATTGAATTCCTTTTGTTTATTTTCTACTTAACTTTTTATTTAATTATTTATTTATATCTATTATTTTATTTTTTTAAATTTATATTTATTATTGTGTATCGTATTCTCTACAGTAGCAGTAATTTAATTTTCTCATAGAAGTAAAAGACGTTGTCTTACCACTTTTTTTTTTTTTTTTTTTTTAGACCAGAACAGGTTTTCAAGGCAACAGTCATCATCAGTGGTTCATCCCACCCACACAGCACAGCGGTTAAAGGACAAGTTAAAGGACTGGCGACAGTTGTCCTTTAACCGCTGTGCTTTTTGGGTGGGATTAACCACTGATGATGATGCTGTTCGCATCACATATAATTAAATTTTCTTACTGATATTTTATTTTATTGTTTGTTTTCTTTTTGTCTTTTTATAGTTGATGAGATTTAGATGACGAGACTTGATCAAATCTCCACGTCGAACTGAACAAAACTACATGCGCTTTATGCAAGCACCAAATTGCACATGGGAAGAAAAAATAAGAAAACGGGCTAAATTAAATTTTCAGAAAACTATCGCATATAGGTTATTAGCACTCATGCAAGGATTTGAGTTTATTTCATAAAACAGTATTATCGTTTTGTTTGACTCTTGAGGTCTCACAAAGTCCTTCATAAGACCCAGGTATGTAAGAATATCTCATGTGAAATCTTTTCTAAATTCTATTGTCTCATTATATTCTCAAGAACGGAGTTTAGAGGGCGTCGGTAGCTCAGTGGTATGCTTCCTTGCCTTCTAAGCTCAAGATCATGGGGTTCGAAACCCGGCCGAGGCCCTTAGTTTATTTTATCTGGGAGGTAAAATAAACTTAAGCACACCATCCTTCGGATGGGACGTTAAGCGATGGTGCCGAGCCTTTAAGATGTCAGGTACTCATTAAAGACTCCTGCCCTAGTTGAATAAAAATGTAGGACTCCCACAGTAGAGTCGGGCTCTTGTCCACCAGAGTGATGAAAGTTGACGATATGACCTCGTAGTTAAAGCCCGGGCACGTGATAATAACTAACTCCTCAAGAACGAGCCATTTTCAAGGTATACCAAGTTATAGGGGAAGTTATGTAAAGTCAGAAATTCGATGTCTAGTTTTCAACGGAATTTCAAGTTTTCCGATCCCTTGAATCAAAAAAAGGAAAAGAAATCTCTATGTGTATGTCTGTGATAACTCCCGAAAGAATTAATATACCCTTAGAAAATTGAAATAAGAATGTGACGTATTAATTTTGAGACAAATCGGCCGAAAGGTAGAAAGGTATCAGAGGAATGAAGTTCAATATAAATACCCAAATAACTGCCGATGTAATGAATTTATCGACACATCATTTAGTATGAGGTTTTATTCAATAAGTTTCTATTTATTGATTTTAAAGATTGTTTACTGCCATCTTAGCTGCTGGTGAATCTTCCATACATACCTCGTTCACATTACAACACCATGTTACTCAAATTGAGAACTGGTGCAACATTTGGAAAATTAAACTCAACACGAACAAATCACAACATATAACATTTACATTAAGACGAGATACATGTCCCGCCATTTTTATCTACAACAAGCCCCTCCCTCAGACTAACACAGTAAGATGTTTGGGACTTACTCTGTACAGACGATTGACATGGAACCCACATACAAGCCTCCTACGTAATACACTAAACAAACGATTTAAAATGCTTTATTCTCTTCTGCACAGACATTCAAAATTACCCTTAACACAAAAGCGTAATTGCTACACGTTTCTACTAAAGCCACTCTGGATGTATGACTCACAAATCTACGGTTCGGCTAAAATATCTAATCTGAAACGTATCTAGGTTTTCCATTCAAAGACACTCAGACTCATTACACAATGCCCACCATACGTAAGTAACAGAACACTTCACAATGACCTCATGATAAACACAGTACACGACACAATTCAGGACCTTTACAGACGTTTCCACAGCAAATTGCACTCACACCCAAATCCATACATCCACTCACTTTCTTCACCACACTTGCCACACAATCCTCCCAGGAGATTGAAGAGGAGGTGGAACCGTGACTTAATATAATCCCAAATTACAACCCCCCACTTCTTGTAACAAAATCATAAAATCCCCATTCATTGATAATAACCATAATATTCATTGTTTTAAATTTCGCCCTGAGGAGCTACCGCTGGGTGGCCTTCCTCTCTCACGCCAATCAAGTCATCCACATTCAATGAAGTCCTCTTGGTAGCTGGTTGTTGCGTCATGGTAACAGTTGCGACCAACATTATAAAGACAAAAAAAAAAAAAAAGTTGTTTAGTTCTGGACCGAGAGTGAAAACTTATTGATTAATTCGTGCAGGGGAAGTACATTATCGGCGATTCACATATTTTATTATCCATATTTGTATATAGCGTAGTGTAATGGAAAAAGGAGGGGGGTTCAACACAAGAACTCTAATAACTGCAAGTGCAATAAATGCATCGATTCGAAATTTGATATGAGGATTGAGAAGTGCCTGAGCAAGACATCTATGGATTTTCAGCCAAATTGGTCGGAGATAACGATTACATATATTTCAAACTGGGGAAGTACATTGACGTAATATTATTCAAAAATTTCATGGAAAGTGTACGACAGCAATTATGGAACCTCCTGACTATGCTACGGACAGATCCATAGACAAACCTGTTGAAGAGATGTTTCGTCATTTGGGTTGCCTGACTATGTATGTAGGTTACAGAGAAACCATCCGGT
Source organism: Aradus depressus (assembly GCA_963662175.1). NCBI lineage: Eukaryota > Metazoa > Arthropoda > Insecta > Hemiptera > Aradidae > Aradus > Aradus depressus. The sequence goes on along the minus strand of OY759225.1, from coordinate 4,249,664 downwards.
CACTCTTCACTCTTCAATGTTCACTCTTCACTCTTTCAGTGTGGGATTTTGGATCAACGTGAAAAGTAAGTACAGTAGACTCTCCCTTATCCGGAGTTGCCGAGACCGACGTGACGCCGGATAACAGAAAACGCCGGATAATGGAAATCATCAATTAATGAGAAAAAATATATCAATTAAAGCATAAAAAAAAAAGAGTTTTTAGGTGAGCTAAGGAAGTATTTTGTTGATAACATTTATTAAATTGACAAATATGTACATACTGAACATTGATTTATTATATGTACGTACATATGTACATATATTTATCCAAGCAAAAAGATATTTTGAAATCTGCGTTTAATTAAGTGAAGTAATAAAATATTGTATTAGCTTCATTATAAATACAATGTACATATGTATGTATGTACAATAAAAATACATAAAAGATTCGTGAGTTACGGAATTATTATGTGCTCGTAAATACACGTGGCTCATATAATTGATAATCTAATAATTGAATGTTAATTTTAGTTTAACAAATTTGATATTATTTTGCGACCGCCGGATAAGGGAGAGTCTACTCTATTGCCAAAAAAATAATTGTAACAACATTTCGTGTCTATACATTCATTCTATGTATTGGGAGTTCAGAGACAGGCCGTGTATTTCGTGTATTTTTCGTATAACTGCAGAAATACTATTAAAGAAATATCTACATTTTTTTGTTTTACAGTTATAACCTAATTAACAATTTATTAACTTCCCAGCATATAGGAAAGTTATTGTAATGGGTCCGAAAATCGAAATCAAAATTTTCATAACATTTTTATGTTTCAAGGTCATTATAATATACATTAGACTCTCCCTTATCCGGCGTTCTGTTAACCGGAACGTTCCCTTATCCGGCGCTCGCAAAATATTATCAAATTTGTTGAACTAAAATTAACATTCAATTATTAGATTATCAATTATATGAGCCACGTGTATTTATGAGCACATAATAATTCCTCAAAACTCATGAATCTTTTATGTATTTTTATTGAACATACATACATACATATGTACATTGTATTTATAATGAATGGAACGCCGATTTTTTACCGATTACAATTTTTTTAACAAATAATATTTTTATAAAGAATTTTAGATTTTGTTTGTAATTAAACGCAGATTTCGAAATATCTTTTTAATGCTTGGATAAATATACATATGTACGTACATATAATAAATCAATGTTCAGTATGTACATATTAGTCAATTTAATAAATGTTATCAACAAAATACATACGTGTTTTATTCCTTAGCTCACCTAAAAACACTTTTTTTTATGCTTTAATTGATATTTTTTTTTCCATTAATTGATGATTTCCGTTATCCGGCGTCACGTCGGTCCCGGTAACGCCGGATAAAGGAGAGTCTACTGTAGTATTTTTACACTATTTTTGTAAAGAAGTATATATGTGTGTGTGTGTGAGTATACTTAAGTAGTCAACTTTTCCTGTTAAACCTGCTTGTTTTTTTTTATTTTTATACAATCCAGTAAATATATTTCTGGTAAATGAAATTCGAAACGATGAAATTGCTGAATATTCGACTTTATATTAAAAATATGTAGGTACCTATTATTTCAATTAATCTTGTGCGAATATTGCAGAAGAACCTGCAAAGAAGATGACAAGTGAAATATCCGGTGAACCACTTATGTGGTTAGCGCCAATTCGACACAATTAGCGGTACTTTATGTTTACTTAGGTTGGGTTAGGTTTTATGACGTCATATCGCCGACTACCTGAGCGCTCATTCGTCACTCTGGTTGACAAGAGCCCGACTCTACTGTGGGAGTCCTAAATTTTGCCTATCCTAAATTTTTATTCTCCTAGGGCAGGGGTCTTTAACGAGTACCTGACGTCGTACATGCCCGGGACCATCGTTTAAGGACAGCGTGCTTAAGTTAATTTTACCTCCCAGATAAAATAAACTTAGGGCCTCGGTCGGGTTTCGAACCCACGCTCTTAAGCTCAGAAGACAAGCACGCATACCACTGAGCTACCGGCGCCCTTTTATGTTTACTTAAATAACCACTAAATTGGTTAGGTTACATAACCAAAAATAGTGGTCGTCCATAAATAACGGGGTTTTGGACAGCGTTACTTGACTCAAAGAAACTATAAATTTTCATTATTTCGCTGGTTTTTTGTTTAGTAAAAACAAATTGTCGGTGAATCATCATCATTGTACTTTCCCAGAGCGAAGTAGTCAAGTACAGTAAAATCCTTTTATAACGATGTTAGGTATAACGATATTCCGTATAAAACGATCTAAAACATAAGAAAAAGTTGTTTTTTTATTCCGGTTATAACGATATAATATGTATGTATATACGCACATACATACATAATTGGGTAAAACAGTATGAGCTGGTTCTTGTTTACTCGTTCCGAGCGCAATGAGTCATACCATTTCCTTCTTGTCGAATATTCTTCGAACTCCCTTCTTCCCTTCTAGTGCATACATTCCTAGTTTCAGATTAGTCTTTCCTTTGCCTCCGTAGGGATCGTGACAGTGTAAACATTGAATTGAAAATGACTTCGAACATTTTCTATTGAAGAAAAAGTGAAAATCATAAATAGGATTGAGAAAGGAGAAACAATCAAAAAGTTAGTGTCGGAGCTTCGAATTTCCCAGTCTACGATATCGACAATCTGGAAATACAGACAAAATCAAAGAAACGTTTGAAAAAGATGTGTTCCTTTGAAAAAAAAAAAAAAAAAATCTAGAAGCAGCCAACATCAAGATCTAGAAGACGCACTTCTTATAACAGTTTGGTTCCGGATATAACGATGTATTCTTCTTGGTCCCTTGAATATCGTTATAACCGGATTTTACTGTATGTTGAATATTTTTCTGATCAGCAGGTGTCTTACTCAGAAAAATCTGAATCCTCAAACAAAATTTTATATAGATACATTCGTTATATCGACAGTTATTAAGATCTTATTGAGTTCCCCCCTCATACTCTAATCCCCCCTTCCCATTGGCCGATGTCGCTGAAAATCAATAGGTTTCGATATATTAATTTTATTGTTTTTGGTATTTTTTCTTCAGATTTGGAATTAGGAGCTCGAAAAAAATGAAATTCCAGTGAAAAGTTAACATCGAATTTCTGACAGATTACATAACTTGCCCTATACTTCGCATCGGCCGGGCAAGTAAAAAAAACAATAATAATGATTATTATATAACATGTTATGCTGTACAACGTCGTACAGGAAATTCAATATCTTCCGTATCGTTTAATTGTTGTTAAATTGATCGTCCTTTGATCTACATTTTAAATTTCGAAAATTTGATGAAATTTTTTAAAACCAGCCCCATACGTTAGCCTCTTTGTAATTCCTCTGCTGCAAACTCTCTTCCCATTACAGTTAACATCCAAGGGAAACTCAAAGGTAACCTACTTATATACTTAGCTAAAGATCGCGGGTTCGAAACCTGGCTTTTTTTTTTATCTAAGAGATGAAAAACCTTGAGCACGCCGTCCTTCGGATGAGACGTTAAACGATGGTCCCTAGCCTTGTCAGGGTTAATTACCCCTATCCTAGGTGAATAAACCTAGGTAGGCAAATTTTAGAACTGGCACAGTAGAGAACGTTGTCCTTCTGATGGGACGTTAAGCGATGGTCCCGAGCCTGTACGATGTTAGTTACTCGTTAAAGACCCCTACCCTAGCTGAATAAAAAAATTTAGGGTAGGCAAAATTTAGGACTCCCACAGTAGAGTCGGGCTCATCACCAGAGTGACGGAAGAGCGCTCTGGTAGTAAGCGATATGACCTCGTTGTTAAAGCCCGGGCATGAGTCATAATAAACTAACTAGAATCAGGCTCATGTTCACCAGAGTGACGAAAGAGCGCCATGGTAGTAGGCGATATGACCTCGTTGTTAAAGCCCGGGCCATGAGTATAATAAATAACAATTAACATCCGATATAAAATATTATTTATTTTTACAATTTCTGCAATAAACATTTCATTAGTTTTTTCCCCCAACGATACAAAAACTGCATATTTGATTAAATGAAGTGCATGAGTATCAACAATCAAAGTGCGTTGTTAAGAAAAGTGCACTTGGGTATTTATTTTGTGGTCAAAGTGGCATGTTATTTATTTTGTTCTCTTTGAGGATTATCTAAAATCATGGCGCTGATAACCCTCGTAGTTGAGCGCGCCAAAAAAGAAAAAAAACTCTAAAATTGTAAAAAAAAAAAACAAAAAAAACTTATTATCTTGCTCATTTTTCTTATTTTTTTTATAACGACTAATCAATCAAAATAAAATATATTATTGTACTGTACATTTATCATAAAGTGAGTTACGTTATATTTCTGTATTTATTTAGTTTCTGATCTCAGTTTAGTGAGAGCGCTGAACACACTTCACTCTCGATAGGTCGTTCAATCGATAATCAGTGTATACAAATAAATAAATACAAAGAACTTGTCTAATATTTTTATTGTATAATTCCACAAAATTATATACTACACAGAGTGCACCGGTTTGGGGTCATTTTTGTGTGAATATAATACAACAATATTAACAGTTAACAAATCCTTGGTTTTTATTTATTGTAGACTATAGATTTCCTATAGATCTTATAGATTATATATTTATATATTTATAGATCTTATATATTTATAGATTTCCTTCTTACGTTTGTGAAGATTTGAGAAAAAGAAAATAAATAATTGAGATTAATAACGTAAAAAAAATATATACATAAATACTCCCGTCCCTTGAGTTTAATATGGGGTTAATCTGGTGAATAAATAAGAAATAATATCGTCACTCTGGTGGACACGAGCCCTATTCAACTATGAAAGTCCTAAATGTTGCCTACCCTAAATTTGTATTCACTGAGGGTAGGGTCTTTAATGAGCGCCTGACATTTGAACCCGCGATCTTGAGCTCAGGAGGCAAGCATGCATACCACTGAGCTACTGGCGCCCTATATTATTAGTTAGACATTTACTTATTTCATTTTTACTACAACTTTTTTTTTTTCTTTTTACCGAGGAATGGGGCTCTTTCTTGGTGTTATTTTGTTGCAATTCACATTAGTAACTGGACCTATGATAAATGCAAAATATAACTGCATGATGGACCACTGCAAAGTGCACCAAACTGCACGTTTATCCCTCAATGTACGACCAGCTTTGGGCCAATGTACGGATCAACTTTATGAAAAGTAATCAACAATATCCAAGTTAATTAATCACTGATTTACTATTCCAAATTTTAACTCACCTCCAAAATTTTTTCAGCTGTTCGTTATTTTCTTAAAATTGCGAAAACACTCACAAACTCACTCACACTATCCTCCATATACACATATATATACATGTATGATAAAGTACTCGTGTCTCTGCATTATTTAAAAAAACGAATTTATTTTTCTGTGAATACAATCTGCCTATGAATGCTAAGTGTTTTATCCTTTCAGCTCTTCAGAAAAATACAAAGATTAAAAAAAAATTGTATTTGTCTCGATAGAAAATAATCTTAATAAATAAAGATATCCATATCATTATTAAGATGAGAAAACAAAAACAAAAAAAAACAGGTTATAAACATTAAGCAGGTTAGTAAGGTTATCTCTCAGGTTAATTAATCTAGATCTTCTTCTTCCTGCGGCGCTACGGTCCTGAAAGAACCCGGCCCTCCGTCACAATCCTCCTCCATTCGTCTCTATCTAAAACCTTCTCCCTCCATCCTCTGATACCCAACACTCGGAGGTCCGCCTCGACGTCGTCCAGCCAACGGTGTCTAGATCTTCCTCTTCTCCTGGCACTGCCTGGCCTACCGTAGAGTGCCTGTTTAGGGAGTCTTCCTCCTTCCATTCTCTCTACGTGGCCCAACCAACGTAATCTCGCCTTCTTGATCACGGATACCAGGTCGGAATCCCCGAAGAGGTCTCTCAATTCTCTTAATTTTGAGTTAAGTGATAAAAAACTACAGAATGACCAGTCGTGCGGGCATATAAATGTATTAACATCATTAACGCTATTTTCGAAATTTCATTAGGCTAACCAAGTTTGCGACGGAGACAGAAGATAGATAAGTATATTCCCTCTTTTCAAAGCTACAAAAATGTTTTTGGTTAGTTATTATGACTCATGCCCGGGCTTTATCTCCTACTACCAGAGCGCTCTTTCGTCACTCTGGTGGAAACGAGCCCTATTCAACTATGAAAGTCCTAAATTTTGCTTACCCTAAATTTGTATTCACTTAGGGTAAGGTCTTTAATGAGCACCTGATATCGTACAGGCTTGGGACCATCGCTTAACGTCCCATCCGAAGGACGGCGTGCTCAAGGTTTTTCATCTTTTAGCTAAAAAAAAAAGTCAGGTTTCGAACCCGCGATCTTTAGCTCAGTAGATAAGTAGGACTCCCATTGTTGAATCTGGCTCATGTCCGAGTGACAAAAGAGCGCTCTGGTAGTAGGCGATATGTCTCGGGCGTGAGTCAAGATTACTATTTAACTTTAAAAAAAAAAATGAGGATTGAGTTTCCCTTAGGCCTGTTTGTAAGCGTCTACAACCTGGTATTACACCGTATTAAAACTCATTTTATCCAATAAGGAGTGATACTCAAACTTTCCAAATTTCGCCCTATGGAAATGTTCTGTGCAGCTCCGATCTAGCAGTTGGAACTGACGAACAGACGGGTACATCGATATAACGGTCGTCTGTGGATCTGTGCCTGCCCTCCGCAGTTTGGAGAACTGACCAATCAGACATGTTGCCAACAGCTCTACTTCCTCAGCTGTATGTAGCATAAGGGAAGTTATAGAATTGGGCAGAAATTCCATTTTGTATTTCACAAAAGAATTTCAAAAAATTATGTAAAAAAGAAAAATGTTGTCGATGAATCAGTGGCTAATGTGCTCGCTCAGGAAGAATTAGTCAATTACCATTTTGATCTCCCTCCAGAGCTAATTGACCGTTTGGTCAAACTCAATATTTGACTTTCATAGTGGCACACTAAATTTTGAGTTGACTGATTCCACTGGAAATTAATAAGTGTGAACCTTAAATGGCTTTGAATTTACATATGAAATTTCTAGTCAGTACATTCATTACAATGCCAGTTTTTAGAGTTTTTGTGTTAAAAGTACCTTCCCTAATTCCATAATTCCTTTCTGGTCGATTTGGCTGAAAATAGATAAATGTCATTCTTAGGATATATAAAATTTAGCGTTCACAAACTAACAACCAGGCAGAAATTTGTTTTTAATTTTTCGAATCAAGGGTCGGAAAATATGGAATTCCGTTAAACATTCCCCATCAAATTTTTTGATCGATTGCATAACTTCCCCTATACTTCGTATAATGCAAACGTGATATAGGTCCCGGCATGAAACTGTGTGTATCCATCGATAAAGACCAAAGGTAACTCATGTATTGAATATATCGACAGGAAATTATGTACGAGGATGAGCCAATTCCGCAGAAGTGGTGGGGGATTTAAAGGAATTGAGTGTAAGCTGGGGAAGTACATAACGGTGATTCATATTTAAAAAAAAAAAAAAAAAACTCACCAAAATAGTTGTTTGTGGGGTTGTTGATAGATGGTTGTTGTATGGAAGGAGATGATGAACATGAAGGACACTGACGGCACACAACTGTCAAACTGTGAAGAGGACAGGGCAGAACATCGAGACGTGGTCGACAGGACAACATCCGTTCGACTGGGATGTATAGCTACCCCCGCCATCCTGGAGCGCGTCAGGAGAGAGGGTCGGAGAACTGGGACACGGAGGAATGTCAGTCTCACATGGAACCGTTCTCAGGGGCTTGGCCCAGTCTTACCTATCTGTCAATAATACGTGTTCCTATAGGAGCGCAACTTGACGAATCCTCTCTTCCTCTGTAACGACTAAATCCGAACTAAACATGTAATGTAAGCTCCCAGCCGACCATAGCAACCGATTTGTCTATTTGGTTTTATTGTACAGTAAAATCCCTCTTTACGGACAATTTTGCGATGTCCCCGAAGAATAAGAAAACAATGTATTTTTACCCCTCTAACGGACGCGGACAACCAATTTTTCGACATCAAGAGATAAATTTACCTCTCCTAAGCGGACACTTAGAAAATAATTCATTTAAAAAATGTAATTTTGAATGCTTTTTATTATTCGTAGAATTCGCTGTTTGTGAAACAGCCATACATACTTACTGTTTGGTTAATTAACTTAAAATCCATAATAACTATTATTATGTGTGTTTTATCTAATTAACTATTGTTTGTTACCTATATATCTAGTGTATATCCTACATAGGTACATATAATGATTTTTTTTTTAACCCTCCTCAACGGACAATTTTCTTGGTCTCGTGACTGTCCGTTGCAGAGGATTTTTATTGTATAACAAACGGTTAATCCCCTCTTTTTTCCCCGACGACTCGATTTTGAATTTAAATGTAAAATTTCATGTCGATACATTCAATACATCGTTCGGTTATTGGGGGTTTTTCAGTTGAGCAGCTCTTTCATTTCTCTTTTCAGTTCGGCCGATTCCACTCATAATTCTTATGGAGTTTTGAATTTACATACGAAATTTTGTGCCGATTCATTTATTACAACGACAATTATTATGAGTTTTTGTGTTGAGCCTCTCTCCTAATCCCCTCTTTCTTTTCGGTCGATTTGACTGAAAATCAATTGGTGTCGCCCTAATGTGGTTTTGGACAAACATACACAATTTTTGATCGATACATTTATTCTATCGTGTTCACAGATACACAGACTTTTTTTATATATTTGATATCTAGAATCTGAAATCTAGAATCCTTTCCATACTGGTTGAAGCTCAAAGCAGTTATTCCCTTCACATTCTTCCTAATCCTAAAATCTGAAAGAACCTTTTGTGTAAGCCAGTTTTGCTCTTTCTCCCGTGTCCCTACAAAATGCGGGCGTTCCACAAGGTAGTATCCTGGGTCCTATCCGCTACACAATATACACAGCTGATATCCCCACCCATCCATCAACACAACTCCACACCTTTGCAGATGATACTGCAATCCTCTCTCCCATACCCAGCTCTGTTATCCAGACACCTCCAAGAACACCTGATAACCCTTCAGTCCTGGTACAAAAAGTGGAGGTGAACGACACATCGTCTTCATCCATCGTCGAAAATATAACTACCCTCCAGAGTACCTTAACAACAATCCCATCTCTTTAAATAAAGAAGTCCGTTATATAGACATCATACCCGTGTATGGCGTACATGCCCCCATACAGACGTTATAAACTTTTACTAAGACTACTAGACAAAAGATCCATATTAACTTTGAAAACAAAACGACTTATATACAACGCAGTATTCAAACCTATGTGGACTTAATAAAATAGCCAATACTCCTAATTACGTCTCCTACAAAACTCTTCTCACTGACCTTAACGTACCTTTTGTCTCCGAAGTTGCTAAATTCAAATATACAAAATTATTTTCCCTTCTTAGTTCCCACAATAATCCTTTAGTCCGTGCCCTCCATTCTGGCATACTTCCCCAATTACGGCTTAAGTGTGAATGGCCTAGAGACCTCCTTAGCAGCAGCAATGTCAGTGATTAGTTACAAATGAGAGTAACTCAATGACTGACAGTGTCACCACTGGGTGATTTCTCCCCTCTTGACATTTTGACATTGCCATTATCTCTTTCTTAGCACATTTGCTTATTGTATTTATTTTTTATACAGTAGTAAATATATATTTGTAAAAAAAAAATTAAAAAAAAAAAAGTAGGAAAACATGAAATTTCGTTGAAAACTCTGTACCGAATTGTTGACCGATTACATAACTTCCCCTATACTTTGTATAGCTGGGGAAGTAATGTTGTCTGTTTTTGTGTCTTTGAGCACTATAACTGCCGATAGAATGAATCTGTGCAGAACACCGTAAGGACGACATGCAGTAATGGAGAGAAGCCTTGCACCAAACCCCAATAACTGCAGAAGTAATGGATGTCTTATTGCAGACAGGGGCGTAGCCAGGATTGAGCAGGGGGGGGGGGGGGGCAAAGTTAGGCTACGAGGGTGGGGGGTATAGACTCCCAGGGACACAGCCCGCAGTTTCCGTGGTTAGCGCTGCAGACTTTTTGTTATTAATTTGGGAGACTCGGACCTCTAGAAGCTCCCCCTGAGGTAACCACTGACTGTAATACTTAAGTTGACTTTACATGAGCAGCAAAAATGCAAAGCGCAGCAGCAGCAAATGCACGCTATGTTTTCTGTGCTTTTAGAATTAAATGACACATCCAATAGCGTGCATTTGCTGCGCTTTGCATTGTTACTGCGCATATAAAATCAGCTTTAAGAGTATAAAGTATAACATAAATGACGATTTTGAGCGAGGAAATGAAATGATCGAATTCATGTATATTTAAATAAATGTAATATGACTTGTTTTGTACATGTACATTTAAGTAACAGCTGATTGCTGATTTAGGAATCAGACGCACGGAAAATTTGAAGATCCTACTGGTTACTTGCAAACAATCCATTTTTAATAAAAACGATGTTTTTAGTTTATTTAATTTTTATCTTGGGTTTTTGCTCTGCCCCCTGACTACGCCCCTGATTGCAGACGTCATATAAATTAAATTCCAGTGAAAATTCAACAAACAAAATTTTACAACAAATATGAGTACTTACACTAAGTAACAGTACTCAAGTGAGAAAAAATTTACTAGAAAGTGTTGTAGTGAAATTTGTTTGTTGCTATATCATAAAAACAGAAGCAACTTTCATGAAACAAGAAGAGTGACGTAACAGGTTTTCACAACAGGTTCTTGGACAGAGGAAGCATTCCTGGCAGAACAACCGTAGTTTTACTGAAATGTGAGATCGAGTTTTCAATGGATTTTCACGTTTCAAGGTCCCCTAAATACGCTTGACCATTTTCGCGATCATGTTTCCATTAGATATGATTGCAACTTTGTGCGCGATCTAACTCAAGAAGGATTCTAGCATTCAACTTGAAATTTGGGATGAAGATGTCACTTGTCCTAATTTAGATCTGATTAGATTTTGACCGAAACCCGACAAAAGTTGAGACAACTTGACTTTAAAGGGCCTAAGTACATTTTCTAAGATACCATCTAAACTTAACACCTAATCAAAAATAATTTCAAATAAAAATTGTAGAGAAAACTAAAACACACATTTTTTGTCGAATACAACTTTTTTCTAGTCGCCCTTTTTGGGATAAACTTGTCAAAAACTGTCCTGAAACCCATATTTTTAGACGTTTCCTTGATTTAACAGAAAATGGTTAATCCTATTAAAAAATGGGTTATTTCCAAAAATGTTCCTTATTAAATTTTCAATCGCTAATGTGCACTCAAATTGGATTTATTAACATAAGTCAGTTTCGTTAAGGATAAAGGACCTCTTGAGGTCTTTAATGGCGTCATTCGTTTACAGACAGATGGTTACTCAACTGTTAACGAAATTTTACCCCCCCCCCCCCCCCCCCCCCCACCCCCCCCCCCTGATGAACATCCTGGATCCGTCCTTGGGACCAATACGTATATTTCAAAGTAATGTTTAAAATTGTATTGCATAGCAAGGAACTATAAAATATTATTTTATTATTTATAGTTTTTTTTTATTAAAAAGTGCCATTCTAGGACATTCTTATACCAACCCCTCTTATACAAAGCTATACTGGTTATAAAGAAGTCACACTCAAAATTACGCTTTACCTACAATAGTAGTACAAAAATGCTTGGTATTTCAAGATTTTAAATTTCAAGATTCACTTTACAGATGTGAGGATATTTTCTACACTGAATTTAGTAAAACTAACAACAGTTACAATAACCTCATTAACAGAATTATGGATGTAGCCTTTGTCTACAAAATTGACATTGACTTCCATTTGATTTGCGTAGGTTTCGCCATTTGCCTCATAATGCAAGCCCGTCACTAAACCTGAATAATGAGACATCCAATTAGTTATTCATGTATTTATGTTTTAGTTATTAATTTACCTTCTTTTTGTTGCTGTAATTTATGCTATTTTATGTAAATTACATAACTGTTATTAATAACTCCATCTCTACGGCTCTGGGGCCGGATTGTTTATTTTATTATTTCTAATTTCCTAATTTATTTATTTTAATCTATTTATTTATTTAAACGTTTCGCTTGTTTTATTTATTATTATTGTTTTCTTAAATAGGCAATTAATAGGAATCTGTAGATAAGATATAAAAATATATAGCTAGCCTATTGAGCTCAAGATCGGAGAGTTCGAAACCCGGCCGAGGCCCTTAAATTTTTTTATGTTGGAGGTGAAAAACCTTGAGCACGCTGTCCTTCGAATGGGATGTTAAGCTATGGTCCCGAGCCTATACCATGTCTGTAGATTTTTATCCTAGGTGAATAAACTTAGGTAGGCAAAATTTAAAACTCCCATTGTAGAGTCGGGTTTGTGTCCATTAGAGCGAGGAAAGAGCGCTATGGTAGTAGGCATTATAGTTAAAGCTCGGGCATGAATCACAATAACTAACTAGAACATATTTTTATATATTTTGGTGGCATAATGTCAAAATATATGAGAGATCCCATCCGCTTTTGGATCTCTGATCCAGACAATTTATGAACTCGCCCATATATTCTAACCTATCATAGTGTTACCTCCTTAAAGAAGCGGCATTGTCCTTATTCATATTTCTGTTATTTTTCATTCAGAGATAATTTTAACGAGTGTATTCAGTTGTTTGACAGTTTATTATTAATATGGATCAAAATAAAGAACAACCAACCAAAACACCAATGGTTTATATTTGTGGAGGTTTGTAAAAAAATTTATTTCTTATATGCTCAGTATTCATTCAATTTCTTTATGCTAGTTTTGTTTTTGTATTGGATTATGAAGTCTACAGAAAGTGACTAGTTTAAGATGAATATGCATACAATAAGATCTTCCTTGAAATATTTTGAGAGAACACAATTCGTAGTTTCTTAAACTGTTTCCTTGCATTGAACTAAATGTTTATCTGGAACTGTGTATTATTTTGAATCTTTAGGTAATAGTTTCCCAAACGTACATGTCCCTAAAGAAGTGACATAGCAAATGTTTATGTGTATGTATCCTGAGGAAAATATATGATAATCATAAGTTATATTTACATTTTCAATATGAAGAATATAATTATTTATTTTCGTAAATATAAATATTAACTTGTTCCTTATCTATATTTGTTCTAGAATGCCATCAAGAGAACGAAATTCGACTTCGAGACCCGATTCGATGTCGAGAATGTGGTTATCGTATTATGTACAAGAAGAGGACGAAAAGATGTATCCTTTTTTTCTTTATTTTAATTATTTTGCTTAATATTTACTTTATTTGAAGAATTACGATATTAGAGAGTGAAAACTTTGAATTTGATGTTATTTCTAAGGTAACATTATTATTCGGGACATATTTCACAGATTTCATGTGATTTTACGAACTAAGTTAAATCGAGAAATTTTTTTCCGCCAAAATGAAGACCAGATTCGTGTTTCTCATACCAAAACACTCTTCTTAAATCTTGATTTTTGGCGGAATAGGTTTTGAAAAAAATTTTGGACCAAAAATTGGGACACGAACACGACATTTTTGAAAACTCAATTAATCGCACAAAGTTTACTCAACCGATTTCAATGAATGATACGTCGTTTGAAAGAACTCGTCGAGAGCATTCCATCAATGTAGAAAACATAATATTTGATCAATGCTTTGCACTCCAAAATAAGGTTGAAATGAACATGAATTTTTGGTTTTCATATGGCGTTATTAGTTCTCAAGTGATAATGTCGATCATCGACCGCTGCTTGATTTCAATCGTCCGAGTCCTCGTTTGAGTTCTCTTCGTCCAGTCTCATGTTGGTTGTCCAATTTAAACGCGTTTGTCATTCATGCTTTAACTACTAGGTCATATCGCCTACTACCAGAGCGCACTTTCGTCGCAGTGGGAGTACCAAATTTTACCTACCCAGGTTCAATTACTTTGGGATCTTCAACGAGTAGCTGACGTTGTACAGACTAGAAACCATCGCTTAACATCCGAAGGATGGCGTTTTCTATTTTTTTTTTTTTTTTTTGTGGGTTTCGAACCCGCTTTTCTACTCATTAAGCTCGCATACTCCTCAGAGCTACCGGCGCCCTAAACACAAGTTAATACTAACTCATTTTAATATTTGATTGAATTTGTTGATAAAATTGTAAATATTTTTTGATAACTGATATTTCCTTAACATGTGACGTCAGTGGTGGTCTTTGACGCTCGTTGATCTCCAGCTCAAAATAAGAAGACACTGAAAGAATTTTAAAAAGAATAACATGTAGATTGTGTTATTATTTTGAAAATAATACGGAGAGGGGGGAAAAAAAAACAATGTAACGAAATTGTACATAATTTATTTAGTATGTTTTAAAGTTGTACATATAAATTTTTTCATGACATAAATCACATATTTTTTAAAGAATTCTGTTATAACTATTAAAAAAAATAAACAGCGATTATGTCATAAGATAAAATAAGTCTAAAATTTTATTTGTTCCCCCAATAAAAACATTCCAAAAATATAAATTTCATTTATTTTCCTTTTCATATCTAAATGCAATATTTTTAGAACTGTTGGTTGAGTCATGGAAGAAAAAAAAAATAGCTTAGGCCTACAAATTGATATTTAAAAAACCTTTTTTGGGTTGGTAAAAAAAAACAAAAAAAAAAAAAATGATACATATGTAATAAGTATGTTGCCAAAAATGATAACACATACTGAATCACAAAATTTTGGGCCCTATTTGTTACAATATATGATAAGCAACAGTTACAATATGAAACACAACACTTAGTTATAATTTATATAATAATTATAAAATAGACACAATTTATTTTAATATTACTATTTGGCAATATCTTATAATGGTTTGTCTATACAATAAACTATTTTGTACTAAGTTTTAGATTTTTTTGTATTTTATTTTTATTTTTCTCTTCATTTAATTATAATATATGTAATTTTTATTTATTTTTTTATAATAATAATAATTTATTTTGTAAAATAGTTCACACAAATATTATTTTATTAATCTGATCGTCCAAACTAACTTAACATTTATTTCAATAAGATATAATTTGTAAATTTTTTTTAAATATATTTTTTGAAAATAACACTGATTTCCTTTTATTGATAAAGAAATACTAGTAATAACATACATATATATATCACAATAGTTTTGGCCGTGATATGTTAAATAAAATAAAAAATATATACCAAGCCATGATATTTATATATTTTTTTTAATTATTATTTTTCATTATAACAAAATAACAAATCAAAATAATAATATTTACGGAAGAAATACATATTCACAATGGGTACATAGTAGAACACTTACTTTATATATATGTACATAAATAAGAGGCCATACATAAATTACGTAACGCAATTTAAAAAATATATATATATATATATGTGTTGCCCTCCTTGTAACGAAACCTTCAATAAATGCATATATTTATTAGTGAAAAACATTGCAGGTATACATTGGGAAAATATGTAATAGGAATACAATTCAAGGAATTATATAATGTATTATTACAGAATCACTTTTCCTATTTATTTTAATTGCATTCTCAAAAAATAACAATTACAAACGTTTCGGGAAGCACTGCCGTCATCAGTATCTCGTATAATAAATACATGTGGTTCTTTGTGTTAACTACTTCTGTCAATCAGAATCCTCATTCTATAGAACATACCTGTAAAAACAAGATTCTGATTGGAAAAAGTTAGCATAAAGAACACATGTATTATAGATATTGATGGGAGGAAAAGTTAGCATAAAGAACACATGTATTATAGATATTGATGGGAGGAAAAGTTAGCATAAAGAACACATGTATTATAGATATTGATGGGAGGAAAAGTTACCATAAAGAACACATGTATTATAGATATTGATGGGAGGAAAAGTTAGCATAAAGAACACATGTATTATAGATATTGATGGGAGTGCTTCCCGAAACGAAAAATGTTTGCTATTTTCATGAAAAAACAAAAATGAATGGGAGAAGGGATGCTATAATAAATTATAAATGAATTGAGAATCTCCTTATACAACCCAAAAAGTTAAAATAAATTAAATGTTTTACATAGAAGAAATGTGCATTTATATTAAAAGATGGTTGATACAATTCAATGGTATTATGTTCTCCAAAAAGTATTCATTTTTTACACATCAGTTCAGTTGACGTTTCCATTAGGACATTTTCAAAATGTTTTTCACTGACAAAATAAAAATGTCTATAATTCCGTTATCACATCCAATACAACATGTAAATTTATTTTTCGTTTTCATAATAAATTAAATTTATAGTTTAATATGTGACCATTACTCACTTTTATATTCATTTCATTGCAGCACATTTGCGCCGGCAAATGTTTGTCTTCAGTTTAAATTGTGTATATTGTTTTGTTTTGATATTGTGTCTATTTTGTAAACTTTAGATGAGTATTTTTATAAAAACGTGCTCCACCCCCATGAGCCCTCTCTGGTACACCTGGAGAGGGCGGTACTGCAGCTACGCTTGTTCGGCTGAGGTCCATGTATCGCTACGACTGTGGGTTCCTGTCTCCACCCACATCGAGACTCCCTCAGAACATTGGCTGAGAGATCGGACGGAACTGTTTGCCACCCACCGATCTCTACCCTAGTTTGCATTATTGGCCAGTAATTGCTAGTACTTACAGTATATTGCGCAGGCAGGGTGAGCTAATATATTCTATGAACAATTTCATCCAAACCATAGACAATTTATATATTTTGTAATTATGTTTCTTACCTACCAAATATATATATATATATATATATATATATTTTCCATTTGATTTGTTTATTTTGAATTTTGGGACAGGACTGGAACTTTAGACTCCTTCCAGGTTCAACACAGCATTTTACTTAATTTTGAGGTTACCAAAAATTACCTCAAAATTATGGGAAAATGCTGCAATGAAATTAATCACTTAATTTGTAATGATCACATGGTGGATGCCTGTTAAGCCGTTTATTGAATTTATTATAAAGCGGCACACGGAAATTATTTATCAACTAATGTTGAAAAAAAATATACATTTTTGGAGAAGATAAGATCATTGAAGTGCTGTTTATCAACCACTTTTCAATATCGATGACAACTAATCTCAAATTAAGGACAATTCCTTCTTTTCTGCACTAAAGAGTTAAATTGTATTAAAAAAAAAAATTCAATTCAAAAATGGACAAAAACAATTTATGTTTTCCTCTATGAACTGTAAAATAAGTTCAGTTAATCTATCGAAAATTTCAAAAATACAAAATTCTAAACCTCCACCCTCAAACAAGGCGTTACATAATTTATAGACGGCCCCGGAAGGGTGATCATCCAGAGTATGCGCACAAATCCGTATCAAATTTGAGGACAAAATAAGAAGTTAACTGTTGAGTCAATATTTTATTTTATTTTTTTTTAATTCCAAATGAGAAGTGTTTATGCAATTGTTTTTGTTTTCGGAGCAGTGAGCAGCCATTTTAGAGAAACTTCTTGTCAACCTACCTCTCAGTTCAAAAAATAAGGGATGAGACCCAATAAGGAAGACAATGTTGCTGAATTTCAGTCAAATCAGATAAAGAAAAGAGACACAAGTAACTTGGAAGAGTTTCAGCGGAGGGGGCTAAAGGGCTAAAAGAGTACAGTCCTAGTCCCTACACCCTTTTCATTTTCCCTAACAGTTTAAAACTAGATTTAATACTAATCAAAATATTTTTTCAGGTTTCATATTTATTTTTAATAAACTATATATTAACATATTTTATGAAAGTAAAAAATATAACCTATGGAAACCTCGTTTTCAATTTTTTTTATTTTTTTTCCTTTTGTCACATTGTAGTTTCTAGAGATATACTGATACAAAAACCTCATTTTTTCCTACATAAAAGTTATTTGTAATTTGAGATGGGGAAGTACATTCGTGGGGATTCATTCCGTGCTGACATATATATTTATATTTTTTACATATTTATCTCAACAGTTTTGTTCTCAATATATATATATTAATCCATTTATTTTAAGTCCTTTTTTTGCTTTCTTCTTATTTTGACCAGGCAAAATGTGCAGCAAAACTTTGTTGCATACCTCTGGAATCACCCTTTTTTTTTATAAAGATATTTTTAATAGGCTAAAATCTAAGCTTTAAAAAATAATTTATTTTTGCTTAATGATAAACAAACCAGGGATTGAAATAATTTCGTGAATCAAAAGTTTCCCAAAGAAAAATCTTGATCAAAATTTTACTTTTTTTTTTTTTTTATATAGCTCCGGATGGGAGTAAAAAAAAAAATCACAAGAGAAAGTACAAACAAAAAAGCGTAAATTTCCTCAAGGACTAAAAGTCAGAATTATTTGACATCGAAATAATGGCGAATTTTTATAATTATTTTTTATTGTTTAAGTTTGAACATAGAAAGTTAATATTTTTTCGTAAAGTACAAAATCTAACAGTATATTTTACGATGCGTGACAAACCAGAATATTTATTAATAGAAGAGTCAGCGTAGATGGTTCGTAGTAAATTATTGATGAATAAAAATGGAAAAAATTATTATAATTACAAAATTGTTTGTAGTAAAGAATAATATGTGAAATTGTATTATAACTTATATTTAGTCCATGAGGAATTGGTAATTCAATTCGCTGTCTATCTGAGGTCCAGAGGAGTTACCCACTACTATCTTGGCCAGCCTTCTCTCCACCGAAGGCTCCAGCCAATATTCTATCATTATTTTATAGTATCATATAATATTTTGTGTAAAAAACTAAGTTATAATAAAGTGCATATCGCCTACTACCAGAGCGAGCACTTTTTCGCCGCTTTGGTGGACATGAACCCGACTCTACTATGGGATACCTAAATCTTTATTCACCAGAGCAGTGTGTGACATCGTACAGAGACTCAGGACCATCGCTTAACGTCTCGTCCGAAGGACTGCATCCTCAAGATTTGTTCAAGGATGGTTCTGAGCCTGTACGATGTCAGAGACTCGTTAAAGACCCCTTACTCCAGATAACAAAACCTAGGCCTATCTCATATCCGTCAGAGCGAAGAAAACGCGGTGTGGTAGTAGGCGATACCTAAACCTTAAGCCCATGTGTGAAACACAAACAAAAATATTGATTTCAATTCAATCACAATCCTCATCAATAAATATTCTGGTTTATCAATTTATACACCATTCCTGAATGAAAATGATATGTTAAGTAAAAACGTTTTTCGTTGCTTAGGAAAAATCTACAAAAACAATATATTTTTTAAATTTATAAATGGTAGTAGGATGTTTTTGGGATTTATAAACTGAAAGACTTAGTTGTCTTATCAATATTTCTTCCTAATGAACAGAACCGGTTTTGTCGTCACCATTTAGCGCAATACTGTAGTGTATGAAAAAAGGATTCTGGTTCTAAAATATACATAGTGGAAGTACAATTTCTTGTTTTTTATTTGAAATTTTCATAAATTTTTCCTCACAAAATCAGTTGCTGAGAATAAAATTTCAATCCCTGGTAATCCCTCCCAATATCGAGTTGGGGGGAGGATGTTTGTCTGATCACCTGAGACTCAGACTGAGGCCGTCGTCCTGTTCTGTACTGAGGCTGCTTCGTCTATGGGCGGCCTCATATCGGGGTTGGCACATGTTTTGATTAATTGAGGAAGATGAAGTGTCAGTCTTGTAGCAGGATGGATCGGGGTCCTCTTCGGAGGAGCTGTCTCCCAGACCTGGCTCTGCCCATGTGCTCAGTTTACTTGGGTCATTTTCGCACAGTTTTTTTGCGAGAATCTGAAAAAGAAAAAAAAAAAATGTATAGATTAGATGTGGCGGTGCAAAGTGCTAAATAATATACAATAAATCTTAAGATGGTTTTAATATTATTGAGGAGTTATTGCAAACAGTAGTTTAAAATGTGTTCCTGCAAGAGAGTGTACAGTTTGCATATTATAACGACTGTGATGAGTTACAGCTGACAATTAAACAAACATGCCCCAGTGCCAGCTGAAATTGAACCGCACCTTCCAACAGCAGACCTCATTCACAATAGCTAACTAGAAAGTAGTAAAACACTGGCTACATACTTTTTTTACAATTATGGCAACATGACCTTCTGGTTTTTAATGAGTAATTAAACCGAAAAGGTTGATAACCATAATGTTACAAAATGCTTTTGAAGTTTTTTATTGGATGATTGTTTTTTTTTTATTATTATTATTTATGTGTAAACATCTTAGCTCTCGGTAGGAGCTATGTCAGAGCGTCTCATTGCATGCTGCGTAAGTGTGAGTGTGTGTCGGACGGTTGCGCGCGACACACAACTACACACTTCTTAATCTGTGATTTCAGCTGTTTTTGACCATTTCTATTGTATTTTAACAACATTATTAATCATATTTACCGATAGTGAATTTAACTAAAATATTTATATTACTAATTATAAAATATTTCGGTAAGAAACGTTTAGGTTAAGATGCTTAAATTTGTAACAAAAAATAAAATTTGTGATAAAAGAAAATAATATAGCAGTGTAAATCTAAAAATATATAGATGTTTGCTAGCGACTGTAGAATTCAAAATTCTGGGGGTATTGAGGGTCAGTCAATGAAGTTTGTTGTTCATCAATGTGTATATGTATGTGAATGTATTAGGATGTATATATGTATTTATGTGGAGTTGTATGAGTGAATGTATATTTATGTACCTATATATAATTTTAATCGATCACCCATTATATTTTTCTAATCTTGATACCCCCATGTTTGTTAGGCCCTGATGATGATATGAAATATATCGAAACGTTGGCATTTGAATAGTATTTTCTTCATTGACTGACCCTCAATACCCCCAGAATTTTTTAATATTAATTCTAAAAATATATATATATATATATAATTATAATAATAACTGCTGAAAATATGGATCAATAAATAATACATTTGTTGTCATGTCACAAAGAATAATATAATGTTTTTACCCATTTCAGAAGATACCGAACGAACAGCTTATTCCATTTTTAAATGACAAAATTAATCTAAAAATGAATACGAATCGAAGCGTTTCAACATCAAATTCGAAAACTACCATCGACGCTGTATTCTCGCGGTATTTAGAGACACTACAATCACAGTTGTATATATCATATTTTAGCTATCACAAACCTATAATTTCATGTATAAAAGAAATTGAAGACAATTGTATCATTATAAAACAAATTTTAATCAAAATCAGTGCACGACAGAAAATGTTTGAAACTAAAGCAGATGTTTCCACATCAATTCTCGTGAGTACCGCCTCACTCACACATTTTTTTTTTTTTTTTAAATTTAATAATAATAACTTGTGGAGTCTAACCTGAAGGCTCTCAAGTGAATTGTCACAGTCGGTAGTGTCAATGTCATTCATGTTAGTTCCGGATCGCTCCAGTTCTGCGTAGGTTCCAAACGGGAGCTTGCCGAGACACTCCAACTTCATGATGTGCATCTTGGAGCGTAGATGCTTGGCCAGGTGACCGTGGATCCGGAAGGCGATCTTACAGTCGTCACACTTGAAGGGGCGAGGGTTGCTCGAAGTGGCCGTACCAAACGTTGAATTCATGTTTACCTGATCAACATACAGAAAAACAAAATGTCGATAACTAAATTACTGTACTATATTCTACATATTCTCCAGCAAGAATAAATCACTTAAGTTTTCGCTCTCCCTCTGAAGAGAATCGACCCCAATTTGGCTAAAACTCAATATTTTACTAACTTAGTGGCTTCTGAATCCTCATACTAAATTTTGTGTCGATACTTTCATTGCATCGGGAGTTAGTAGGGTATCTAAGTCGAGCCCCCTCCCCTTGGCTGATTGCGCTGAAAATTAGTAGGCGTCGTCCTTATAGACTTTGAATTTATACATGAAATTGGTATGGCAATACATTTACAAAAGTGTTTGTCCCCCTCTTCCCATTGGTCGATTTGTCTGTAAATCACTAGGTGTCATCTTTAGAGGGTTCTGGATACACATACACAGGTTCATATCGATACATTCATAGCATCATCAGTTATTGGGATTTTTGAGTTATGCCCCCTCCGACACCCCCTTCCCCTTCGGCAGATTCCGCTGAAAAAAGAAAGGTATCGTTTTTGTAGGGCGTAGAATTTACATATGTAATTTCGTGTCAATACATTCATTGGAACGGCCAGTTATTGGGGTTTTTGTTTAAACCTCACCCCTAATCCTCCCGCGGAGCTCAAGAACGTGGGTTCGAAACCCAACCGAGGCCCTTACTTTATTTTATTTGGGAGGTAAAATAAACTTAAGCACACCGTCCTTCGGATGGGATGTTAAGCGATGGTTCAGAGCCTGCACGATGTCAGGTTCTCGTAAAAGACCCCTGCCCAAGGTGAATAAAAATTTAGGACTCCCATAGTAGAGTCTGGCTCCACGAGAGTGACGAAAGAGCCTTCTGGTAGTAGGCGATATGACCTCGTAGTTAAAGCCCGGACATGAGTCATAAAACCTACTTACTTTTACTTTACTTTCCCTGGCGCTACGGTCCTTGTAGAACCTGGGCCTCCGCAACAATCTTCCGCCATTCTACTCTGTCCTCGGCCTCCCGTCTCCATCTTCTCACATCCATCGTTCTGAGGTCGTCCTCCACGTCCTCCAGCCAACGTAAGCGGGGTCTACCTCTTCTTCTTTGTCCTCCCGGGTGTCCCTCCAGTATCCTCCTCGGCAATCTATCTGGTTGCATCCTCTGTAAATGCCCCAGCCATCGCAGCCGTCCCTGCTTCACTAAGGCCACCAGGTCCGGGCTCTTGTACAGGTCCCTCAACTCCCCATTGGTCCGTATCCTCCATCTATCCCCCTCTGGAGTAGGGCCGTATATCTTTCTCAATACCTTCCTCTCCCACGTATTGAGTAAGACTTCGTCCCTCCTAGTCAGGACCCAGGTTTCACTCGCATATGTGACGACCGGTCTCAGGACTGTTTTATAAATTGTTATTTTGGCGTCTCGGGACACAGTCCTCGATCCGAGCACCTTCTGCAGTGACCGGTAGCATCTATTCCCGGCTGTTATCCTCGCTTTGATGTCTTCTTTAACGTCGTTCCTTTCCGTGACAACGGCCCCCAGGTACTTGAAGCTATCCACCCGGTCAAACCTGCAACCTCCAAGTACGAGTTCCTTCTCTTTGACTTCTTTCCTCGTGGTTCTCATGTACTTGGTTTTGCCCTCGTTGGCAAGAAGACCAAGCTTCCTGGACTCCTCGTCACATTCCTGGAACGCCCCCGCCAATGCAGCTTTCGTTCGTCCGGTTATGACCACGTCGTCCGCATATGCGAGATGCTGACTGAGCCTGTTATATATAGTGCCATCAGGATTCGTACGGATGCCCCTAATAGCTTTCTCCAGTGTTATATTGAAGATAAGGGGGATAATGGGTCGCCCTGCCTCAGACCCTGCCTGACCTCAAAGCTTTCAGAGATCGCGTTCTGGACCTTGACCTTTCCACAAGTGTGCGTCAACGTCATCCTTGCCAGCCTTATCAGTTTTGGGGGGAAGCCAAACCCATACATGTTTTGTAGGAGTTGTTCTCTATCTACACTGTCGTAGGCTTGCTTGTAGTCGATGAAGAGGTGGTGCAGGTCGACGTCATAAAACCTAACCCTCCCCTTTACTTTGGTCGATTTGGCTCAAAATTAATAGTTGTCATACTTGGAATCAGGAGGTTGGAAATTCCGATTAAAACTCCGCATCGAATTATTTAACGATTAAATAACTTCTCCTATACTTTGTATAGCTGGGGAAGAAAGACGATTGTCGGTGAATCCCCGGCAATGTTCTTATTTATATGTATAAGTATATAAATAAAAAAGTATCTATATAAGTCTGTTTGTTCAAATTTCAAGGAAAAATGGATAAACATTTTCATTTCCCTTTGTGTGGAGTCCCGCAAATCAACATTTTGGCGTGTCGAGTAGTCGCATGAAATTCAAAATATCCTGAAAATGTCTTGAATGTCGATTGAGCCGTTTTCAAGTCATCAGATAGATACAGTTTGAATTGTATATATACATATATATAGAGTAAGAAGGATTTATACATGAACCATTAAAATCGTTTATATGGGTGATGATGAAAACATGCTTCCGCCCAGAAACCCGCTAAAAATTAATAAATAATTAAGGATAAGATAATAAATGGGTTACCTTGTTAAGGTGGGAGAGGGAGCGTTGATGTTTCTGAAGGTGGCCCTTACTGCGGAAGGAGACAGCACAAGCGTCACACCTGAAGGGCCGTTCGAAGTAGTGGATGTTGACATGGAGTCGGAGTTGAGATGGCTTGTTGAATACTTTGTTGCAGACACCACACATACTTCGACCATCCTCTGTCGAACTGAAACAACATGAGAAGCAACTGTCAGACAGAGTCACGAATCCAGTGTTCTAGATGAAAAAAAAATTTAATAAAGTGTTGTGTATTGAAGGGTCACAGGGAGAGGTTTCAATTGGGTTACCTTTTTTGTGTCAACCATGTGGTTCTAAGTTTGTTCTAAGTTTAGTGAGTTATGTAATCTTTATAAATATAATAAATAATGATACAAAATAAAGGGTGAGGGCTCACTCGGGAATTGTTAACAATGAGATGGTCGACAGTTTGGCAAAGTCAGCTACCGAGTACCAGGAGGTAAGCTCTCGGTATAAAGTCCCAGTGACTGACCTATATACGAACTTTAACCAAGAACTCAGAATCGCTTGGCAAAGAGAATATGATACGAGCGATGTGGGGTTATTTTATAAGTCAGTCAATCCACATGTAGGAATACCATCCTGGTTCGGAAAATCTTCCAGATCACGAAGATTTGTCAAAAATCTCTGCAGAGTTAGATCAAATCATGCACTTTGCCGTAAATATTTGCATAGGATCGGCAAAAGTGAGACTCCTTTCTGTGAGGACTGTGGAATGACCGAGGATCCAGCCAGAGCATGTCATGTGTTGCAGTAAGTATTCGTATTCAAGGACCAAATTTATAGAGAAGGTGCGGAAGATAACAAAGGATACCCCAAGTTACATGGACCTGCTCAGACTTCCCAATCTCCATTCCGAAAATTTACATTCATTTTTCCAAGAGATAGGCGTAGATTTTTAAATTTCACCTTTTAGAGAACATTCATATGTAAAATTGTTTTTTTTTTTGAAGTGGCTAATGGCTCAATGCTAAAGTCAAAAATAAAAGAAACAAAAAAAAAAAGAAAAAATAAATAAAGTAACTCAGTTAAACTTCTAGATTGATGTCGGAGGGGGATGTAGAGTGATGTACTGGCCAGCAGAGCCGGCCGCCCAAAAATACCCCGGAAGGCGTGGGGGGATGTGGAGATGACTCCCCTTGGCTTCACAGCTGGATAGAATAGACTGGAGACTGGTTTACTTCAACTGGCTTGTCCTCTGCACTCTGCTTCTGATTTTCTTGGATATATGTCGAACACGCCCCATTATCGGTCAGTATCGCTCTGGGGTAGCCCCAGCGAGGGAAAATTTCATTCCCTAGTTGTTCCAAGACGGCTGACGAGGTGGGTTGTTTCAGTGGGAAGGCTTCCACCCACCGGCTGAAAAGGTCCGTTACAACTAAGATGAATCTAAACTTTCGCCTAGTCGATGCCGGATATGACCCCATGAGGTCAGCGGCGATGACATCCCAAGGTCGTTGAGGTCTGCGGGCTGAGGGTATATCGGCTGATGGATGGCAGTTCTTTTTGAAGGCAGCGCATGTGCGACAGCTGCGCACATACTGGGTCACCTCCTGCCGCAGATGAGGCCAGTAGAATCTTTCGGCAATGGCCCGGTATGTTTCCTCCTGTCCCGGGTGTCCTGCTCCGTCGTCCTCGTGGTAGGCATGCAAAATGGGACAACGCATAGATGCTGGTACCATGATCCGCCAGGGACTGTCATCATCCTGTCGCGTCCATAGAAGACCATGCTTCAGTTGCTGGTGCTGATGTGCCAGACGGAGGGCTAGTGGGATGTCCTCTTCTTCCTGTCTTTCCATGTGCCCTAGATGTTCGATGCACTGCCGCATTTCCCGGTCATTCCGCTGCGCCTCGATTAGCTCCTGGTGCACGACCTCTAGGTTGATAAGAAAACACGGTAAGGCCTTCTCCTCTACATCCAATTCGTCGGTACGGCCAGTATTGTCGGGGTTGCGGGACAACAGCTGTGGAACTTGGTAGTGAAATATTTGATATAACCTTTCCCTCTTAAAAAAAATTGTCTATTATTTGTAAAAGTTTATTATTTATTGTTTATTTACAAAATTATTGAGGTTTTTTTCGTTTTTGTTTACATAGTTCATTTTCCATTACAATTGACATTTTATAGTTCCTAGACTTGGTGTTAACTGAAGCAAGTACAACTCCCGAGGATTGGTAGTATCTACGGCCCCAAATATCAGGGAGTACACCTTCCATTAATCATAATTACTTGTACATAACTCACTGCATTGCTACTTACTTAGGTCATGGAAGGAGTGGGGATATTACCCGATCCAAAACCGCCCGATCCTAAGGCCATTAACGGATCGTCATTCAAATTAACAGGAAAATGGAGCAGAAAGTATTTAATAATGTCACTCACTAGATGATCAGGTTTCGAACAAATCCTTCAACGATTTCAGTCCCTTCAAGGTCTGTCGCTTTATAAAAAGCTATGGTCCACAAGTTGTAATTAAATTCCTAAGAAATGGATCAGTACTACTTGACGTAGGGGTAGAAAAAGATTTTCTGAACTTAAAAAATATTAAAACTTATGAAGATACTGCCGTCACAATCTCTCCACACAGGTTTCTAAACTACACGAGGGGTGTCGTCTCTTCCTTTGAGCTAATAAACTGCTCTGAAGACGAGGTCCAGACAGAATTAGAGAGTCAAGGGGTAGTCAGGGTGAAGAGGATCATGAAGACAGTCCACGGCCAGAAGGTCCCCACCCCTTCCCTCATCCTCACCTTCGAGAAGTGCCAACTTCCCGAGAGAATCCTCCTCGACTTCATCGTTATGAGAGTCAGACCTTATGAACCCAATCCTCTTCAATGTTTCTCATGCTACCAATATAGACATTCATTCAACCGATGTGAAACCAAAATGTGTGGGAATTGTGGTCAAGCAGCTCATGGTGAGTGTCAGAACCGATCTAAATGTAGAAACTGTAACGAGGCGCATCCCGCATTCTCTCGTAAATGCCCTGTATTCATTAGAGAGAAAGAGATAGAGAACATCAGATGCAGGGAGAGAGTCTCATATAGACAGGCAGACGCTATCTTTGCAAGTCGGCATCCTGTCCCTACTGAAGCACCGTCCTACTCACAGGTTGTGGCGGCATCTTCTGCCACCGAAACACTGTTGGGGAAAATAGAGCAGCTTGCGAGTATAGTGGAATCACTTGCTTCAAGATTCGTAGTTTTAGAAACTGTAATTACATCTAAAACAGTTAGTAATAGTACAGAAACTATTTTAATAAAGCCCTCCGATGCAACTGTTACACCTGTTCCAAAAACAGATAATCAGGTCAAAAACAATTCTGAAAACAATGGCCCTAAACAGATTGCACCAAAACCATCTATTTTCGTCCAACTGCCATCCGTTAGCGACTCCAATAGCGGGAGTCCCAAACCTCAGTTCTCAAAACGGTCTTTGGGTAATACCGCTTCTGGATCTGGTCATGAAAAGGAGACCTCTGCCGTTCCTCTACGGCCCAGAGCAGCCAGAACCAACAAAAAAAAGTAACCTGCACTTTCAATTAGTTATCATCTTTATTTATTTTTTTTTTTTTTTCCTTTTTTTTAAACTAATGAATCTATCTTTTACGGCAGCCTTCATACCAGATGTTCTATTATTTTGTCACACCTTCCAAAATCAAAATTGAAATGATCATACTACAGTGGAATATAAATGGATTGAAGTTGCACAAAAATGAATTCCAATCTTTGCTTAGTACGCTGAACATCTCTGTTGCGTGCTTACAGGAGACACATCTCAAGCCCTCCGATGACTTTGAACTCCGTGGATTCAAGATATTTCGTGGAGACTACGTGGGAGGTAGGATAGCTTGCGGTGGGGTCTGTATCATGGTCAAGGACGAAGTGCCCAGCTCGGAGCTGCACATCAGGTCCAACCTGCAGGCGGTAGCGCTCCGGATCCTGGCTCCCCATCCGTTCACATTATGCTCCTTGTACTTACCCCCAAATCAAGAGTTCACTGAGGAGGACTTAAGGGATGTTTATGTCCAGTTACCCGCCCCGATGCTAATGGTAGGAGATTATAATTCCCATAATGTAATGTGGGGATCCGATCATACGGACGAGAGAGGTAGGACGATAGAAGCATTCATTGATCTCTGCCAAGTGAACATACTTAATGACTTCTCGCCTACCTATGTCTGCCTCAGGTCGGGTAAAGCCACCACAATTGACCTCAGTTTAGCCAGCCCTAATTTGCACCCACTAATCACATGGAGTACTCTGGATGACACACATGGCAGTGATCACTTCCCAATCGTGTTAGAAACTTTGAGGAAGTTGCCCATCAAGCAACGCCCACGACGTTGGAAAACTACAGACGCAAATTGGTCATTATATGAAGACTTAGCTCAACTTAATGACCTCGACTTCAACGAGCCTATAGATTCACTTGTCGAAGACTTGAACAGTCGATTATTAAGAGCAGCCACAGAAGCTATTCCGCGGACCAAGGCTGTCCCAGGTCGTTTACCTGTCCCCTGGTGGTCTGAAGAATGCGACAAAGCAGTGAAACGGAGGAAAAAAGCTCTGCGAGTCTTTCTAAACAGGCCATCAACGCAAACCTTAGATCATTTTAAGGCTGCCAGGACCCATGCTAGATACATTATCAGAAGGAGTAAACGATTATCCTGGCAGAATTTTCTAGCACAAATAAACCACAATACACCAATAAGAACAATGTGGGAGACAGTAAGGAAAATAGGAGGATATGGTTATTCTCCTGGCGTAACTGCACTGGTGGTCAACAATTCTGTCATATTTGAACCCAAAGATATAGCAAATCATTTAGGAAAGCATTTTCAGGATAACTCTGCCTCATATAATTACAGCCACACTTTTAAACAAATCAAGGCCTCGAGAGAACTCCTTCCCTTACAAATTCATATTAACCCCCTGGATCCATTTAACCAGCCCTTCACCGAAACTGAACTTCTTGCAGCATTAAACTCAAGGAGAGATTCTTCTCCTGGTTTAGATGACGTGTGCATAGGGATGGTAAAACATCTCAACAAAATCAATCAAAAGATAATTCTAAAAGTTCTGAATAAGATATTTACCACCGGTGGGTTCCCCAAGCTGTGGCAAAGAGCGATAGTGGTAGCCATCTTGAAGAAAGACAAAAACCCTCTAACTCCCTCTAGTTATCGACCCATATCCTTAACATCCTCTATCTGCAAACTTCTTGAAAAATTAGTCTCTTTGAGGTTAAACTGGTTCTTAGAGTCTCAGGGACTGCTGCCACAGTGGCAGAGTGGTTTCAGGAAAGGTAGGGGCACTATTGACAACTTAGTTGGTCTAGAGGCGGCTATTCTGGAGGCATTCAACGCAAAAAGAAAATTCCTCGCTGTATTCCTTGATATTGAGTGTGCCTTCGATAGAACGTGGAGGAGGCATATCCTGGACACTCTCCTTAGTTACGGCGTCAATGGCAATATTCTTATGTTTATCCAGAATCTTCTGGACAATAGGACATTTCAAGTACGCTGTGGAACCTCTCTCTCTGATGACTATCTGCTGGAAAATGGTGTACCACAGGGGTGTGTACTTAGCCCCACACTATTTAGTATTGCCATTAACAAGGTTCTGGAAGTTTTTGATGCGCCAGTCCGTGGAATGCTTTACGCCGATGACTTAGTGATATATTCTGCAGAGAAATGTCTAGTAACTTTACAGGGACAGCTTCAGACTGCTATTGATAAAGCCACAGGTTGGTTAGCTAGTATTGGATTTAACGTCTCATTACCCAAACCCACTGCGGTTCTTTTTAGCAAAAGACGTCCTACAGTGATCCCAGCTCTCACATTATTTGGTAATTCAGTGAAGATGGCTGACACGGTCAGATTTCTAGGTTTGACTTACGACCGCACCTTAACCTGGACGCCTCATATCAAGGCTCTTCGTGCAAGCTGTCTTCGATCACTAAACTGGCTGAAAACGGTTGGTAACACTTCCTGGGGTGCTGACCGTACTAGTATGCTGATGCTATATAAAAGCCTGATACGATCCAAGTTGGACTATGGGTGCTTGGCTTATGGTTCCGCCAGCCCAAGGACATTACAGATGGTTGACAGTGTCCATCACACAGGCCTCAGAATAGCTACAGGTGCGTTTCGATCCAGTCCTACTATCAGCGTTTGTGTGGACGCGGGAGAATTACCTTTACAATATAGAAGGGATCAATTAATACTAACCTACTATGCAAAAATTCAAGCCCTACACACCCATCCACTTAACAAGCTGTTCCCGAACGATCAACACCCCCGGAATAATATGGACTTTCCTGGTCGTCAAAAACCCTTCCCAACACGAGTTGCTTTGCTTTTGGAAGAATATAACATCGACACCCCCAGATTGCAAAGATCAGGCTTAACGCGCACTGAACCCTGGTTAATACCCGCACCAAAGATATGCCTCAACCTGACCAAATTACTAAAGAAAGACACCTCTCCTATAGTATATCAACATGAGTTTATGAAGATCAAAAATGATTTCCCCGACGCAACGTTTATATATACAGACGGGTCAAAACACCCTATCGGAGTAGGAGCTGCGGTGGTTTTCGATGAGAGGATCTACCTATTTGCCCTTCCTTCACTGTGCAGCAACGTGACAGCGGAATTAGTAGCTATTGGCAAGAGTCTGAACGTCTCTGTCCCCAATGGAAGCCAACTGATAGTCTGCAGTGACTCCCTGTCGGCTCTATTGGCCATGGGGAATCTGTATTCAGAAGATCTCCTTGTCCAAAATATATTGATGGCCCTATGGTCATTAGGAAGAAACCAGACTTCAGTTACCTTCCTCTGGATCCCAGGTCATTGCGGCATTGCAGGTAATGAGTCAGCAGACAAGAATGCCAGGCGCGCCATTCTAGAAGGACTACCTACATCCGAAGTCCCTGTAAGTGACTTCGTTGCCTACATCAAGGAAAGAGTTTGGATCAAATGGCAGATTCGGTGGCTCGGTGTGACAGATAATAAGCTAAGGACCATTAAAAGCTCCACTCGCGTCTGGAACACTTCAATACGAGAAAAAAGGAAAGAAGAAGTAATTTTAACTCGGTTACGTATAGGGCACACGAGGCTGACCCATGGATATCTGATGGCTCGGGAACCCCCTCCTCTGTGTCAGTGCTGCGGGGTGGGACTGTCTGTCAGACACATTCTGACTGAATGCATGGCATATAGTCCCCAGCATGAAAATTGCAACCTTGCGGTGGATATTTCCGAAATTCTATCCAATAATAGCTTCCAAATTACCCAACTATTTAATTTCTTACAATTCACAAATCTCTTATCTAAATTATAAAACAAAATTATCTTCATCACATAGCCTTTCTATTCCGTACATATCTTCTTTATTATTATTAATCTACGCCTATCCAAATTAACCCGCAAGGATCCCCACAGACCTGCATCCATCAGGCATCCATGACCCTCGTGGTCGAAATGCCTTAAAGAAGAGAAAAAAAAAAAAAAACTTCTAGATTGATGGAAGAAGTATTATTAACATATTAAAAAAAAGTTGTGATATGGCCAAAACAGAACATTCTTATACTATATAGGAAAGTAATGTGTTGGCATCAACTATTTTCTTTCTTTCATTGTAATTCTGAGAGTGAATTCTTTATAGTAATGCCAGTTTGAAATTGGCGGGAAAGTAACAAGATTTTGGTGTTCTATCCTTTAAAAAAATATTAGTACAGTAGGCATGTTACACTCCGGAGGTCCTCTTGCGTATTTTTCGTAGTAAACTACCCCTTAATTTGATATGGTTTCAGTTGGGACGGAACCTAACCATAATAAACTACAATCCTGAACAGCTGGACACGAGTCAGCTGTATGGTCCAGTAACATGATTGTTTTTCCAGAATATTGAGGCATCCTCCTATTTCTAAGAAATATTTTCTTGGATTTGTAAATCCCAAGTTAATTTCTGTCAATATTTTGAGACGATTCCTGTCAGAACGGAGAGAGCTCTGGAAGAAATGCCGGAAATAAAGAGAACAAGAGAAGCGTAGGAAACATAATCCCATTTAACCGGCCTATAGGGTGTCTACTGTAGATTTAATGTACCTGATGAAAGAAGGTGAAGGACCAGACTGAGCTGGGATGAACTCTGCCTTCCTCGGCGACGGAGGTCGTCCTGACTGAAGAGACAATGCTAAGACTCCAAGGGCACTCTCCTTGGCTTTGGCTCCTGCTGCTGTCTCCAGACATCCAGGCTCTTCTCGTTGCTTCTCTTTCAGATGAGACTCCCGGACAGCTCGCTCCGTCAGGTAGGTGTGCAACAGGGTGCTGTCCTCTGCAGAGGAGCACCCTCCAGTCTGTCCTGCCCCGGCCTCCGTCTTGTCTGTTGTTGTACATAAACTCTTCAGAAGACTCATCTGACCTCCCACAGAGGTGATGACTGCTGTTTGCACTGACCCTCCTAGTCAAAATAACATCAATTTAAAATTAATATTAAATAATGTATTGACCTATTTATGTATATAAGATATTAAAGTATTGTCTGTGCACTGAAAGAATAACTGTTTCGTTTGATCAGAAATCCGTTTCATGCTATATAGAAGCCTTAAGAGACCATCAGTTCAATCTTTGTTTGTTTGAGCTTCGTGGGCAGAATGTATATTCACGAAATTTGAAGACCTTTCAAGGACCGTCAAACATAGAATATATGTGGTATCTGAAAATTTTTAACGGGAGAGGGAGCTATGGGGAAAACTGACACATAAAATAAGTACTTCGAGGTTCTGTCGTGTAAATGAAAACTCAATTTGACCAACGGTTCAGAAACTATTTATTTCCTTCTTCAGGGCCTTATAATGACTTATAATATATGTGGTGGGCTAGTGTTTTACACCTAGGGACCTAAGCATCCCAGGAACTTATAATGACTTGAGTGGATGTGTGTGGTGAAGGTGTTCAGAGTTTGTGTCCAGTATGAAGACTGGTGTCACATACTGGACACAAACTCTGAACACATCCACTCAAGTCATTATAAGGCTCTGAAGAAATAAATAAATACGTTTCCGAAACGTTGGCCAAATATTGAGTTTTCGTTTACACGACAGAACCTCGAATTCCTTCTACATTGAAAAGATACTGTCGACTCTATTAATCATTAAGAATGAGTACCATTCAACGGATGATCTGATTATTATGAAATTTCAGCTGTATCATCCTTCTAAAGCCAGCTCAATCATAGGCTATGTGGCGTCTCAAAATTTCTGACCGGGAGGAAGGGTTTGTGGGAGGCCCGAAAAATTAAATTACCTTTCTTTAACAGATCCGCGTATATTTACGATACTTGTAGGGTATTTTAAGGATGGCCCATCTCAAGATATAGGTATGATGACACCTTAAAATTTGAGCGGGAGGGGGGTTTGTGGGGTCCCAAAACTTAACGTTAAACGAAAGTTTTCTAGCTCTAAATTTTAAAAAAAATGTATGTTTATTGAAAGCCAAGACATAGCGTTCAGAATGATAGCTTTATTCTTAAAAGAAGAGAGTTTCTGTAAAGAAGTCTGTCTTGCATATCACGTTTTGGTATCCAGCCAGTACAACTTGTTATAATATAAAAAAACAAAAGTTTGCGGTGGTTTAATACCTGGGAGAGTCTTGTTGCTGAGATCGATGGGTGTGTAGGGCTCCGGAGGTGCCAGGTCGATACTGTCCTCGGTGGACATACTCGAGTCGTTCGTGTCCAGAGAGATCGGCTCAGGACTGCCCATCCAGCAGCTCCCCTCGTCCTCAGCGGGGGACACTTTCTCTACATTCGGCTCCACTACCTACATTCAACAAATAACATTTATCTTATTATAAAAATATAATTTTAATAATTTCACTGCATTTTGTGAAAGTGAAAAAATACATAAATATATCTAATACAGTATATTTTACAGTTAACCTGTGTTAACTATGTTTCTGACAATACTGATACACCAGTGCTGCTATCCTCCAAAGTGTGAGATTCTGTCAACCTATCGTGGCCATTCCTCTCCGCAACATTGTCCTAACAGCTATGGCTCTTTGTTTTTCTCATTCCAAAAGTAGTTTCAACACCCTTATACCTCTACCAGATCTTCTCAATGATTCTTTGACTTCGCAAGATCTTCGAAACTCCCAGACCAACAAACCCGCGATTAAGCTATTTTAGACATTTTTGTCCCATAGAGTCATCTCATAACAATTACCAAAGCAGCAGTTTTAAAATGTTTCAGGAAGTGTCCTATTTCATGATCGCGGGTTCGAAACTCGGCCGAGGCCCTTAGGTTTTTTATCTGAGAGGTGTAAAAACCTTGAGCATGCCGTCCTTCGGAAGGGACGTAGAGCGATGGTCCCGAGTACGATGTCAGGTATTCGATAAAAAAATCCCTACCCTACGTGAATAAATATTTAGAGTAGGCAAAATTTATAACTCCCCTAGCAATGAAAGAGCGCTCTGGTAGTAGGCAATATGACCTCGTAGTTAAAGCCCGGGCATAAGACACAATATCTAACTATTCTTTCATTTAATTCAGTACACACATTTTGCATTGATTTCAAACATAATTTTCATTGATTATTTAATTAGATTCGTTGTGAGGTCGATCAAAAAAAAAGGTTTAGTGCGAGTCTATTACTATTTTTCCTATATATCAGCCGATAATAATTATTGTTTATAAGAAGTGTTCAAAAGAATTTGTCTGAAAGACAATAGATTTGAGGGTTCTGGATTCATATATAAAAATTCGTGTCGATGAATTCATACTATCAGGAGTTATCATGACACACAGACAGAAATAATTTTTTTTTTCATATTTGTAATCTAGAGGTCGGAAATCATGAAATTTAAGAACTCCAGGAAGTAAAATGGTAATTGGAAATATTAATATCCCATTCTAGATCAACAATGGATACATAAAATGACCAATGAATATTATCGATGTTTACCTGCGTAGAGACGAGTGTGTATGGAAAAGTGCGTGGCCTAGAATTGGTAGGGACCAGCCCTGCATTCACGTACTGCCGGTGTGCAGTTTCTAGAGTCACCTCCGACAGAGTCAGTAGAGATCGAGCAACGTCTCTCCGGGTTTTACAATCCTCTCCTAAAAAAATTGTTAATTCATTTAAATCTGCGTTGTTTTATTGTTACCCAAAATTATTTATTTTAGTTTTTTAATATTAAAAAATGAGAAAAATAGAATAGCACTATTGTAAAAACAGCACTAAACTTTGAATTAACAAACATTGAAATGATAATATTTAAGATTTTCTTCTGTGAAACACTTGATGAAAATAAAGAAAATTCTCGTCGGTGAATGTACTTCCGTAGAAGAAATACTCAATTAACTTTTCGCTTCCCCTCCGAAACTAGTTAACAGTTTGCGCTAATATTCAACAGCGAACTTACAAAAGGGCTCCTAAATCCTCATACTAAATTTTGTATTGATAAATATATTACATCGGGAGTTATTAGGGTTGTTGAATTGAGCTCCCTCCCCTAAACGGGGTCGATATCACCGATATAGCTGAAAATTAATAAGTGTCATCCTTATGAGGTTTCAAATTCACATATGAAATGTTTTGTCAATATATTCATTTCAACTGCCGTTATTAGAGATTTTGAGTTAATCCTCTCCCCTTTCGCGGTTTTGGAAATTTCATATTTGAATTTAAAATCCAATGAGGACATAATCTCTCAATTTTCAGCGATATCGACCGAAGGGAAAAAGGGGCTCTGGGAAAGTGGCTCAATTCAAAAACCCTAATAACTGCCGATGTAATGAATTGATCGATACAAAATTTAATATGAGAATTTAGGAGCCTCCATGTAAGTCAACTATTGAATATTAGCGCAAAGGGTCGACCGGTTTTGGAGGGGGAGCGAAAAGTTAATTGATTAATTCGTTCTGGGGAAATACATTGTCAATGATTCACCGAACGTTTTTTAAAAATGTTTTGCCTACTCTTTATCAAGTTAGTTCAGTTAATAAACAAGTGTAATTGATTCGAATGTATTGAATATTTACAAAATATACCTTCATCGTCAGAAAATTCGTCGTCCTCGTCATCTTCATCGTCTTCCTCTTCATCATCTTCATCGCTTTCTTCATCTGACTCTGAGCCATGACTGTAATCATCGTCCTAAAAAAAAAAAAAGAACAAGTTTATATAAAGAAAACATCATGAGTTCTAATTGTTTTCTTTATTACAAGTACATACATACATATATGCCCTAGTTAAATCAGGCATTTGTTGCCCTTTACAAAGTTATAACTAGTAGGAAATAAAATAATTGTATATATTACAGGAAATAAGAACCAATTATGAAAAAAAGGATGAAAGTGACAAAATCAGTTTTTCCGTTGGTTCGAATTTAGAGTTCACTTTGACCCTTCTCTATAAGAGGTTAGGTTTTATGACTCATGCCCGGGCTTTAACTACGAGGTCATATCGCCTACTACCAGAGCGCTCTTTCGTCACTCTGGTGGACATGAGCCCGACTCTACTGTGGGAGTCCTAAATTTTGCCTACCCTAAATTTTTATTCATCTAGGGTAGGGGTCTTTAACGAGTACCTGACATCGTACAGGCTCGGGACCATCGCTTAACGTCCCATCCGAAGGACGGCGTGCTTAAGTTTATTTTACCTCCCAGATAAAATAAACTAAGGGCCTCGGTCGGGCTACGAACCCACGACCTTGAGCTCAGAAGTCAAGCACGCATACCACTGAGCTACCGGCGCCCTCTTCTCTATAAGATAATAAGATCAACAGTATTAATACTGAATTCAGAGTTTATTGTATTAGCATATAGTCCAGTGTAGTTAATACTGAATTCAGAGTTTATTGTATTAGCATATAGTCCAGTGTAGTTAATACTGAATTCAGAGTTTATTGTATTAGCATATAGTCCAGTGTAGTTAATACTGAATTCAGAGTTTATTGTATTAGCATATAGTCCAGTGTAGTTAATACTGAATTCAGAGTTTATTGTATTAGCATATAGTCCAGTGTAGTTAATACTGAATTCAGAGTTTATTGTATTAGCATATAGTCCAGTGTAGTTAATACTGAATTCAGAGTTTATTGTATTAGCATATAGTCCAGTGTAGTTAATACTGAATTCAGAGTTTATTGTATTAGCATATAGTCCAGTGTAGTTAATACTGAATTCAGAGTTTATTGTATTAGCATATAGTCCAGTGTAGTTAATACTGAATTCAGAGTTTATTGTATTAGCATATAGTCCAGTGTAGTTAATACTGAATTCAGAGTTTATTGTATTAGCATATAGTCCAGTGTAGTTAATAGCATTTAGTGTAATTAATTAACATACATCAAATTTGGAAGGCTTTCAAAGTTTCAAGAATATTACAAATATTTATAAAAAGTTTAAGAAAATAAATCAAATATTTAAAGAAAATATCATTTTTCAATGTATTTTAATAATTGGCTTTTTTATCTGAGAAGTAACAATTGTAAATTAAAAAACAAAATATCATCTTGGGGCCTATTGCTCTTTTTTTTTCATAACTATCCAAAATGATTTATTTCTTGGTTGGTAGCCGTTCGGATAGCCGGAGACTTAAACTCCAAACTCTTTTTCTTTAAGAGGAACTGTCCATGTGGGGGCATCGAGACTGCAGAACACGTAGTCCTTGATTGCCCGCTGTATGACCAGGCCAGGGTGGAGTTGATTCGCGGGACAGGATCATACCTGGGACTGAATCCG
Organism: Aradus depressus; assembly: GCA_963662175.1. Taxonomy (NCBI): domain Eukaryota; kingdom Metazoa; phylum Arthropoda; class Insecta; order Hemiptera; family Aradidae; genus Aradus; species Aradus depressus. The sequence continues at coordinate 4,211,543 of OY759225.1, read as the reverse complement.
TGGCAACTGGGGACGGCTACCCACTGTTCAGCCGGTTTATCGGCAGCAAAAAATAGCGGTGTGACGAGCTGGGGCGACCACCGATCGCCACAAGTTGGACGACTGGTGGTCGCTCCCAGCCCACCATGACCTCACGTAAAGCACTAGTCAGATCCCGAGCTCCCTCTACAGACACGACGGGTGATGTTGCACAGCAAGGTGCCCCCAAAACAATAAAGAGCAACAATGAAGGTTGATAGACGAATGTAGTGGACTTACTTGTTAAATAAATAATAAAGAGATATCAGTCCAACTATATATTTTATTTATTCCACAACTAGTTTCGGAAATTATCTGACATCCTCAGGTAATGAATCTTGAGAAGGGGTTAATGAAGTTATAGACTCATCTCAGGGTCTATTTTTTTTTTTTTGGTCGGCGGAGGCGACGACATCCATTGCTGAATGTCGTCGGGGAAATGAGGGCCTAACTATTTTATTTATCATTCAAAAAGAACAAAAACATAAATAATTATTTTCTGTTGCTGTGGTAGGCTAGGAGCGACCATTCTCAGGGTCTAGCTGGATGAGATGCCTCTATAATTTCTTTTACCCCTTTCTCTAATTTAAGATTCACTAACTGAGGATAGCAATTTATTTCCGAAACTAGTTGTGGTGTAAATAAAATATACTTCTGTATTACTTATTTATCCAAAATGAAGTTATTGAAAAGAAATTTAAAAAATGGATTATGCATTGAGTAAAGTAGGCATTGCAGGTGAGGGATTTGAAACAAAGTGCACATGACTTGATAAATATGTTCTAAAACTTCTCGAAATTTCATGAAAATTCGTTCAACAGAAGTGGGATTGATAGAGAAACGCACTCAAGACAAGACGATGTTGCAAGGCTTTTTTTCTTAATTTAGGTTAGGATTTATGACTCATGCCCGGGCTTTAACTACGAAGTCATATCGCCTACTACCAGAGCGCTCTTTCGTCACTCTGGTGGACATGAGCCCGACTCTACTTTGGGAGTCCTAAATTTGGCCTACCCTAAATTTTTATTCACCTAGGGTAGGGGTCTTTAACGAGTACCTGACATCGTATAGGCTCGGGACCATCGCTTAACGTTCCATCCGAAGGACGGCGTGCTTAAGTTTATTTTACCTCCCAGATAAAATAAACTAAGAACCTCGGTCGGGTTTCGAACCCACGATCTTGAGCTCAGAAGCACGCATACCACTGGAAGGCGCCCTCTTTTTTAATTTATATATACAGAAAACATTAATCTTCAATAAAAATTAATAATATTTCACCTGAGTATAATTGATGAATATAATTATTCATAACATAATAATTTCAAAAATAATATTACCACTTTAAGTTCATTGTCGTCTTCAATGCTGTCATCGACGGAGGAAGGCACAGGGAAGATTCCCAACTCAATGCATTTTTTGAAATGAGCTTTCGACTTCATGTGTTTCGTAAGATTACCTTTTGTCTTAAAACTGTAAAAAACAACAAAAAAAAATTAAAAATCTTAAAACTGTAAAAAAACAAAAAAATTAAAAATCTTTTAAAAAAAATATTAATCAAAGAATTTAATGCTGATATGACTAAAATTACAACAAGAAGAGAGACTCTCTCTTATCCGGAGCTCGGTTTTGTTTGGTTACACTTTCTTATTACCCATCCCTTTATATAATGTGGTTAAATGAGACCAGGCTATTCGTAATAATAATAAAGACATTGTCCAACAATTATTTCGTCTAATTCGAAAAAATAACACAGGTTGTATCGGGGACGCAGCCCTGTGGGGTGAAACGACTTGGGCGTGCTGCAGAGAGGGTATAGGCACTAGGATGACGTAAGTACAGAAATTAAATCACCAAATACACAACGTGTCAAATTCGGGGGCGCCATAGCCGAACATCCGTTCAATTTGTGCAACAAAATACACACTTGTAAGCCTTATAACTCCTGAAAGAGTACCGGTTTGAGTTCGCGACCACTCGAAGCTAAATTTAGCTCCGATTGCGTCATATGTGGCGCGACAACGGCGCCATCTGCGTACCGCGAAACCTGCGTGATCAAGTAATGGTTTTTTTCCTCTACACAACGATATCAAAGTAAGGCGAGCCGATAGTACGGTTGCAAAGATATAAGCGATTGTGTTACATGTTGACCGAAATGAAAGACGTTTCAGGTGAAAATAAAAATATATATAATAAATTATATATATATCGATGCGTTCCAGGCAAAAGGCCCTTTTCCCTCAATTTTTGAGATTTTCATGTTTTGGCCCTATCCCACACTATTGAGTATCCCGCACATTTCTGTTAACTCCATTTTGTAATAACTTTTAACACAATTTATAAAAATAGGACATTAGAAATTGGAGGGCCTTTGGCATTGCAAAATGTGGTCCAGGGGAAAGGCCCTAACACATAAAGTTCAACAGTAATATTTAAGTTTGCTAGGTTGGCATATTTATACAATTCTAAGATTACCTGAGGCTGTCTCTCCAACACTAAGGGAAACCCCATCCAGGAAAAATTGAACTGGGAAAATATATTTTTCCATAAGAACCGTAGGAATTCCCCCCACTTTGGGATTGGAGAGCAACAATAGCAACTTGTAACGTAGTAACTAGGAGATATAACAGTGTGACAACGAAGTATCCAATTTTAACTTTTATATACGCATGAAAATATTGCAGTGGAGCAGGAGAGCGATTGATTGGCCCCCCGACAAGTCAGGTATAGAGATGTACTTCGTAAACGTACATATATATAATGTATATACTATATGTTATATAGTCGTCGGTGAATCACGGACCACGCACTTCCCGGTATGAGTCAAGTCACCTTTCTCTAGGCCCCTCCTTTCCTTCGACCGATTTCGCGTAAAATTAATAAGTATATGAAGTTTCATGTCAATACATTTATAAAATCGGCAGTTATTAAGAGTTTTTGAGTTAAGCCTCCCCCCTAATCCCCCTTTTTCCTTATATTGATTTAGCCGAAAATCAACAGATGTCGACCTTAGAGGGTTCTGGATACTCATATAAAATTTCATCTCGATTAATTCATTCCATCGGTAGTTATTTTGTACACAGTCACAGAATTTTTTTAATTTTTTATTTTTCCGGAAAACATGAAATTTCATTGAAAACTGCGCATTAAATTGTTGACCGTTTACATAACTTCCCCTATACTACGTAAAGATGGTAAACTAAAATAGGAACTTACCTAAATACACAATGTTTACAAGTATATGGCCTGAGATCAGTGTGTGTTTGAATGTGTTTCTTAAGCATGGATGGCTTTTTACATCGGATTCCACACTCTTCACAAACGTAACGACCTTTTCCTGCAACAATTTAATATAACAATAACATTATAAAACATAATTCTGGACACATTATACGAGAAAACTTTAAAAGAAAACTTCCCCCAAATTCACAGAATGCTTACTATTCTTGTGTATATTCTCATGTATTTGGATCAGTTAATGGCTCTGCCTGTTTAGTCAACAATTAGTTATTATGACTCATGCCCGGGCTTAACTAAGAGGTCATATCGCCTACTATCAGAGTGCTCTTTCGTCACTCTGGTGGACATGAGCCCGACTCTATTGTGGGAGTCCTATATTTTGCCTATCCTAAATTTTTATTCATCTAGTGTAGGGGTCTTTAACGAGTACCTGACATCGTACAGGCTCGGGAACGTCGCTTAATGTCCCATCCGAAGAATGGCGTGCTCAAGTTTATTTTATTTCGAACCCACGATCTTGAGCTCAGAAGGCAAGCACGCATACCACTGAGCTACCGACGCCCCGATGAATGATACGATATATTGGATATACACTCAGCGACCTAAGCATTCAATGCCCTTATCCCTTCCTTCGTAGCTCTACTGAGGGAGTCTTAACTTTTGCCTCTCCAGGTTTAATTAGGGCTTTTCAACCAACCCCTTGACATCGCACACCTTCGAAGGACCAATAAAAGACCTGTAAGGGCCTCAGCCGGGTCTGAACCAGCGATCTTGAGCACAATAGTCAAGGAAGCTATTTCTGTGCTGCCGGTGTTCTTAAAAGTAATATTTTATTATACAATACGTATATCTATTGTTTAAGAAAAAAAAGTCGTCGGTGACGATACATTCATTACATAGTGGTAAGAGTATTTAACTCGAGCCCCTCTTCACCCCCCCCCCCCCCCCCCTCTCTTCCCTTCTAACCATTTCGCGAAAAATTAATATGTGCCATCCTTATGGGGTATCGAATTTAATATGAAATTTCGTGTCAATACATTCATTAGAACGACAGTTAGTTTTTTGTTCTTAACTAGTTCTTTGTATTAACCCAACCCCTAATTCCAGCTTCCCTTTGGCCGATTTGGCTAAAAATCAATAGGTATCGTCCTTAGAGGGTTCTGCATATTTATATTATATCAGGAGGTCAGAAACATGAAATTCCGTTGAAAACGAGCTCTAAGTTTCATATCGTAAGGTACTATAACATAGGTTCAGGATTCATGCCTGCAAACAATCAGTAGCCCCTGGGCAACCAGCAAGTATTAAATATAGTATTTATTTTTTATTTTTGACTTAATGTTCAACTAAAAATGAACTAAACAGATGAGAATGTCAGATAGTTGACTATAGTTACTGTAATAGTCAATGTAGAGAGAATTTAAACTGATTAAACAATGGTTAGACTAATAACAAACTTCCCCCCTCCACAGCCAGAGGGCCTCCAATGGATATTAATACATCTGCTATTCTACAGAAACCTCAATCCTGGCTTCATTTCAATATCGCAAATACAGGGATTTCGGTACTATTCATTACCTAGTCAATAATAACTATGTAAATGATAATATGTAAACATTTGGAAGTCGAAAATGAAGAACGAGAATGATAGTGTCAGTTACTTGTTTAAGACCCCTGCCCTTGGTGAATAAAAATTTAGGGTAGGTAAAATTTAGGACTCCCACAGTAGAGTCGGGCTCATGTCCATCAGAGTGACGAAAGTGCGCTCTGGTAGTAGGCGATATGACCTCGTAGTTAAAGCCCGGGCATGAGTCATAAAACCTAACCTAAAAATTATATTTCAAACATTTGTCTAGTATTGCAGAAAATGTCTGCTTCTAGTGGGCATCGTCTGCGAAAATATTTTCAGATTTTCGATAGAGGTTTTACATTTTCATTTTTTCGAAATCATTAATTGTCATCTTTTTTATAATTTTATTATTATTTATTTAATTTTTTTTTTGTGTCCTCATGTACGATACATATTAGCCTTGACTCTTATAACGGTGTTTACCTAGTTATTTAGGAAATTCATGGCCCCGGGAGGGAGCTCTATCTGCGAAATAAAACTCACTCCCGGATAGAATTCGAACCCGCAAACCATGCGGACCGAAGTCCTACTCTCTAGCTCGTACGACCACCAAGACTCCCAATTCTCATCTTAATATTCGCCTTATTGAGTATATAATATCTTTCATTTCATACTAAGAGAAAAATTCATAAAAATGTTTTATAATTAACAAATAAATAAGTTATCGGTATACATAACGTTCAGAAGTAGCGCGCTTGTATATTGAGCTCAAGATCACGGGTTCGAAACCCGGCCGAGTCCCTTTAGGTTTTTTTATCTGGGAAGTGAAAACCTTGAGCACGCCGTCCTTTAAATGGGACGTTAAGCGATGGTCCCTAGCCTGTACGATGTCAGCTTCTCGTTAAAGATCCCTAACCTAGGTGTCAGGCAATATTCAGTACTCCCATAGGCTCATGGAAGAGCGCTCTGGTAGTAGGCGATATGACCCCTTAGGTAAAGCCCGGAAATGAGTCACAATAACCAACCAAACTAATATGGCGAGATAAGTTGGATCTCTGACTCTATTTCCCAAATTGTTTCAATAATTAAAATTAAGACTGGGTTTTAGTTCTTTAGTTACATTTTTACATGAAGTATAGGGGAAGTATTCGAAGGTATACTATAGTAGTATAGTAGGTCTACTAAATTTTGCCTAGGATAGGGGTCTTTAACTAGTACCTATTATCGCACAGACTCGGGACCACCGCTTAACGACCCATCCGAAGGACTGCGTGTTCAACGTTTTTTAATCTTCCAGATAAGAAAAACTTAAGGGCTTGGGCTAGGTTTCGAACCCACGATTCTTGAGCTAAGTAGGCAAGCACGATACCTCTGAACTAACGGCAGCCTCTCTTTCTCTTAAATATATATGTACATCTGCAATACAAAAATTTTAAAAATTACCTCTTCCTCTGACGTAAGTATATTCTTCATTTGATTCGAAGCCCCCTTCACAAACTTTGACTCGTTTTTGTCCAATCTCTGTCGTCAAACAGCTTTTCTAAAAAAAAAAAAAAAAAAAAAATTATAATAATAATGTACATAAAAACTACATAAATGTATCTAAAAACTAGAAAAATTATAATACAAAATCTTCCTGTTCTAAATAAAGTTAATAGATGATGAAATTTAAATATAAATTGAGATACAAGAGTCAACAGATAGCATAATATGTTCTATATCTGACTGGTGTAAATGGCTGTACAAACATATGTAAAAATCATTATGAAGGTCACGTTTATGAGTCATTGTGTTACGTCGTAGTACGAGGCGCTCTCATAATTGTAGTTAGTTATTATGACTCATGCCCGGGCTTTAAGAACAAGGTTATATCGCCTACTACCAGAGCGCTCTTACGTCACTCTGGTGGACATGAGTCCGAATCTACACTGTGAGTACCCTAAATTTGTATTCACCTAGGGAAGAGGTCGCTTAACGTCCCCATATGAACGATCTTGCGTATCCACTGAGCTACCGGCGTCCTCTCACGGGGGTAGGGGGGGGGGGGGGGGGGGGGGGGAGGAGGGTTCCTTCCGTTTTACAATTTTGTGTTTGAAAGAGGAAGTTTTTTAGAACCCCTTGAACATTGATTTTTAAACTGACGACTGTCAATGACGAGCCGAGATGAGAGGAGCCGATCATAGTCGAGACCTCCCGACAATACTCTTTCCGTATCATTCAAAGATAATACATTTTATAATTCCTAGGTCTCCATATTGATAAGAAACTAACATGGGCTGAACATACGTCTGTTATTGATAAGAAACTAACATGGACTGAACATACGTCTGTTATTGATAAGGAAATGTGTTCTATTTAATTACTACTTGGTTCCGTTCACTCCTTCTGTTCTACAATAGTTACCTCTGGTCGGGGGCTAGTGTCGCCACTTCTGGAAGAGGTGCCAGTCCCTGGAGAACTATGGTAACTGGAGTGAGTGATGATGTCGTTCTTGTTCCTGTTGGCCACAGTGTATATACCAGTCTTATTGCGGGAGTCGTACAGACCCATTGCTTTCCGCGTCTCCAGACCTAGCGGATGTGGGTTCGAATCTGAGCAGATCTGCCAAAATAGTAACAATAATTATAATATTTATAATAGCGTCATATTATATATTGATTAAGAGTCAATAGTTTTGTAGCTTATACGAACTGACCAACTGAATAGAACTTAACAGGAATTATTATACATCGCATTATTTAATTTGCATAAACCTATCAAAAAATGTACAACTGGTTCAAAAATCCACCCTATTTCTATCCAAGAGACGCGCTTATATAGCCATTTGTACTCAAGATCATGAGTCGTCCTTTGAACGGGACGTTAAGCGATGGTCCTGAGCCTGGATAGGCAACATTTAGGACTCCTGCAGTAGTGTAAAGCTTGTCCACACCAGAGCAACGAAAGAGCACTCTGATAGTAGGCAATATAATCTCACAGTTAACGCTCTGGCATTAATCATGAAAATAAACAATTATGAGAATTTCTAATATATATATATATATACTCGTAGGAGGCGCCGTAAGCTCAGTGGTATGCGTGCTTGTCTCCTGAGCTCAAGAACGTGGGTTTGAAACTCGAGGTCCCAGGGTCCCGAGCCTGTACGATGTCAGGTATTCCTTAAAGAACCCTGCCCTAGGTGAATAAAAATTTAGGGTAGGCAAAATTTAAGACTCCCACAGTTGAGTCGAGCTTATTTCTACCAGAGTAACGAAAGAGCGCTCTGGTAGAAGGCGATATAACCTCGTAGTTAAAGCCCGGGCATGAGTCATAAAACGTAACCTAACCTATATACTCGTATATATATATATTTAACATAGTCTAATTTTATTTTTTTCTATTCATAATGAACGAGTCGGCATAAAAGTTAGTATGAAGATTCAGAAGCCCCTATGAAGGTCAACTATTGATTTTTAGCCCAAACAATTCATTGGTTTTTGGAGGGAGAGCAAGAACTTAATTAATTAATTCGTGCTGGGGAAGTACATTGAAAATCCTTTTATGGAAGGGAAGAGCAAATCTAAACAATAATCCTTCCGCAACTGGTTATTTGTTTTGTGGGAGGACAAGGAAGAAAGACAGTTCCGGGAGGATCATTAGTTATAAAGGAAACAAAAAAAATTAAAGACTGCTAGGGATGAAAACCAAGAACTTACCGTCCAGTTGGAGTACATGGAGACCTTGTACTGGTCAGGGAAGAGGGAGACGTAAGTGGGCTGCGTCTTGTTGAGGGTACAGAAGAAGGTACGAGTGGAACACTTGAGACCGAGGTAGGTGTAAGCATGACCGTTCAGATAGAGCTGACCGTAGCTCTTCCTGGGTCGGGGAGTCTCTGGAGAGACGAGGGTGAGATGAGGAGTGGTCGGGTGCCTCTTGGGAGTGTAGGTCCCTGGCTTGAGAGGTAGCGAGCTCGGACGAGCGAATTTCTTCTCTCCAGTTGTTGTCGTCGGCGGGTCCGAGCAACTCTGCTAACATACATCCTATCGTCACTAATAGACAATAATAAAAATACATGCCCTATTTAACTAATTAAAAAATAAAATAATATTTATATATATATATATTATCAAATGCTTCTGACAGTAAAAGAAATATTATAAAAACAGTGACTCTTACCGGTGGAATGGCGGGAGGGGAGCTCTTCATCTCGTCGACATCCTTCTTCTCTTCGTCTACCTTAGGCGGTGGTGGTGGAGGGGGAGGAGGAAGATCAGTTTTGGAAGTTTTGACAATGACGGAGGGGGGTTTGTCGCACTTCTTAGGAAGGAGAGGCGGCTGGCTAAGGAGGGTGTTAGGCCCAGGCATGCCTGGCACATAAGGGATGGGCCTGCCTCCATGGAGAATGGTAAGGAGACCCCCACCCCCTGTGTTTGGGGTCGGCAGAGTGAGGGGGTTGAAGGCAGTGATGCTGGTAAGGGGGTTGAGAGGAAGAGGGACCTGGACAGGGGCGGATAGCCCGGGGACCGAGAGGGTGGGGGTGAGTACTGAGGGCTTGATGGGCAACACTAGCCTGTCTCCGGAGGGGGACCTGCAAGAGGGGGCCCCCGTCTGGATCATGGTCCCTCCTGCACAGTGCAGACCTGTCTTAGAGATCATCACCACCTGCTGCTCCTCCTCCGTCTTCTTCTCCGAACAGTCCACGTACTCTTTCTTCGAGGACTCTATCCTGAGAGTTTTGGTCTTCCCACCCTTGTCATTGATTAATACTTCACCTCCAAACAAATGCACCGACTTTCCAGGAGAATTCATTGCTTCTTGGAGATGGAGATCCAATTTTCTTCTTTTTAAATTAGGTTCATCCTTCTGAAGCTCAACAAGGGGAGTATTGCCCAACAAGGGACCAGGAGACATTAGGATCTTTTCATTTTGTTTCTCCTGACAACAGTAAAGGTGTATCTCCAGGTTATCAGAAGACTTGAAGGAAGCCTTACAGTGAGGACAGAGCAGTGTTCGCTCTTCTCGTTCACCGAGAGATCCTGCAGAGTGTGCTTTGAGGAGGATGTCTTTGATGAAGCTGTCGGTTCGGCTCTCAGATATGGACCGTTTCCGAGGCTCTTTTACTGTTAGGTTGAGTGGCTCCCCAAGTTCGGGAGTGCCTGCCCGCTGCGGCCTCAGGAGAGCCAGGGCCAGCCTGGAATGAGCAGCATCAGAGTCCCCGTTCTTGAGGACAGGGCTGGCTGGAGGAGTGTCCCTGTGGCGGGGCTTCATGGGCCAGGACACCTCATCCACGATGGCCTGGTTCTCCGAGATCAGTCTAGATATCCTCCTCTGTAGGTAGTCCGGGCTGGGGGAGGCCGGGATCCTCCCCTCCTCTTCCGTGTAGATGGCCGCCGTATGGAACTTGGGCTTGTAGGGCCGCCTAACCTCCAGACGGGCCTCCGCCTCCTCCTCCTCTGAGCTACCCCCCTCGCTAGGGTCCATCTTGAGGGTGTGCGCACGAGAACGGCAGTGTTTATACAGGTTGGACTTGGTCTTGAAGGCGAACCCACAGGGATGGCATGGATACGGCCTCTCGTTGGTGTGGGCCCTGATGTGTTTCTGCAGCACTGAGGGCTTACCGAAGGCCTGCTTGCAGTAAGGACACGGGTACCGAGCCCCTGAAGATAGTCCCTCATCCTCCTTCTCACACCTCACTTTGGCCGGTGACGTCTCTTCCAGGGTCGCCACTTTCTTGAACTTCTTGTGCAGATAGTTGTTTGCATCTCCTTCCGTTTTACCCGTGACCATTTTGTGTTCTGGCTCAAGTCTACCGTTCTCGACAACTCTTTTTTCTGAAACAAAAACAAAAAATAAATAATTAAAGAACCAGAATGAATAGAAATGTTTTACATATAAAATGCAATGCAGTATTGTTACCACAGCCTCCTTGATAACTCCTACAATACAAACTTTTGCTATGTGATGAGGAGAATACTTCATATACTAGTATGTATGTATGTAATAATAATAATAATAGTTGTGTTAATTTTCACAGGCATATTTAGGCCTTCAAGAGCCCGAATTGGCGAGAGCAGATTTTGAAGCTGTACAGAAACTTGAGCCAGACAACAAGGCGGTGCCAGCCCAGTTGATGTTGTACAACAAAAAGAGGCAAGAGTTACATTCCAAAGAGAAAACCCTCTATGCTAATATGTTTGAGAAATTTGCACAGAAGGACCGTAAGGTTAGCACAGAAACCAATTAGCAAAATGTACACACTTTAAAAAAAAGACAAAGAAAAACGAAAGAAAATAATAAAATAAATGAAGAAGAAACGAGAAAATATTGATTCCACCTACATCAATGTACCCTATAAAAAACAAGGAACATTCTATCCGCCGAGCAAATTATGCAAATTTTAGGACTCCCACAGCTGAGTCGGGCGTAAGAGAGCTCTGGTAGTAGGCGATATGACCTCACAAGCAGACTGACAAAGTAATACTTTCCACGTCTCAATGACACAGGTGAACACGTCTCAATGACACAGGTGAAACAAAACAAGGCAGCTCTCTCTGACGTATCACGTTCCGTAACATGGGAAAACTAAAACTTTAATGATTTTTCTCAAACAATTTTCATAGAAAAAAAAAAGTTTTCGCTCTCCCCCCAAAGCCAATTGACTGTGGGCGCTAAAACTCAATATTTGACTTAGATAGTGGTTTCCGAATATTGAGTCGATACATTCATTACAATTTGTGTGTTAATCTAATCCCTAAACCCCCCTTACCCTGGCCGATTTGGCTGAAAATCAATAGGTGTCGTCCTTAGAGGATTCTGGATATACTTATAAAATTTCGTGTCGATACATTCATTCTATCGGGAGTTATCGTGTTCACAGACACATACACATACAGATAGCATTTTTTCTTTTCCATTTTTGGAATCAAGGGAGTCGGAAAACAAGAATTTCCGTTGAAAACTCAGCATAGCATTTCTGACCGATTACATAACTGCCCCTATACTTCGTAAAGCTGGTAAATAAACAACAAAACAACTAAAGAGGTATGATAATTGCGCAGGTCCGGTTGGACGGGAAATTACAGGGCGAGTTGTGAATCAGCTGAAATACAGGTTCTATTCCACTATTGGAGGCTTTGTACAGCATGTGATGTTCAGTCACAGCTGTGATCGTTCTCCTTCACAGGTAACTGAAATGTGACACTTGGAGAGGTTAAGGGAAAAGTGTGACTTTTAAAAGGAGGATGGCCCAGACAAGAGAATTCAAATAGACATTGTTACGTCATATCGCCTACTATCAGAGAGCTTCCGTCGCTCTGGTGGACATGAGAGCAGAGGGTCTTTAACGAGTACCTGACATCGCGTACAAGCTCAGGACCATCGCTTAACGTCCCATCCGAAGGACGGCTTGCTTAAGTTTATTTTACCTCCCAGATAAAATAAACTAAAGGCCTCGGTCGGGTTTCGAACCCACGTTCTTGAGCTCAGAACTTAAAAAAAAAAACTTTGGATGAAACTAGACCGAGAATGGAGTAGAATGCCGCCAACTCACCTTTCTATTTCAATCCGTTGTCGAGATACGATTTTTTAAAGTTTTTTTCGAGAAAACCACTTTTTTGCCATCAAGTCCCACATTTCTCCCCTTTAAATCAACGTTTCTCAACTTTTGACCACATTTTCGGAATTTAAAAAAAAATACCGATGGTAGCAATACTGAAAGTACTCCCATATTATATATTATTTGTGAAATAGACAATACTTTTTAAAAAACATACGTTTTATTTATTTTTATCAAGTGTTTCACAATATCTCTGCAAAAGTGTTAAATATCATTTGTGACATTCGATTTACATCACGTTTTTTCGCATTCAACCTTAAATTTCTCCATGAAATCGTTACGGAATCGCAAAGTTGACCATACCAATAGAAAGCCGAAAATGTGGTCAAAAGTTGAGAAACGTTGATTTAAAGGGGAGAAATGTGGGACTTGATGGCAAAAAACGTGGGTTTCTCGAAAAAAAACTTTAAAAAATCATATCTCGGCAACGGATTGAAATAGAAAGGTGCGGTTGGCGGCATTCTACTCCATTTTCGGTCTAGTTGCATCCAATTTTTTTTTTAAAGTTACGAAGGAATCACCCTGTATATGGAAGTAATTTTATGGGGATTTAGAAATCTCTGAATAAGATACCTATTTATTTTCAACTAGATCGACTAATTTTACAGGGAGAGCGAAAACTTAATTACAAAAGGTTGGGAAAGTACATTGCTGTCGATTCAACGAAGACTTTTTTGTACTCTCACTAGGTACAGGTACAAACTTTCACTCAGAAAATCATGAAAATCTAAGAGGTCAAGGTTCAGAGGTTAATTCGCAATGAAATGATGATCCCACTATAACATTAGGAAAAATTGTGATGTGGCTATTATAGGACTTTCTTATACCAAACACCGCTTACAGATAACTCTATTTCCCCCTTCTCAAAATTATTTCATACTGGCATTACTGGGTATAAGAATGTCAACTCTCAAGATAACGAACGCTGTACAAAGAGTCAAAATGAAATAATTTTGAGAAGGGGAGGGGGAGAGTGATCTGTGGTATAAGAAAAGCGTTGTTGGTAGGGATGGGTATCGATTAACCGATTAATCGAAATAATCGATGTTTTGGTAAAATAATCTGTGATTTTTTAATCAATGTCATCTGGGTTTGATTAATCGGATAATCGATGATTATTTAACGATTATTAAATGTTTAATTAAAATTACAACTAATCCGAAAAACAGGAGAAAAAAAAGAAAATGAATTAATTATAATTCATCCGAAGTGCAACTTGCCTAAAAAAGTGGAAGGAGACTATCGTAACGACTATCAATACAACACAGTGCCTCTGAAAAAGTAACCTTCTAATAGTTCTACTTCTAATTCTAATTTCTAATCATTTGTGTTTTGTCATTTGTGAGTAGTGATTGACTGATTATATTAACTTTTGTTTGTGCGTTCGCCTTGTGCCACTCGGTGTTCTTTTTTTTTTTATTAATCAACTTTATAAATAGATTAATCGATTATTTAACCAACAATTAATAAGTGTATCGATTAATCGATGTCATTAATCGATGATTTGTTGGTCGATACCCATCCCTAGTTGTTGGTATAAGAATGTCCTGTAATGGCCACCTCACATATATTTTTATTTTTTCTAATATTTTCAAAAAAAATTCCCAATTCATAAACCATATTTTATAGTTTTGTGGGTTCGAAACCCGACCGAGGCCCTTAGTTTATTTCATCTGGGAGGTAAAATAAACTTAAGCATAACCTAGTAGTTAAAGCCCGGGCATGAGTCATAAAACCTAACCTAACCTTATAGACATTTAGTTCACATTCTTCGGGGTGCAATAACTTTTGTCGTATTGATTGTATCTCAAATCTGAAATTAGCGATTAGAAATTTTATAAGAAGCAATTTTGGTTAAAATAAATTTTTCGATAGGACTAACCGTTTTCGGGTAAATCAAGGAAACGTCTAAAAATATGTTTTTCAAAACTACATTTCAAGATGGTTTACGGCATGGTTACGGCATCTCGAAAACCGGTCGTCCTACAAAAAATCGTATTTTATGTAAAATATGTATTTTAGTTTTTTCTACAACTATTATTCGAAAAGAGTTTTGATTAGGTCATAAACATAAGCTGTATCTTGTAGAATGTACTTAGGCCCCGGGGGAAAGTGGTCTCAATTTTCGTTTGATTTCGGCCAAAATCTAATCAGACCAAAGTTAGAACATGCGACCCCTTCATTCCAAATTTCAAGTTCATAGCTACAATAGTTTTTGCGGTATTTTGAGCTCACAACTTTCCAATCTTATACACACAGGCAGACAGACATCATCGAGAAAATGGTCAATCCGTATTCAGGAGACCTTGAAAATCAGTTGAAACCTCGATCTCAAATTTTCGCACAATTGCAATACTTCCTCCATATATTATAAGAAAGCAGAAAGGTCGGTTAATCACAGGATATGTACTTCCCCAGTACAAATTAATCTACGTTTTCTTCTCTCTTCAAAGTCAATCGACCGTCAATATTTGACCTACACAATGGCTTTTGAATTCTCACATATGATTTTGTGACGTACATTCATCCCATCGGCATTATTAGGGTAAGTCGTGCTCATCTTCTCTTCGACTGATTTAGAAAGAAATTAATAGGTTATGTCCTCATTGGTTTTTGACTTTAAATATGAAATTTCATGACAATACATTCACTACATCGGCAGTTATTGGGGTTTTGGAGTTGACCTCCAGCTCTGATCCCCCCATTCCCTTTTAACTTATGGAGTTTTGACTTCACATATGACATTATGTGTCGATATATTCATTTCAACGGCAGTTATTAACAGTTTTTGGGATGAGCTTCTCCCCTAATCCCCCTTTTCTTTAGTCGATTTGGCTGAAAAACAATAGTTGTCGTCGTTAAAGGGTTCTAAATTCACAAAAAAAATTCATAAAATTTCGTGTGGATACATTCATTCTATATGTTTACATACACAGTCAGACATATTTTTTTTTTCATTTTTGGAATCTAGAGGTCGGAAAACATGAAATTCCGTTGAAAATTCCACATCGAATTTTTGACCGATTACATAACTTCCCCTATACTTTGTATATCTGAGGAAGTAAAAAAAAAAGTTTGTCTGTGTATAAATTCAAAATTACAAAAGGAGAACACCTAATGAATTTCAGCACAAACGGTCGATTAGTTTTGGGGTGAGAGCGAAAAATTAGTTGATTAATTCGTGCTGAGGAAGTACATTGTCGGTGATTCATGGTCTCATTTATTTATATTTTATAACTGTAATAATGTCATAAATTTATTTATAATGCTTTTAAATTATCATTAATAAAATATTAAGATTAACTTAATTATTTCATATTACATAATGTGCCTCTCGGCTCAATAAGCCTTAAGAAAACTGAACAGATCAACAGGTGAATAATAACGATGACATGTAATAAGTTCAAAATTAAACCATTACAATAATAAGGAAACACAATTACAATAAACAAAATATAAGTTAAAAAGATAAATATATAAAACTGAAAATAACTCACCATTGTTTTGGGTCAGTCTGGTGGAGAGAGGACTCAAACTGAGACTAGAGTGTTGATCAGGTTTGCCACCTGTAACAGAGAAGCCACACATGAGCTCAGAGAGGGAGGGCAACACTGGAGAGTGCTACCTTCTGAATCACTCTCCCCCACTCTATCACTCCACTCCTCTTATCTATCTGACGTAGCACTTATTATCAGTCCACTCTACACTTTTTAATATTACTACTTCTCTTTTCAGAGTTTTTTATTTTTTGTTTTGCTATCCAACTATTTTCTTTGCAATGCGATTAAAAATTATTATTGATGTGAAGAAAAAAAAAAAGGGGGGGGGGGGTAAGATTAGATTAAAATATACCCAATGTTATCAATCGGGAAATTAATACATCACAACATAATTGAATGGATGTCTGGAAGAAGGGCATATGTCAACTTTTTCAAATTTTACAGGAGCGCAATTTTGAACTGAAACAATTGCAATATAATAAAAACCAGCTGAAAATGACATAGACCCTTTTCCCATTAAAAAAAGAAAACTGAGACGTTTTTTACGATTTTTTCATTGCAAAATAAGATCGGAACATAAAAAAAAATTATTGATTAATACAAAATACTGCAAAGAGAATCAAAAGTAGTAAGTGACTACTGTGAAGGTTACGGTATGTTATGTTCTTCAGAGGTGACTGGATCATGTGAAGCAGGTCTTTCTTCTTCTCCTTGCTGATGGGTAATAAGTTTGTGTAAAGACGAGGGACTCAATCAAGTTTGGACTGAAGTACTAATAATGGTGGTTATCTAATAACCTACTAAAAATAACATAGGCCCTTCTTCCATGTGACCTTCTCCGTTCGCGCCTTCATTAATCAAGGTTCATGGCATCTAGTGGCAGAGTATTGAACTTAAAAATATACAGGTGCTTGCTCCACATCACATAGGTCCTTCTTCCATGAAAAAACAGTTTTATATATATATATAATAAAATCACGACATTGGCCCTTTTTCAATTGTGCTAAAGGACTGGTGAATCACCAGCTATGTATTTCCCTGGAATTAATCAATTAGGTTTTCGCTCTTCCAAGGTAAATCGACCGTTTGGACTAAAACTCAATATTTGACCTACATACATAGTGGTTCTGAATCATACTAAATTTTGCCATTTTTTTTGACGACACTTCACTAATCTACTTCTCTGGTTTCCTAAGACCAATTCCGTAGAAAATTAATAGGTGCCATCTTTATGGGGTTTTGAATTTAAATATAAAATTTCATGTCAATATGTATTAATTACAACGGCAGTTATTTGCGTTTTTGAGTATAGTTCCTTCTGATCCCTCCCTTCGGCTAATACCACTGAAAATTAATGTGTCGTCCTTAGAGGGTTTTGAATTTTTTTTTCACATTTTGGAATCACAATGTCGGAAAACATGATATTGCTGTGAAAACTCAAATTCGAATTTCTGACATTTCCTTTACTTCGTATAACTGGAGAATTAAAAATAAAAATGACCTCAGCACACTAAGAAGATACGAATAAATTAAAAATAAATGTCCCATAATAAAATCATATCAACACAATTCGTATTTGGATAAATGAACGACAATAATAATAACATTATTAAAATAAAAACTCAAATTCATGGATCATAACGAGAGGTCATATCAATAGTTGCTACCAAGGTTGTCACTGACCTACGTCGTACAAACAATATAATATATAATATCCAAAGACAATCATAAGTTATGATTATGATGTTATGATTCATAACAAAAACATATTTTCATTTAAATCTGTTATTTTTAGCTGTTGTTTTAAATTAGGCTAATATATATATTGCTTTTAAATAGAAATACAATCAGTAACAAAAATTTTCGGACAATTTATAATTTTGTTTTTCTTTTGCAGTTACACATAGTTATATGGCAAAATATTTAATTCAAGCAAAGTTTTAAATTTCGAGATCATCAATCATTTCAAAACGCCGTAAAACAATTAATTAAACATTTACAGCTAATAGGAAATTTTGCATTAATAATTGAAGACAAGAAATTCACGTAACAAAATTTTCTGGACACCTGTTGTTTGTTTTGTAAACAAATGCGACTCGGATCATGATCTTTAATCCCTTCTCAACCAACCGCTAATACCGAACAAATAAAATGTGTTTATATCCTTCTATTACTGCATTCAGTAGTTATTTGTATTTCCTGCTGTCAAGATGGGTCGAACATCTTTTGAAGTTCAACAGATAATAATTTTCAATTATGAAAAAGGAATAACTGTCCGCAAAATCGGTGGTTTGGTAGGCCGAAGTAAAAGCACCGTAGCCGCTGTAATTCGAAGGTATAAGCACCACGAGGATCGGATAGATTTGAAATCTTCCTCTGGCCGTCCAAGAGTATTAAACGACCGAGAAAGGTGTAGCGTTGTCCGGAAAATTAAAAACAAGCCCTCGAGGAGTGCACCTCAGATCGTCGCCGAGGTATACAGAGAAACGGGAAAGAAAGTTCACCCACAAAATGTTCGAAGAATTCTAAAAGAAGCAGGATATAATGGGAGAGTACCAAAAACCGTTTGTGAGTGAAAAAAATATAAAAAAAGATTGAGCTTCGCAAAAGAGTTCCAGAATCATTCAGAAATTTTTTGGAGTAATGTCATTCATCTGCGAGGTAAAATAAACTTAAGCACTCCGTCCTTCGGATGGGATGTTAAGCGATGGTCATGAGCCTGTACGATGTCAGGTCAAAGCGTTTGAGCTCTCACATAAACACACGCATGCAATTGATCTCTGATGTTCACACGATTATAAATTTTTAGTACATATTATTATGTATACATATATTATATGTATAGGGAAGTAAACAAAAGTAAAGTAATAGTATATGTATACATATATTACATGGAAGTAAACGGACATGATCGGGAAACATTTATTTGTCGAAATATCGGAGAAAAAACGTTTAAATTAGAAAAATTGGGTACTTAGTTTCTTTAGAGGGAAGGTGGAGGGGATAGCGTAGGGGGAAGGGACGGTTTCTGCCGAGGGTCAGCGCCGCTGTCGCTCTCTTCCAACGTCATATCACAAAAATCTAGTTTTCTGACATTACATGACCTGAGATTTCTTTTTATGTTGTGAAGAGTTACAAGATACAAGAATATTTTATTATTGCGGTTTGTTCTATTGCAAGCAAATACTTTTGAATGTAAGTTTAATATATTTAGTCCCGACAGTCGCGACAAAATTTGGAGAAGGCGTAATGAGGAGCTGAATCCAAAAAATTTAAAACCAATAGTAAAACATGGGGGTGGCTCAGTGATGGTGTGGGGGTGTATGGCGTCTAGTGGAATTGGTGAACTGGTTTTCATTGAAACCACCATGACTGGAAAAGTTTATGCCGAATTACTAAGGAGCAATTTGAAAAAGAGTGCTGAAAAACTTGGGATTTTACGGACTTTTCATTTTTACCAAGACAACGATCCGAAACACACCTGTGAATTGGTACGTACTTGGCTTTTGTATAACTGCCCTAAAGTTATGAAACCCCCCCCAATCGCCCGATCTCAACCCAATTGAACACGTATGGGGTGAGCTCGACAGGAAAATTCGATTAACACCCATTGCTTCAAAAAACGAATTGAAACAAAAGTTATTAGAAGAGTGGGGTAAAATATCTCCAAATTTCACCAAAAAATTAGTTTCATCATCAATGCCGAATCGAATGAAAGATGTTATTACACAAAAAGGGTACCCAACCAAATATTAATTAACATTATGGTTTTTGAATTTGTGAAATCGTAAAAAAAACATTGAATTTATTTATAGTTGTTTACATTTTTGTCCGAAAATTTTTGTTACCTACATTACTTGTTATAAAATTTATTAAATTAAAATATTTATTTGTTCTAATCAAAGCTGTTTTTCCTTTATCCTAACCCACTTTTGAATTCTTATTCTTGATTGAAAAATGGCTTTAATTATTTTTTTAAATTATTTTTTATTACTTGTGCATTTAATTAT
Source organism: Aradus depressus (assembly GCA_963662175.1). Classification (NCBI taxonomy): domain Eukaryota; kingdom Metazoa; phylum Arthropoda; class Insecta; order Hemiptera; family Aradidae; genus Aradus; species Aradus depressus. The sequence continues at coordinate 4,191,614 of OY759225.1, read as the reverse complement.
TATAATTTTTTATTGAAAAATCAAACCGTCCGAACATTTTTGTTACTGACTGTATATCAGCAAGTAATGAAATAAGAAATAAATGGAAACTTAGCTAATCAAATATAACAACAGACAGATTTTAAATATTCGCAACAAACAAAAAAAACAATATATTAAAAAAGAAATAATCGATAGATACACAAATAAACAACTAAAGAAAGAATAACAGAATATCATTCACCTTATTTAAAAAGTAAGATTAATAAATCCGTTGAAAACTCAATTTAATAAAAACAAATCCAATAATCAATTTTCAGGAAGAATGGAGTCTTCTTTTGTATTTTGTTCAATTGAGTATTAATAATGTTATTTAACAAATAAATAAAATAGGCTTACGATACACAATTTCAGGTTCATTTTATAATAAAACTTTCTTTTAAATAATTATCAATATTATGGTTTGTAATTACACTTTCAAGCTCCGATGTTGTAAACAAAGTCCACTGACTCCAGTGTTGCCACGTTAACGTTAGTTTTTTTAAATATTCAAAAAGCGTTTGATTTGTAGTGAATTTCATTCTAAAAATTATTTAAATACTAGCAGTAATACCCGGCGTTGCCCGGGGAACTTTGAATTTTCTCCCAATATCTCCTATAAGTCTATTCAATTCTTCGACACCACATTCATGATGTTATAATTTTCGATTATTCATACGGAATAAGGCTTATAGTCCTTCAACTATAGTAACGCTAGTAAGTTTTTAAGACCCCTGGGCACCACAGTTAGTATGCGCCTTTCCACGGAAACGGTAGGACCACTTTTGGCTAAAATAAATATTGAATTCGTAAAAACCAAAAAATTAAAATTTTTTAAAATTTTCGCGGGGTTTTGGCAGCTGTCAATTGGCATATAATATCTTGATTGTGAAACCCGCAGTTACCTGATAAAAAGCCAGATTTCACAAATATTTTGCACCTAGTTTCATCCTAATTGATCAAAAATTGAGCGGGGGCTCGAATTTTAAAAATCAAAACTCATACATTTCACACTGTGCGGCGTGCTTAAGGTTCTTTCCCCTCCCAGATAAAAATTTGATGTTGATTTTTTCACTGAAATTTCATGTTTTCCGACTACTGTGAAATGAAAAACAAAAATTGCTTTCCGTGAGTGTCTGTGAACACTATAACTCCTACTATAAATATATCAATACGAAATTTGATATGTGTGTCCAGAAACCTATACGACACGATGTTCACCTAAATAGTAGAGTAGGGGTGGGGGTAATCAGAAGTGGGCTTAACTCAAAAAAAATCTGTAAATGGAATGAATGTATCGACATGAAATGTAGTTTGTTTCAGAAGCCCTAGGTAAGTCAACTATTAATTTTTAGCACAAACGGTTGATTAATTTTGGAGAGAAACCAAAAAAAGTAAATTTATTAATTCTTACTGGGGAAGTACATTATCGACGATTCACCGAGGACGCTTTAGTTGCAGACTGGGCCGAATATCTTGCTTTCAGGGTTCCGACGGAGGACTGAGGTCTGGGACTAAAGGATGCTGCAAGGCCGATGTCCGGCTAGTCAACAGGGTGTCCTGGCGCCATTCTTGGAGTCTTCTCTACGTACTTCCTGGCTCTCTTCTCAAATCCAAACCTCCGTCAGTATCATCATCATCCATTGTTATCAATCCAACTTACAGATCCACATTCGTCCCTACTGATTCGCGCAATTCTACTCGCTTTTTACGTTGGTTATCGTTGTACATTGCGAATCTCCCGAGTACGTCATATTTCCTGATCGAATTGATTAAAAATTAAAAGTAAATTTCATGTTTACGAATGTGTTTCGGTTATATAAATACACATATGTATACCATACTGTTTCGGAGTTTTTGTTATTGGGATTTCGATTTGGGACGTTGTTTCGTTTTTGATGTTTCACATATTTGAAGAATTAACGGTACAGGAGGGATAGGAAAACCCCATGGGGGGCTGAGTAAGGGTACCTACCTACCGGTTAGATTGTAAATAGTTGAACTTCCATTTAGTTGTAGGAATATTAAGGGTCAGTCAAAGATGGAAGAAAACACTATTCAAATGCCAACGTTTCGATATATTTTATATCATCATCAGGGCCTATAAATTTAGTCTGAGCATTTAGAAGTCACTATTTCTTTCTTTCTTTCCCTGGCGCTACGGTCCTTGTAGAACCTGGGCCTCCGCAACAATCTTCCGCCATTCTACTCTATCCTCGGCCTTCCGTCTCCATCTTCTCACACCCATCGTTCTCAGGTCGTCCTCCACGTCCTCCAGCCAACGTAAGCGGGGTCTACCTCTTCTTCTTTGTCCTCCCGGGTGTCCCTCCAGTATCCTCCTCGGCAATCTATCTGGTTGCATCCTCTGTAAATGCCCCAGTCATCGGAGCCGTCCCTGCTTCACTAAGGCCACCAAGTCCGGGCTCTTGTACAGGTCCCTCAGCTCCCCATTGGTCCGTATCCTCCATCTATCCCCCTCTGGAGTAGGGCCGTATATCTTTCTCAATACCTTCCTCTCCCACGTATTGAGTAAGACTTCGTCCCTCCTAGTCAGGACCCAGGTTTCACTCGCATATGTGACGACCGGTCTCAGGACTATTTTACAAATTGTTATTTTGGTGTCTCGGGACACAGTCCTCGATCCGAGCACCTTCTGCAGTGACCGGTAGCATCTATTCCCGGCCGTTATCCTCGCTTTGATGCCTTCTTTAACGTCGTTCCTTTCCGTGACAACGGCCTCCAGGTACTTGAAGCTATCCACCCGGTCAACAGAAGCCACTATGGTAAGTCAAATATTGAGTTTTGACTTTGGAACGTAATTGATAAATTGTTGCTGGGGAAGTTTATAGCCGGTGATTCACCCAATTTTTTTTTCTCTCTCTCGTATATTATAAAGATAATCAAGAGATATAATTATTATCTATATAAACCCCCCCATAATAAGAATGATATCTCCAACATTTTCTATTATTTAATCAGCGCTCTGAAACTTAGATCATTCATTGATAACGAATAATGTACTTTAACTTCCATATTATATTGATATTCAATACCTACATCCCCACTCCATATTTACTGTCTTTGTTACATTATAATTATTATTATTAATTTGTAATTACTTATTTTATTTATGTTATTTATTCAGTTTTTTAAAGGTTCCTTTATATGTGTCATTATTATGTTAATATTGTAAAAGTAATGGTCACTGACACAATTGTATAGGGGTGATCCCTTTAGACAATATTAAAAAAAAAAAAAAGAGAGATAGATATAATTATTATCTAAAAATGACTTCGATGAAGTATAGAAAACGAATGTATATTCAATATATTTTTTTGTATATTACAGTACATAATATAAAAATATAAATAGATATATAATAGAAAAAGAGATACTCCCAGCGAAGTGTGGAGATGTTGGTTTGTACATAAATTAAATTGTGTAAAAATAACATGCGAAAGTTGTAAAAAAAAAAGAACAAAAAAAAAAAATTCTAAAAACAAGATTTAACTGTTGGTTTCGACAAAAACAAATAATATGGGTCATCAGCCTCCTAAAAATAGCGAGAAGGAATTCTCTAGTGAGAGGGATTCATGACTCACTGTTTGTATCTGTTTAGTGCAACCCCAGCAGCTGATTTGAGCTGGCGAGGTACATTAGTCATCATTCACCGACCCAGTTACAACATTTAGTTTGAATTGTGATGTATAAAAAATAAACACATTTAAATTATTAATATAAAAAAATTAATTACCTATATTTATTTTTATATAAAATCCAAAAAGCAACTAAATTAGTAAATAAATAATATGAATGCATTTTCTTTTAAAACAAATGAGTAGAAAACAAAACACGGCCATCAGCTGTTTTTGAATTAGTGTAGAGGAGTCGAAGGTTAGATGTGAAGGTGGACAGAGAGTTGTTGTTTAGGCTTAAGATATGATGAACTGATGCGCAAAGAAGGTACTGTTATTTATTTATATGTACAAAATATATATGCCCAAAATATATAACTTTGATTTGAAGAATGGCCAAAATATAAAACAAAAAAAAAAAGATTGAAATAGTTTTAAGAATTTAGTTTTTACTAAAAGATAAAATACTTAAAAGAGATAAAATGTCTACAGGAAATGTGGTAAATTAATGTTTATATTGCTATTTCATTATTATTAATTCAATTATTATTTATTTATTTTTATTTAACAATATAATTCTTTTATCACATTTTATTTAGAAGCCACTGTCTGTTTAAGTCAAATATTGAGCCCAAATGGTCGACTGGTTTTGAAGGGAGAGCGAAAACGTAATTGATTGCAATGAGAGGGCTGGTTAACATGACATTCAAGGGAAAATTCAACATAGAATTTCTGACTGATCCTATAACTTCCCTAATACTCCGTACAGTTGGAGCCGTAAAATAAATGGGAGAAACATAGATCTGCCAAATATATTATTGTGAAAAACCTAATGTGTTTCATCATTTAAAATGTGAACCAATTTAAATATTAGTTGTATTTGTTGAGGCGAAAGTACTCCCAAATCTATACATGTATAATAATGGAATAAGTTGTTAAGTCGTAAAATGGCCAAAATGAGTTAAGTGTACTGTGATCATCTCCCAAGCCATCTGCGCACTGTGAATAAGTTGGGAGCTCAGGACTCTAATACTTTCGAAATTATAAAGATATTTCTTGGTATCTCGTAAAATTGTGTATGTTCTCGGGTAAATCGACAATCTACTTCTTTGAGGAATCATTCAGGAGATAACTGCATTTAACCATTTATTCACTACGGCAGACTATTCAATGTGAAGAGGGCGTTTTCTGTTAAATCAACTTTAGAGAGGCATCATTCACGAGTATTTCAAAAAGTATGGTAAATAATTAGGTAAGTGATGAGGAATGATTAGGTAACTAAGGGAAAATCCAAGAAAGGATTAACAATATTCATTTTCATTCACTCCTATAGATTTAGAAGGTATGTGATTAATAATGATGCAAACATAATTTATTTATTCCAAAAACTGGATTTACGCGATTAATGCAAAAGTAAAAAAGTGCTGCCCTGAAAAGTTACGAATTTAGACTTACCAATTTATTCCCTGTGACCACAGATATTATATGTTTTTTAAGAAACAGATAATATTTTTAAAAAAACATAGGTTTTTCTTTATAAAGTTTTTCACAATATCTCTGCAAAAATGTTAAGTATCATTAATAATATTAAATTAAAATAATATTACCTTGAACTCCTAAATAATAGTTCCTCCAATGGTTGACCGTCATATCGTACATTGTACATTATAATACGAGAACACTGAAGTTAATTGTTAATTGATTCACTAATAACGTAGTGTGCACTAATTTAAAGTAAATGTTGTGATATCTGGAGAGTGGAAGAGCTGAGAGTGAAGTGAGGTTGGTACTGACCAGACGAGGGACAGATGGTCAGGTAGTCAGATTGCCGATGTCTGGGGGTCCCAGCTCTGGCACCGCCAAGACTGGCTCCCTCCATACCTCCTGGGAGACCCTTCTCAGTCTGAGATAGGCAAAATTTAGAACGCCCTCTGTAGATCTATCAAGGATGGGATAAGGGCATGGAGGTTTCTAGGTGTACATACCAGCCTTCCCAATATATATCTATTTTAAATAATTTGGGAATGATAATATGAAACTCGGTTGCAGACATGTTGACTCCATTGCAAATAGAATTCTTGATAAATATTGTCGGTGAAACACCAGATATGTACTTCCCCAGAACGAATTAATCTATCAAATTTTCGCTCCGTTTGCGCTAATGTTCAACAGTTGACTTACGTAGTGAAGTAAGAAAAAAAAAAAAATACACACATTAAAATGAGGGGGGGGAGGGGGTTCATATGATGATTGTTGTTAACTTATATGATGATTGTGACGGTGGGGAGGGGGGACTAAACAAAAAAATGACGTCACGTTTATTATTACACTTTAAAATAAGGGCATAGACAATTTTCTAAAAATTAATTTCATGCAAATTTTTTTAACGTTAGTATTTTAATAATTTCATGTTATTACAGTAAAATAAAATATTTAAATAAAATATATTTTATGTATAAAATATTGTACATATATTCAACCATGAAAACCATGAAATACCAATCATAACTATAGATGAACATTTAAAACCGATTTGGGAGGAATCGTAATATTCCTCAGTCTTTTTTCATGATGTGGATTATCTCGCTTGAATAATCGAAATGTTAAATACTTAAATCGCTGTTCTTTTATTTAATTAATGAATACAGATGAATATAATATGTATGTTGTATTTATGATAAATTGAAGTTTTATTATTTTTATACTATTTAGCACTTTTCTTTAAAAAAAAATTCTGTTTAAATGGGGGGGGGGGGGGGGGGGGGGTGTCATGAAAAAATGACGCCACGTTTAGGGGGGGGTTCAATTAAATGTGACCTATTGTGACAAGGGGAGGGAGGGGGTTAAAAACACCTCAAAATTGCGTGACGTAGTTTGTGAACGGCCCCTTAAATTATTATTATAAAAAAATGAATTATAGTTATTTTTCTATAAAAAGCAAATTTCTTTTAAAACAAATTAGTAAAAAAAAAAAAAAAACACGGTCATCAGCTGTTTTTTTAGTGTGTGGAGAGACGGGTCGAGGCCTGGGTTGAATGTCGACGGTCTGAGTGAAGATGAAAAGTGGTGTTTAGGCTTAAGTTGTAATGAACTAAATAGGAGTGAATTGACGGTGAAATTGATCCGCAAAGAAGGTACTATTATTTGTTTATATGTACAGGATATATGCCCAGAAATATATAACTTAAATTTAAAGAATTATAATTTGAAAACCTTTGGATTAGATTTAATATTTTTGCAGAATTTAGAAGACAAGATGGCATCTCTTTATCCAAATGAAAAGTTTGTTCATTGAAATTTAAAAAAAAATTACGTGCACTTTCTTCAGAATTGCACGTCTTCAACTTTTGATATTATTTTAGGGTCCTTTTCGGATATTACTGTAGAAATCAAAATTAAATAGAAGACCAGTTATAAAATTTCTACAGGAAATGTGGTAATTTATTGTTTATTTATTATTGTTTATTTCATTATTATTATTATTATTTATTTATAATTAATTTTACATTAACATTTTCTTTCTTAACCACAATAGGTACTTACTAAATGCCCACACTATTTTGTGTCGATGAATTCATAACATGACAGTTATTACGGTTTTTGATTGAACCCCCCCTTCCCCTCAGCCGATATCGCTGAAATTCGACAGTTCATGTTCTCATTGAATTTTGACTTTAAATATAAAATTTCATGTCGATACATTCATTACATCGGCAGTTATAAAGTTTCTGAGTTAAGCCTCTCCCCTAATCTCCCCTTCTCCTGTGGCCGATTTGGATGAAACTCGATAGGTGTTGTCCTTATGGCGTTTTGGTTACACATATAAAATTTCGTGTCGATTCATTCATTCTATCGGCAGTTATTAGAGTTCTTGAGTTAAGCCTCTCTCCTAATCATCCCCGTACCTTTGGTCGATTTGGCTAAAAAACAATAGGTTCCCCAATTACATAAGTTCCCCTATACTTGGTAGACCTGGAGAGATAACAAGAAGAAGAAGTAACGGTATTTGAGGAGGGGAGTAGCAGGTAGAGTCGGAGTGGCGCCGCGGGGATATAGACAGGCCAAGAGGGTGACGGGGCGCTAAGCAGAATAACAGGAACAGGAACACTTAAAGATAACTGGTACCTGATAACATTACTGTCACTGTTATTGTCTTGCACAAACTGCAATAACAGTTAACTCATATCACTTGTTCAATGTTTTGTAGTTATTGTTCAATTTGGTGGATTCATTTTACTGCTAGCAGTATTACTCGGCGTTGTATTTGAATTTTCATGGGGCACCACAGCTAGTATATGCCTAGCAACGGTAAATAGGGTTCGAATAAAACTTTCGATACTACTCATGTATCGATATCTACTCGTATCGAGGGCGCCGGTAGCTCAGTGGTATGCGTGCTTGACTTCTGAGCTCAAGAACGTGGGTTCGTAACCCGACCGAGGTCCTTAGTTTATTTTATCTGGGAGGTAAAATAAACTTAAGTACGCCGTTCTTCGGATCGGACGTTAAGCGATGGTCCCGAGCCTGTACGATGTCAGGTACTCGTTAAAGACCCCTGCCCTAGGTGAAAAAAATTTAGGGTAGGCAAAATTTAGGACTCCCACAGTAGAGTCGGGCTCATATCCACCAGAGAGACGAAAGAGCGCTCTGGTAGTAGGCGATATGACCTCGTAGTTAAAGCCCGGGCATGAGTCATAAAACCTAAACCTCACCTTAACAAAGGTCATATTTTGTTCTATATAATTTTGAATTTTTTTAGCTCCCAAGTTGCTTGCACTATTTCTATTAAAGATATCCATATTTATTATATATATATATATATAATAATATCCATATTTATTATATATAGATATATATATAATTTGTATCTTTTTATTACGTAAAAAAACCCATTCATTGCCATAAAGGTTTTATTATTTATAAAAATAAATAATAAAGAGTGTTTTTAATAAACAATTACACCCGTAGTGACGTAGGAAGGGTGGGGGTTGATGTCATTCTACAGTAGTGCAATCTAGTGGGAACTAAAGCAACAACCTCCATATGGGTTTCGTATCAACAACTCATATATAAAAAATAAATAAACAATTTACATAACACTTATATAAATGTACATAGTGAATGGGGCCACTGAGTCAGGTCTTGGTTCTTGGAAATGGGATCTTGGTTGTTTGTGGGACTAGCCAAACACTTGGGTCACTGGACAGACGGAGACAGGCCAATCCCGCGTCGCCGTGTCTCCACCAATAAGAGACTGGCTTAGTTACTATTTCTATGAGAATCCTTCACATTGTCACACTAATGGGTCCTCGAGTTAACAACTCAAAACTTACCTCAAAAATTTCAATTCTTAGCAGTTTTGTGCGCTTCAACAAGTTATTAAACAATTTCATTGTATTAAACTTCAGACCAAATTGTCTGTTCAAATTGTTTTTAGAAAACTTTACACACATACAAACCCAGAAATACGTACTTTATCTTCACAACACTTACCACAAAACCCCCCACGAAGGTTGAAGAGGAGATAGAACCGCGACTTACTGCCACCTTAATTCCTATTCGTTCTTAATATTTTTATTTTTTTTACATTATTTTCCTTTACTTTTATCATCTCTCTTACCCATTCCATCAACGTTGTCCTTCAACTCCTTTATATTTATTTATTTTTATTTTTTTTAAATTTACCTATTTATTTATTTTTTTTAAATTTTATTTCTTCCCTTGTTCTTATAATTAATATAAATTTTCGTCCCGAGGACCTACCACTGGGTGGCCTTCCTCTCACATGCCATTCACGCCAAAATATCTATACCTACCAACATAGATGCTGGTTGTTGCACCGTAGCAACAGTTGCTTCTTTATAAATAAAAGACAAAAAAAAAAAAAAAAAAAAAATTGTCGAGAAAAAAAGAAAAAATTAACTATATGAAAAAAAAAAAAAAAAAAAAAAAAAAAAAAAAAAAAAAAAAAAAAAAAAAAAAAAAAACGAGGTTTCGTTCGGAAAGATTATTCAATTCAATTTGTTTATTAGCCCTTAGGAAATACATCTTTTAGGCAAAGGATTCGGCCTGATCTTTACATTATACAACGTAGAAGGAATTCGAGGCTCGGTCGTGTAAATGAAAACTCGATATTTGGTCAACGTTTCGGAACTATTTATTTCCTTCTTCAGGGCCTACAGAATACAACAAACAATTTTTATAAATAAATGAAAAAGAAAAAAATTAATAACTTTGTTTTTATTATCACTTCTTTTTCTTTTTCATTTATTTATTAAAATTGTTTCCATCTCTTTTTAACATTATTATTAAGTATCTAGTTATATCATTGTTCATAATGACTAATTTGTAGGCCCTGAAGAAGGAAATAAATAGTTTCGGAAACGTTGACCAAATATTGAGTTTTGAATGTCACGACAGAACCCCGAATTCCTTCTACACTGTCCACTTTATTAAACATTATACAACGTTTAAAACAATCAAAGAAAGGAGAATAATAAAATAAATTAATAATAATAAAATATAAGGAAATAAAATATAGCTCTTTTTTAACAAATAAATATAATTATTGTAGTAAAAATGAACTCTATTTAACGTCCTCTAATTTTTAACACCATTATTATATTGAACATGATACTCGTATTATCATATATATAAAGCTGAAAATGTCTGTGCGTTGTACCGCTATAACTCACGAACAGCTTGATGGATTTAATTTTTTTTTTAATTTGTTCGTCATCGTCTGTGGAAGGTCATAGGCGTATTAGTACCTCAATATCTGGTCCATCCCAGCATCCACTCAGGCAATCTTTGTAACTCGAAAACCATTGCAACGATTAATGAGAAATCTTTTTGAATAAATTAGTTTTAGCTCCAAAGCTAGCGTTACTACAGTTGAAGGACTATAAGCCTTATTCCGTATGAATAATTGAAAATTATAACATCATGAATGTACTGTCGAGGAACTGAATAGCCTTATAGGAGATATTGGGAGAAAAGTCAAAGTTCCCCGGGCAACGCCGGGTATTACTGCTAGTTATTATTAATGTTGAAGAGGGTGTTATGAAGTTGTGGGCTGGTCGATGGTTCCCTCAGGTATTTTCATCTCAGTTGGCTGAAGAGTGGACACTCCATGAAGAAGTGGTGGATATCGTCAGGTCGCGGTCTTCGTTACAGACATCACACTTGTCCTTCCTGTTGAAGCGGACAGACTACCTCAATTCAAATCCGGATAGTGAGACAAAATATTCGGGAAATTTGAATTTAAAATTACGTCATGATAGGTGGTGAGGGTGGGTGTAGGGGCGAAGAGGAAGGGGTAAGAGAAGAAGCTTCAACTTCCCACCTGTACAAAGTATGAGGGAAGTTATGTAATCGGCAAGTCAAGATATTCGATATCCAGTTTTCATCGAAATTTCATGTTTTCCAAACCCCTGATTCCTGAAAAAAATAATGTCTGTATTTGTTCGCATCCTCATGAACATAATAACTCCCGATAAAATGCATGTATCGACAAGACATTGTATATGTGTATCCTGAACCCCATAAGAACGTCACCTATTAATTTTTAGAAGAGTTGGTCGAAGGGAAGGAGGTATCTGAGGGGGCACAACTCCAAAAACCCAATAACTGCCGATGTAATGAATCTATCGACAAGAAATTTTATACATAAATCCAAACCTCCATAAAGAATGTACCCAATTTTTTTTTTTTTTTAATTTTGAATGAGGGATCGGAAAACATGAAATTTTGGTGAAAATTCAACATCGAGTTTCTGATCAATTTTTCATTTTCATTTCACATTTCGTAGATAATGTAAAAAAAAATAAAGTCTGCTCCCTGGAGCCGACAGTTTTCATGAAAACGTCAGAGAGACTAATTTGAACCCAGTTCCCCTAATTTTTTGAGGTATGATGCGAGAATTCTGGTTTTTAGGATTTGTCCATTCGGTTGTACCTCAAACTGGAAGTACCCCAAAGGTTTTGAGTACTGTAGTTTGTCGCGGCGTTTGTCAAAAGAAGTTCCGCGATAAACGCCTCGTCTGTTCGACTTATGTCGTAAGGATCCTTACGGACTGTACTTCAGCTACCTAGGAAACATGAATGCCTTACTTAATGAGAGTTGATTCATGAGAAGCTAGCCACTCCCCAATTGATGCAAATAATATGAATGAGGCTCCAACATATTTGTCAATGAATGATTCATGTTCATTGTGCGGACATGACAACTATCGCCCCCTGTCCTCGCTACGATAGCAAGCTAACAAACAATAGTGTTATCGTCGAACACTTCCCTTTCAGCTTACCACTAGGCACATGTTATCGCCAATTGGAGCCATTTTAAATTCAACTTAAAAGTCATTGCACTCTATAATACCTATTCGTCTGCACTGTGTAGTGGTTAGCTTTGCTACCAATAAATTTGAGGCTAATAATGTTTTTGGCTTATTTGGGTGGGAAGTGGAAAGGGGAGGAGGGGAGTTTAATGCCCAAACATTCTAGTTGTTAGTATTGTTGGCTGGATCCGCAATGGTTTCGTTGTTAGCGGAATCCGCGATGGTCTCGTTGTTAGCATAGTTGACTTGATTCCTGGTTTTTAGCATTGTTGACTGAAACTCTGAAGAAGATCTATTTCCTAGCAATATTGACTGGACCCTTCATAGTCTCGATGGTAGCGTTGTTGGCTGGATCCCTGATATACTCGCTGTGAGCATGGTTGGTTGGATACCCGAAGGTATAGGTCCTAGCCATGTCTACTGGATTCTTGATGGCTTCATACCTTATGGCCTCGTTAGCATTGTTGGTTTGATTCCCGATGGTCTCGTTGTAAGCCCTGTTAGTTTGATCTTTGATTGTCTGGTTGTAAGGATTGTTGGATTCATATTTGATGTTCGGGTTGTTAGCACTGTTAGTTTGACTCCTGAAGGTCTCGGTTATAGCACTGTTGGGTTCATGTTTGATGTTCTAGTTGTTAGCACTGTTGGTTTGATTCCGGATGGTCTCGTTTATAGCATTATTGGCTTCAATACTTGATGTTCTGGTTGTTGGTTAGCATTGTTGATTAAATTCCTGATGGTCTAGTTGCTATAATGTTCGGTTCATTAAATTTTATAAAATACAGTAAAACCCCAATTGAAAATTGTATAGGACCGAAAATTAACGTATTTTTCGCTACTTTTGATTATCCGGGAAATTCAAACCAAAAATTCCCTCGTATTCGAATAATCGAGGTTTTCCAGATGGTTATTTCAATAGCACTTGCGTCTTATCGCGTTAAATTGTGTATTACTTCCTCAGATGTACCAACATTATGAGAAGTTACGAAAATTAAATTCGTTGTTAAGTTTAACTAAAATGTTATGCTCTTCAACCCCCTGAATCCGAAAATTTTAATATAAATTCAATGAAAATATAGAACTCCATGAAGATGACACCTATTGATTTTCAGCTAAATCGGTCAAAGGGCTAAAAATCAATAGGTAAAAATCCCTAAAAAGATTATTGAAAAGGCCATGAGTAAGACATCTATAGATTTATAGGCAAATCGGTCGAAGAGGAAATGAGTTTAGAGGGAGAGTGAAACCTTCTTGATATATTAAAGATACCAAAAATACCATTCAATAGGATAAAGTGAAATAGTGTCAAACATAGTAAATAGCACGCCGTCCTTCGGATGGGACGTTAAGCGATGGTCCCGAGCCTGTACAATGTCAGATACTCGTTTAAGACCCATATCTTAGGTGAATAAAAATTTAGGATTCCTATAGTAGAGTCGGGCTAATGTCCACCAGAGTGACGAAAGAGCACTCTGGTAGTAGGTGATATGACCTCATTGTTAAAAGCCCGGGCATGAGTAATAATAACTAACTAACTAGAAAATAGTACGTCATCCCAAAGAAGAATAAAAACCTAAACGATATTGGAAATACTACCTGACGTATGGAATAACGTGAGAAGCTGTGTCTGACGGCTGTGTAACGAGGTGCCCGTCCTTGGAGCAGGGACCACGTCATTTGTGGCGTCTCTTTTCGGTGAATCAGCAACAATATACCCATCTTGAATTATATATACGAGCCATGGTGGCCGTGCGGGCTAGAGCGTAGGGCTTTGGTCGCATGGTCTCACCATGGTTTGCGGGTTCGTATCCCGTCCGGGAGTGAGTTTTATTTCGTAGATAGAACTCCCTCCCTTGGCCATGGATGTCGTAAATAACTAGATAGCATCATTATAAGAGTCATGGCTAATATGCATCGTACATGAGGCAAAAAAAAAAAATAAAAAAAAATAAATAATAAAAAAAAATAAAATAAATTATATATACAAAATGAAACTATAAAAAGGGTGGCTATCTGAACACTGGGTATTTTTTTCAGGTGAAAGCGGATTTGCCCGGGTTTCAACTACGTCATATCCCCTACTATCAGCGCTCTTCTGGTACACTCTGGTGGACATGAGCCCGACTCTACAGTCCTAAATTTTGCCTATCTAGGTTTAGATACCTAATATGAGGGGTCTCGTACATCGTAAAGACTTGGGATTATCACTTAACGTCCCATTCAAAGGCTCATGGTTTTTTCACCTTTCACATAAAAAACCTAAGGGCTTCGCCCGGGTTTCGAACTCGATATCTTGAGCTCAAAAGGTTAATGGGGACATCTGTTTTTGTTTTTTCTTTTAATTCAAAATTGTATCTAAACGATAACACTATACAGTAATTAATTTGTCTCAGATCAAAAATTCTGGCCACGTTTTTTTTTATAAATTTTCTTTCTGCCATTACAATAAACTACTTATTAGTACTTTCACAGCCTTCAGTTTCTTCAGTTATTTTTACTGTCAATCAGTGTCATATTTTTTTTATCTAAACCAATTGCATTAAAAATATTGTTTCTTGAAACAAATAGAAAATTAATTTTTCACTATTAGGAAAATTATTGTACAATATAAAAATTAATTTTTAAATGAAGTTCACACGATTTAAGAATAATCAAAAAAACTTGGCAACACTGATCCCATTTGATTCTCTAACACTGAGTTCAAAGTGCAATCCCACACCTAATTTTTTTCATTCTTAGTTATAAATGCTTATTAACTGAACACATTGTTGGCTGTATTTTGAATTTTAATAAATCTTTCTTCTAAATAAGGCAAGATATTTTTTTATTTATTCTTTATTTATTAAAATATTCTTATTATTTTCTTCTATTGGATACATTTTGAATTTATATCTTTATGTATGTATGTATTAGTTGTTACTTTTCATGTAGAGGCAAATATTTAATGTGTTTCTTTATTTCTTTAGCTATTAAATATCTATGAACTAAATATTCCATACCTTGCTCTAAGATATTTATATTTTAAAACAGTAAAGTTCATAATTTCAGATATTTTTAGGCTTAACTTTAAAATATATATTTGAACAACGCTCATCAAACAATCCCCTAGATATTAGGGTCTTAGCCTTTAGTTAGGTTAGTTAGTTATTATGACTCATGCCCGGGCTTTAACTACAAGGTTATATCGCCTACTACCGGAGCGCTCCATCGTCACTCTGGTGGAAATGAGCCCGACTCTACTATGAGAGTCCTAAATTTTTATTCACCTAGGATGGGGGTTTTTAACGAGTACCTGACATTGTACAGCCTCGGGACCATTATTTAACTAATTTTTATTTCTTATTTCACTTTATCATTTTTCACTAGTTTATTATATTGTTTTACTCATTGCCTGTTTTTAACATTTAATATTTATTCCTAGAGACCTCTTCTCTTTTATTTCTATTCTTCTCAACTGGTTGATACTTGTATTCTCTTGTTTATTCTTTATGTTATTATTCTTAGGGGACGTATGTCCCAGAATAAAGATTATTTTTCATTTCATTTCAAAATTTTCTATTCACACACACACACAGCCAGATGACAATTTTTTAGTTTCCCAACTGTACGAAGTATAGGGGAAGTTATGTAATCGGTAAATTACGGGGGACCGAGGGGGTTAACTCAAAGACCCACACAAATTTTAATATGAGTATTGAGCAATCACTATGTAAGTGATATATTGAGTTTTAGCCCAAACAGTCGATTGGCTTTAGAGAGAGAGCGTGATTCACCGACAATTTTTTTTTTTTCATTTCTGAAACCAGGGTATCAGAAAACTTGAAATTCCTCTCAAAACTCAACTTCGAATTTCTGACAGATTACAAAAGCTAGGGAAGGGTAAAAAGAAAAAAAATCAGTAGGTATTGAAACTCTTGGAGTAGGTAACTTTATTTTGTTAACATTAGTACAACTGATGATGAATAGTAATAATACACTATTATAGTATAAATGTCAAGTATGCCCCATGAACATTGTGGACCAATAATAACCGGTGTATAATTATAGAGAACAGAAACTTAACGACCTTGGTGTAGAACGGAGGTCGGACGCACGCCCACACAGCAACACCTGGCTCCCATACCGACATTTATACAAAAACATACACTATTTTACACAGATTTTATTATTTTATTTTTTAATTACTTCTCATTTTTTTTTTATTACTAAGTATAGGGGAAGTTATGTAAATCGGTCAGAAATTATATTCTTGTTGGGAATTTCTTGTTTTCCGAACGCCTGATTCCAATAATGATGCTTTAGTTTTAAAAATTTGCTGTCATAGATTGATTATGATTAAAATTTGTTTTAGGTTAGGTTTTATAACTCGAGGTCATATCGCCTACTACCTACCAGAGCGCTCTTTCGTCACTCTGGTGGACATGAGCCCGACTCTACTATGGGAGTCATAAATTTTGCCTACCCTAAATTTGTTATTCACCTAGAGCAGGGAGTTTTTAACGAGTACCTGACATCGTACATCCGAAGGACGGCGTTCTTACGTTTATTTTACCTCCCAGATAAAATAAACTAAGGGCCTCGGTCGGGTTTCGAACCCACGTTTTTGAGCTTAGAAGCGCCCTCAAATTTGTTTTATAATGTTACAATAAGAAAAGTAGTATGAGGAATAAATTTTTCAAATTTATTGTTCTTCAATTTCTTTTATACATGAAATTAAAGGTTTGTGATAGCTAAAATAAGGTATATACAACTGTGATTGTAGTGTCTCTAAATACCGCGAGAATGCAGCGTCGATGATTTTCGAATTTGTTGTTGAAATGCTTCGATTCGTATTCATTTGTAGATTAAGTAATTTAAAAATGAAATAAGCTGTTCGGTATCTCCTGAAATGGGTAAAAATATTATATTATTTGTTGTGACAATATGACAACAAATATATTATTTATTGATCGATATTTTCAGCAGTTATTATTATACATTAATAACAATATTATATAATATATTGAAATATTATATTTTTTTAGATTTACACTGCTATATTATTTTCTTTTACCACCAATTTCATTTATTGTTATCGAAGCATCTTAAACTAAAAGTTTCTTACCGAAAGATCATTTTATAGTTCGTAATATAGATATTTTAAATTCACTTAACTTAACGATAAATATGATCAATAATGTTGTAAAAATACAATAGAAATATACTCAAAAACAGCTGACAACACAGAAGAGTGTAGTTGTGTGTGTGCGTTGCGCGCGCAACCGTCCGACACACACTCACGCATGCACATCAACCATAGTGCTATTCTATTTTTCTCATTTTTTAATATTATAAAACTAAAATAAATTATTTTGGTTAACCATAAACAATGCAGATTTAAATGAATTTACAATTTTTTTAGGAGAGGATTGTAAAACCCGGAGAGACGTGGCTCGATCACTACTGACTCTGTCGGAGGTGACTCTAGAAACTGCACATCGGCAGTACGTGAATGCAGGGCTGGTCCCTACCAATTCTAGGCCACGCACTTTTCCATACACTCTCGTCTCTACGCAGGTAATCATCAATAATATTCATTGGTCATTTTATGTATCCATTGTTGATCTAGAATGGCATCTTAATATTTCCAATTACCATTTTACTTTCCTAGTATAAGGGAAGTTATGTAATCAGCCAAAAATTTCGATGGGGGGTTCTCAACGAATTTCATGTTTTCCGACCTCCAGATTCTAAATATGAAAAAAATAATTTCTGTCTGTGTGCCTGTGAACACGATAACTCCCGACAAAATGAATGTATCGACACGAAATTTTATATGTGAATCCAGAACCTTCTAAAGACGACATCTATTGATTTTCAGCCAAATTGACCAAAGAGAATGGAAGGATTAGAGGCAAGCTTAACACAAAAACTCTAATTATATTATCTATCATTGTAATGAACTTATCGACATAAAATTTCATATGGATGACACTTATTAATTTTCAGCGGAAGAGAAGGGAGGGTCATAGCTCAACTCAAAACCCCCAATAACTCAATATCGGCTGAAGGCAAAAAGGGGTTAGGGGATGAGGCTCAATTCAAAAACCCTAACAACTGCTGATGTAATGAATTTATCGACACAAAATTTACCATGAGAATTTAGGAGCCCCTACGTAAGTCAACTGCTGAATATTATCACAAACGGTCGACTGGTGGGGGGGGGAGGGGGGGGGGGGTTGAAGAGTTCATTGACGGTGATTCATCGTCTTTTTATTTATTTTTTTTTCAAATATTTTAATATGTTTGTGAATATACTTGTAGTTTGATAAGTAAAAGAATCGATACTTTTATACCAATATGTGTCACACATCGATACCATGGGGCGGATACTGACCGATATCAATGTATCGATACTATGTCGACTAGTGTGTCACGATGAGAGGTCGTTAAGGTCGGGAAAGCCCTTGCTTACTAACATATATACAAACACTGAGACATTAAGAAGAGATGTGTCGAGGAGGGATCTATCTAAATATAGGAACACACCTCCTAGGGAGAGGGATATCTGCAAGGCCAGCTATCCCCCCCTCCCATCAACATTTCACACCGTTCACAATTTCTAAACTACTCAAATTAGATTTTTTTTATGTGGTAAAATGAATTTATAAAATCGGCCATATTAAATTGTAACTGGAATTCTACATTTCCCAGTCCCCTCGTGAGCAAAAATGAGAACAATATTGTCTAGGAACAAAATACTCGTAACTCAATTCATATTTAAATTTCATTTATTGCTTATGATAATTCTAACTCTAATCAATGTTCAGCGAAATCAGACAAAGTGGAGGGGGTTAAGGGGAGAAGGCTCAACCGAAATTTCATATTTATCAAGCAGGTTCTCGGATGAGTGTGTTGCGACTAAGTGCGGCCCTTGAGGTCCACACGGCAAACTTCCCAGCATCATATATTTATATACCAATAGTAATAATATCACAAAAGAAGGCATTTTATGCAGTATAGAATTATTTATTAATTTAATTGAATTTAATCTATATAGAGAGAGGGCGCAGGTAGCTCAGTGGTTATGCGTGCTTACCTTTTGATTTTTGGTTTGAAACCCGACCAAGGCCTTTAGTTTATTTTATCTGGAAGGTAAAATAAACTTAAGCACGCCGTCCTTCGGATGGGACGTTAAGCGATGGTCCCGAGCATGTACGATGTCAGGTACTCGTTAAAGACCCCTGCCCTAGGTGAATAAAAATTTAGGGTAGGCAAAATTTAGGACTCCCATAGTAGAGTCGGGCTCATGTCCACCAAATTGACGAAAGAGAGCTCTGGTAGTAGGCGATATGACCTCGTAGTTAAAGCCCAGGCATGAGTCATAAAACCTAACCTAATCTATACATAGATTTTTAATTGGGATGCAAATATATGTCACATAGCCTATTTTTATTTTAACTTTGCTTTTACAACTTCATGTAAAACTTCATAACAATCCGACCATCCGTTAATGAGCTAGAACAATTTTTATGCTTAGCCCCTCTCACCCTTTTCGGACCTTTTACAATAACTTCCCTATATGCTGGCAAGTTAAAAGGGAGGACATATTCTATCAAATTTCAGTCAAATCGACTAAAGGGAAGGGGGGGGGGGGTTAAGAGGAGAAGGCTCAACACCAAAACCCTTATAACTGCCCATGTAATCAATTTATTCACATAATATTTAATTTGAGCATTCAGAAGCCCCTGTGTAAATCAACTACATATTTATTATTAGGGTAAATGTTCGAATGGTTTTGGAGGGAGAGCGGAACTTTAATTCGTTCTGGGGAAGTAGAATGTCGGTGATTCACCGATGTTTCTAGAGAGTATATATTCGAATCTCTCGTTACAATTCAAGATACATATCGTAATTACAAGACTGAATCACACGTCCTTGACCCAATGAACATTTTTTTTTCGTCTACTAATTAAATTTTAATCAAAACTTTTTCTGTTTCTCGTCAATCTTGAAAATAGATAATTTTGACTAGTTATATTGAATCTTTTTTAAATCTCATTAATAATAAAATTTTTGTTAATTATCTACTGCTCTAGTTCATAAAATTTTGTGTGATGTCCACTGGGCTTATAGAGAAACCAAATAATAGAGGGCACCGGTATCTTAGTGATAGCGTGCTTACCTTGTAAGCTCAAGATCACGGGTTCGTAACCCGGCCGAGGTCCTTGGGTTATTTATCTGGGAGGTGAAAACACCTTGAGCATGCCGTCCTTCGGATGGGACGTTAAGTGATGGTCCCGAGTGTCAGACTCCTACCTTAGGGAGTCATTCATAAATTACGTAAGGCATTTAGGGGGGAGGGCTATAAGCTGAATATTACTAATTCTTACTATAGGGGAGGGGGGTAAAGAATTTGATCTTATGTAACTTTTTGAATTTAAAATCTACTACTTTCGCGCTAAGAAATGGCGCTATTGGATAGACATTCTAGACATTTTTTTATTCTATTGTCTCGCTGACTAGGGATTTCCTTATTGCTTGAATTTTGAAAAATAATTGTCATTTTAGTATCATTTATTTATTATACCTGACATGTCTGCATATTTACATCCACTATTATTTAAAGCTTGGCTACAAGCTGCTCAAACTGTCTTTTATTTTATCAATACAATCATTTCTTACGAAAATTTCTTATCAAGGGGTAGGGTGGTGGGGGGGGGGGGGGGGGGTCAAATTAGCTTTAAAAAAGCTTTACGTAATTTATGAATGGCCCCTAGGTGAATAAACCTGGGTAGGCCAAATTTAGGACTCCCATAGTAGAGTCGGGCTCATGTCCACCAGAGTGACGAAAGAACGCTCTGGTAGTAGGCGATATGACCTCGTAGTTAAAAGCCCCGGCATGAGTCATAAAACCTAACCTATAGACATGAGAAAATGAGCGAAAATTTACTAGTGTGCACTGGGGAAGTACATTGGACGTTGATTCACTTGACACTTGACTCATCTTTTGAATTTACGATCCGCTGAACTCTCCTCTTTGCAGAAGACACTCATCCCTCGAGGAATGCAAATAAATAACACGTTTCATGGCTGGTTCTCGTTGAGAGTCAACAGATCACTAATGTAACGTTACAAGGTTCATAGGTTTCTCACTGCCCGGGCACTCATCCAACTTTTGACTAGCTACATGAACATATTACTGTCAAACATCACTTTGGAGTTTGTTTTTTTAACCTTAGGTGTTGTACATAAATTAGGTAACGAAATTTTCTAATATTATCGACCCTTCGTGACGCAACATCATTTTACTTCCTCAGCTATACGAAGTATAGGGAAAGTTATGTAATCGGTCAAAAATTCGATGCAAAGTTTTCAACGGAATTTTATTTTTTTCAACCTCTAGATTCCAAATATGAAGAAAAATAATTTTGTGCTTCTGTGTGTCTGTGAACAGGATAACTCCCGACAGAATGAATGTGTCGACACGAAATTTTATATGTGAATCCAGAACCTTCTAACGATGACACCTATTGATTTTCAGCCAAATCGACCAAAGGGAAGGGGGATTGGAAGGGGTTTAACTCAAAAATGGATTCTATAACTTCCCCTATACTTGGTATAGCTGGGGACGTTAAAATAGGTGAATCACCCTCCAATGTACTTCCTCAGCTTAACATTACTGCCTCCTAAATCTAAAAAACGTAGAATAACGTAATAGAAGTTTCATTTTTATATTTAAAAAGTCGTCGGTGAATCACCGGCAATGTACTTCCCCACAACGAATTAATCAATTAACTTTTCGCTCTTCCTCCAAAACCAGTCGACCGTTTGCGCTAATATTAAACATATAACTTACACAGGGGCGCCTAAATCCTCATACTAAATTCTGTGTAAATAAATACATTATATCGGCAGTTATTAGAGTTTTTAAATTGACCCCTTCCCTTCAACCCGATATCGCTGATATTTGACAGTTTATGTCCTCATTGCGTTTTCACCTTAAATAGGTACAGCATTTCATCGATTTGATCGATTTGGCTGAAAATCAATAGGTGTCATCGTTAGAAGGTGCTGGATTCACATATAAAATTTCAATTCGATACATTCATTCTGTCGGGAGTTATCGTGTTCACAGTCACACATAATTATTTTTCTCCATACTTGGAATCTCGAATTTTTGACCGATTACATAACTTCCTCTATACTTCGTATATCTAAGGAAGTTAAAAAGTGTGTCTGTCAATGTGTGTGTTTGTGTGTGTGTGTTTGTGTGTGTGAACACGATAACTGCCCATAAAATCAATGTATCGATACGAAATTTTAAAGAACTCTCTAAGAACGTTACATTTGTTTCATTTTATATTTATATTCTATTGATTTTCAGCCAAATCGACCAAAGGGAAGGGGGATTAGAGAATGTTAGGAAAAGTTAATTGATTAATTCGTACTGGGGAAGTACACTTCTGGTTATTCTCCGACTCTATATTTTAGAAGCACAATATAATTCAACTTTCAAGGACATGAAACACAGTTTCACGCCGTCTAGTATACACCTATTCCTTTTGGTCCCCCCCCACATCCTTTCTGTCTGAAAACGTCACTTTCAGTCACATCCTCCCCTAATCCCTACTGCCAAAATAGCAACTAACTGGGTGATATTTTAGTACACAAGATAACACGAGGGGCGCCACACTCATCACACACTGATTCATACAAGTTACATAACCTTCACATAAGATAACAAACCCAACTCTCTGTTAATTTTAAATCAATTATTTAATTGTTTTTTTTTTTTGTTTTGTTTTTTTGTCAGTGACTAATTCTCTATATGTTTCTCCTCCATACTTGAGATAAAAGTTTATAAACACGACGGATTTTCAGTTTTTGTGTTAATCCTTCCCCTTAACATCCCCCTTCCCCATGGTCGATTTGGCTGAAAATCAATAGGTATCGTCGTTAGAAGGTTCTGCATTCACATATAAAATTTCGTGTCGATACATTCATTCTGTCGGGAGTTATCCTGTTCACAGACACACAGAATTATTTTTCTTCATATTTCTTCAACTATGCATCGAATTTTTGACCGATCTCGTGCATTATTTATTTATTTACTCTAGCCGACTTTTGAGGCTTCAATATATTGTGATAAAAGCTTGTTTGCTACCATATTTCCTGTAGAAATTTGATCTCTTTTGTTTATTTAAATTTTGATTTCTACAGTAGTTTGCCGAAAATTGCCCTAAAAAAATATTATCAATAATTTAAGACGTGCAATTTTTAAGAAAGTACACGTATACAACGAAAAAAATACAATTAAACAAACTTTACACTTGGATTCACAAAGAGATACCAATTTTTAATAATTTTAAATAATATTAATTTCTAATCCAAAGGTTTTTCAAATGATACTACTACTGGGCCAACAGGGAAGATGAATAGAATAGAATTTGAAGAGGACAAATATTTGGGTTATTTGCTTTATTTGCACATTCTAATAAAAAAAACTAAACATTGAACAAAGCAAAAGAAAAACAAAGCAACAAAATCATTTAACTAAATACTTAAAAACTATTATTATTATTATTTGGGCATATTGAAAAATATATATATTATTAATTGTACCTTCTCGACGCCTCTACCACAAAAACCAGACCCCGTCAACTCTTCACACTTTAATTCCACCCCAGTCAACTTTCATCTAATTGTTCAACTTCATTTTTATTTAAAACATATCAAACCACATGCACCGTTTTAGAGCTAGCTCACGACTCCATTACATTTAACACTATTTCACAGCTGTTTTTTATATGTTTTCTTGTTTTGTTTCTCAAACACCTTGATATATATATAATATATATATGATATTAGATTATAATAAAAAAATTGGTTGTCTGTAAAGTCGGTTTACGGCCGGTAGGTTGACGTGACTACGTCATAACATCACAGTAGTATAATACACAAAAGAAGTGGAAGGAAAATAAAATGGAAACAAGTTCATTGATAATTAACGGCGCCAATCGCCGCCTTCGGTTGTAGGCAGGTGAAGATAAATATTTTTTCGCACATATTACTCCAATCGGACAACATACTCAATATGACGAGCTTTGAATTATATTTTTAAATGCAATACCATTCAAGGCACCGAAGGACGGCATGCTCGGAATTGAAGATAAATATTTTTTCGCACATATTACTCCAATCGGAACATACTCAATATGACGAGCTTTGAATTATATTTTTAAATGCAATACTATTCAAGGCACCGAAGGACGGCATGCTCGGAATTGAAGATAAATATTTTTTCGCACATATTACTCCAATCGGACAACATACTCAATATGACGAGCTTTGAATTATATTTTTAAATGCAATACTATTCAAGGCACCGAAGGACGGCATGCTCAAAAGTGTAGGTAGGCGATTTTTCCATCATAATACTCCAGTTTTAAATAATACTGAATACAATGATGATGATGATGATGATAGGACATGATAAGGTAGGCTACACGAATGCAGGGTTCGACATGCTTGAACACGCAAGTGCCTGTTCAAGGTCACAAAATCAGACTGAATTGGAGGGAGAACGGAAACTTATTGAGGTTTAGAGGGAGAGCGGAAACTTATTAAGGTTTAGGGAGAGAGCTGAAACTTATTGAGGTTTAGAGGGAGAGAGGAAACTTATTGATGTTTAGAGGGAGAGCGGAAACTTATTGAGGTTTAGAGGGAGAGCGGAAACGTAATGAGGTTTAGAGGGAGAGTGGAAACGTATTGGGGTTTAGAGGGAGAGCGGAAACTTATTGATCTGGGGATGTACGATGGTGGGTGATTCCCAGCTGTGGAGGGGGGGGGGGGGGGTGATGGTCACGTGGGGTCAAAGGTCATGAGGAGTAATTAATTAGTAATTTTAATAATTTTAGTCACATGACGTCTCCCTCGCTCTCTTGGGGAACGTGACATGACGTCACACTTTTTCGAACATGCGGCCCGTCGCATCGATTTATTAGACGTAGTCACGTCAAAAAATTACTTTTTATTCATAAAAAAATGTTCCGTAGTGTACATCACAATACATTATATACAAAAACGACAAAAAATTAACAATTTAAAATTTCATGAATGGGGACAAATACATTATTCCTGAACCCCCTCTGAGTCACAACTGGTAAAAAAAATATATATAAATAAATTGTTAATTTTTTAGTAGATTTTGTACTTAATATTTATAGGAGTTTTATTTTATTTATTCATTTGATTTTTTAAATTTGTATATTTTATTTAATGGTTTATCGGACTACCTAATGAGACCTCGAAAGCCGGCTAGTAATAAATAATAAGATCTGTGAGAGGTCAAACTACATCTTTATTTTACAACTTGTGTAACTGTGTTACATTACTTTATCTGAAGTTGATTTCGTGCGATATCCGAACGTATAAAAAAATACTTTCTTTCGCTGAAAATAAATAAGTTTATTAAAGACCCCTATGGGCTTCCGTACCTACACACAAAATATACACACACCAGATAGACATGACATTTATTGAATTCTAGGGTCGAAAAACATAAAATTCCAATGATAACTCAAAATTATACATTAATATACAAAGTATAGGATTATATTATGTATGATATGTAACAATAGCTGAGGAAGTAAAACATATCTAGAGATCTTCTCGCTGTATAGGAATATTTGTGAGGATTTGGATTAATTTACACCAAGATAACTATATATGTATAAGAATTGTATACCTGTGGAGGAGTGAAGGGCGACATGCCTGGCTGGGAATGCCCCGACACTGACTACCTGACTACAGAGATAGAGAGGATGGTGTGACGTCAGGCAGGCGTGGTGCCCCCTGGAATCCAATCCCCCCCCGTCCCCCTCGAACCTACTCACTCCACCTGCCTCCCTCCCAGGCTCTGCCCTGGACTGAGCAACAAGTTGGAGCCACCTATAACACTTATTTAACCTCCTATAAAACAAGGATGTAGGAAAAAAAACTGGGGTTCCGTAAGATTCAGTACTTGGAACCATGTCATTTCAATAAATACAAATAAATGAAATGTTTTTCCATCTGGTTAGTTCTGGAGCGATCCACAGGTAGAAACCATTAGAAAGTACAAGCAATGTAGTACAATTATTTGAGGTCTCAACAAGGCAATAATAAAATAAAAAATACAAGAAGAAAACGGGGATTCCGCAAATTTCATCCCGATAAATTCACTCTATTGGGAGTTACCGTGGTCACAGACAGAGACAGGGGGTCGAGAAACATGAAACTCCGGTGAAAAAAATCGACCGACAAGTAAAAACACAATGCCCTCGGCCGGGTTTCGAACTCACGATATTGTAAGCTACTGGCGCCCTCATGGGTATGAAAGCTAGCTGGTTGGTTATTGGGAAGTGGACAGACAACAAACCTTGAACCAGGCCTGCTGGCACCAGACAGACACGGCTCTCCTCCGCCAGTTATAGGTCACTCGACTGGCAAGGTCACTCCCTCTACTATCCCAACTTAAACACTATTATAACTGCATTTTTATGAGCCACTTTTACTTGCCCAGCTCGACGAAGTATCGGGGAAGTTATGTAATCGGTCAACAATTCAAATGCGCAATTTTCAACGGATTATCATTTTTTCCGACCTCCAGATTATATGAAAAGAATTCTATCTGCTGTGTGGGTGTGTGTGGTGTGGGTGTTTGTGAACTCGATAACTCCCGATATAATGAATATGACACGTAAGTGTAGATACAAAGACTTGTTTCATATTTCAGTTTGTTTTGGTATAAATAATTTAAATATACGTATTTAATATTGGTTTAGACACAATTAGTTTTAATGTTATGTATACCTATTACTCAAATCTAGAATACATCAACTCACAAATAATGTATATATGTCAATACAGGCCCTGAAGAAGAAGACTGACTCAGTGCCGAAAGCTTTTTACGATCTTTCCTCCTTATAAAAATTTAGTTTAGGCAACATTTAAGACTCCCATAGCAGAGTCGGGCTCATATACAGTAAAAGCTCTTTATTCGCGGGGTATATGATCCGTAAATATGCCGTGAATACAGAAACCGTGGATATGGAATGGTAATTAGTATGGAATCATAGGGGATACGTTCCAAGGTTCCAAAATAAAATCAATTTATTGAGAAATTCGCAATTAAAATCAATCGTTATTGTCAGCTTTAGGCAAGGGTTTAAAGAATTTAGTCATTTTTTTCTTGTTTTGACGCTTTTAAAAGGTCTTTAAACTCAGATTGATATTGAGCTGTAGCATTAATAATTTGCCTTTTAAAAATAAGGCTCCTTTCCATAGATGGATCAATTTTCATGAAGAAATCACAAAGTTCACGTGAACCTTCACTCAGATTTTTCAAGTTAAAGGTCACCTTCTCAGTGCTCGTTGAAGGCTCTTCTTCAGTGTAATGTGGAGTTAACATTTCCTCCAAGTCGGTTTCGGTCAAGTCATCCTGCGAATCAAGCAACTCCTGAATGTCACTTGATTCTATCTGTTCGAAGCCATCTCGTTCTATTCCATTTGTAACTTGAACAACATTGTCAGTTAAAGTTTGAATTTGCGCGGATTCTTCATCATTTCCGACAGTCAAAACAGGCCACAGTCTTTTCCAGCATGGTGTCAATGTGGTCTGCCTCGGCACGTACCAGCAGTACTCAAAGGATGCCGATACGTTAATAAACGACACCGAATCCCTTTCTATTTACCGATTGCATCCGCGAATAAAGACATTTTTAGCCGCGAATACAGGAACTGGGTTGCAATTTTTTCACCCGCGAATAATGAAAACGCGATTAAGGAAACCGTGAATAAGGAACTTTTACTGTACACCGGAGTGACGAAAGAGCGCTCTGGTAGGTGATATCGTAGTTAAAGCTCGGCAATGAGTCATAATAACTAATTGTATCAGGTAGGTACAATTTTCCTGTAACATTTGCAACAAATATAGGTAATTGAAGTTTTACTAAGAACATTAGTTAATAGAGCGAGTTGCTAGGCATGTTTATATTCGAGTGTGCAACACGTTTTGCTTGTAAAACTGTCTGTAATTATCCAATTGAACGATGACAAATCATTTTATCTGTAAAGAGAAGATATTTTAAAATAAACATGAGTTAGGAATATACTTAACTGTCGAGTCATAGAATAGTGATCATTTAAATTAATATTTAAAGAGAAAAAAAAACATTTTTCCATGAGCAAGTAAATAACTAAGTTTCCTCTCTCCCACTAATACTCATCACTTCTCAATACTAAATACTAAATTTTACGTTTATGAGTCGAGCCGACTTCTCAAATCCCAGGATCCTTCGGCCGATTTCGAGAAAAATTATTAGATGTCGTCCTTAAGGGGTTTTAAATTTAAATATAAAATTGTATGTCTATACATTAATTACATCCCCATTTTCCCTCTTCTCGAAGCCACAGAAATTATTCTATTTTGGTTTTGAAAAATGGTTTGTTTTACATTCATAAACAGGCCTGAAGGATCCTTTTTAATGCCCGTTTATTCAAAATTTCGAATAAAAAATGTTATGGATTATACTTACTCAAAAAAAAAAAAAAAAAAAAAAGAGATACTGCGCAGATAACACAAACAATTCTGAATCCCATTTTTTGCATAAACAGACGATCGGATGTGTAGTTTCGTCCGAAACAGAAAACTACAATACCTAAGAAACTTCCCGATATAATGTAAAAAAATAAATATGTTGACATATATATATTTTGACAAAAGTATCCAGGTTTAGTATGCTGTTCAGAAGACACTATGTAGAGATTGTAGACAATATGTCAACACCAAACGGTCGATTGGAGGAAGAAGAAGACGTAATTCATTAAATTGCACTAGGGAAGTACATAGACAGTGATCCAGCGATGCATTTTTTTTTTTTTTTAATTTCTATCGATAGTTCAACTTGGAATTTGTGACCGATTATATAACTGTTTATAACTATAACTATAACCAGGTATGGCACGAAGCCATCTAAATATTAACTTAATGGTAGGTCTGTTTAAGCTGGTTCAGTACCCTTTAGACGGGGGTAATCTTCCTCGTTCAGTATCTGGGTCATCATGGGAGGGTACTCAATGAACGACATGAACCGAGCACCAGGTTCATTGCACCAAATTGGCTTCATTCAACGTACGTCGGACAGAGAGTGTCAAGACAGAGAGATCAGCGCTCGTCTCTTACCAGTATCACTACAGTAAATTATATTAAATTTAAAAAAATTGTCGGTGAATCACTTTCAATGTACCTACTTCCCCAGAAAAAATCAATCAAATAACGTCCCCCCCCCACCCCCCCCCCCCCCTCAAAACCTGTTGACTTACAAAGGGACTCCTAAATCTTCAAACGAAATTTTGTGTCGATAAATTAATTAGTTCAGGGTTATTAGTATATTATTATATTATATATTATATATATTAGGTTATTAATTAGTTTAGGGTGTAGGTGAGCGAGGGGCCTGGAGTAGCGAAGTGACGGGAGTAGCGAAGTGACGGGAGTAGCGAGGGTCCTGGAGTAGCGAAGTGACGGGAGTGTATCACTTTCGCCAGGTCGACTGAAGACAGGTTGTAAAGGATGTTACATAAAGAGAGACGGTAGGTCTGTGAAAACATGAGCCAACCTCAAACTTTCAGCACAATAGGGAGAGAGTTGGGTATCATCCAAACCGTTCTTTGTGAGGGGCTAGCAATACAACTCATGCCCGGGCTTCAACTTCCATGTCAGACAGGGAACTGACGTTGTGATAGGTCGGGGACCATCGCTTAACTTCTCATCCGCCGACGCCTTCCTGTGTGCAGAGTACTGATGAGCAAACGCAAGACCAAGACAGTTTTTGTAAGTGCATTAACACGAAATTTCATATGTAAATTTATAAGGAGGACATGTATTAATTTTCAACAAAACTTGCCGAGTAGGAGGGGGAATCGGAGAGTGGGCTCAACTCAATAATTGCCAATGTGATGAATGTATCGACATGAAATTTTATATTTAAATTGAAATTACATAGGAACGTGTTTTCGGCGGTCGAAGGCAAGGGGGCTCGACTCAAATACCTTATTATCGCTGATGTAATAAATACATCAATACAAAACTTAGTACGAGGATAAAGCTGTACCATTTGGGAAAAACTAGGCAAGTCCAAAATCACAGGTTTTCAGGGCAGCGCTTTGAAGTTTTGTGTTTTCAGTGTAAATCGAATTTTTTTTATAAATTATTTTTCCAACCGCCATTATTCAACAATTTCTCTATATTTTATTACGGAATGCATATATATTTAATTTTGTAATTTTATCATACATTTTTAGGACTTATCTAAAATTGCACCCCCACTTATCTAGTTAATCACCCGAAATCAAAAGAATTGTCTATTTTACACCATCACTTACCTAGTTATTCACATACTTATCTAGTTTTTGCCAATGAAAGAAGCGTTTCAGAACTGCATAACGGTAATTATATCTTCACCGCATCTGGGCAAATGTTTTTATAAGCAAGATAAATACGTTTAACCAATTATAAACCGATAAAAATAGATAAATGAAATTGTATAAATCCATAAGTAAATTTCCGAGTTGTCTAAAAATGCCCAATGCGTTTTCAAGGATACCATTGACATTACGACTTGCATACTTTTACCCGATGTGCAGGACACCAATATGGGTTGCCCAGAGTATTTATCTCATTTTGGACACAAATCGACTTATCTACTTTTTCCCAGTACAGAAAGGTGTCCGTATGTAAGTCAACTATTGAATAATACCGCAAACTGTTTAATAATGAAATCAGGCTCCTGACGCATCCTTGACAAAAATTCAGACAGCATTCTTGATAAACCACATTCAAAACGGACCGATTTCATACCAAAAGGTCTCATTCCCAGCTCAATATGTGCAAATTTTACACAAACTAGCTAGTTGAAATCGACACAACAGTAAAAGGTAATTTTTACTCTTTTACACATAAAAAAAGTTGTCGGTGAATCACTGGGCTATGTACTTCCTCAGTAAGTATTAATCAATTATGTTTTCGCTCTCCCTTCAAAGCTAATTGACCGTTTGGGCTAAAACACAATATTTAACAATATTACATTCTGAGTTAAACCTCCCTCTGAACCCCCTTCCCTTTCGGCTGATTGCGCTGCAGTTTCGTGTCAATACATTCATTACAATGGCAGTTATTAGGGCAGTTAGAGTTTTTGCAATAAACTTCCCCCCTAATTACTCCTTCCCTTTGGTCGATTTGGCTCAAAATCAATAGGTGTCATCCTAAGGGGCCATTCATAAATTACGTAAGGCTTTTTTAAAGCTAATTTGACGCTTCCCCCCCCCCCCCCTTATTGTAAGATATCATAAAATTTCAACTACCCCCTACCCCTTGATAAGAAATTTTCGTAAGAAATGATCGTATTAATAAAATAAACACAGTTTGATTAAAAAATATTATTTATTGCAATTATACTTCGATTAATCGTCTTAACTTTTTCATTGCTCCATTAAATGACTTCAAATAAAATATATGAATAGCATAAGTACAGATGGCGCTATCCGTATAATAATATAAATGCCTTACGTAATTATTTATGAATGACCCCTTAGGAGGATTTGAATTTACATATGAACTTTTGTGTCGATACATTCATTCTATCGGGAGTTATCGTGTTCAGAGACAGACATCGATTTTTTTCTTCTTCAATTCGACATCGAATTTTTGACAGATTACCTAACTTCCCCTATACTTAGTTTTTTTCGGGGGTTGTAATAATTGATGGTATGCTATAGTTGGTTTAGAAGCAATCAATAGACTACTGTCATTTATTGTTTAACAATTTCGGTTCACATAATTACAATACGAAGAGTGACTGTCTCTATTTCATGGCTATTGACACCTCGGCACCCGGAGCGAATCTATAATATATTATGTTTGTGTACAAGAAAGTCGTCGGTGAATCAACGGCAACGTACTTCCCCAGTTAAATTGTGTTAAAAATTAATAGTTGACTTACAATTTTAGATCGATACAATCATCGATCTATGGGCAGTTATTAGGATTTTTGAATCGAGCCTTCTCTTTTGATCCTCTCTTCCTTTCGGCCGATTTCGCTGAAAATTAATTCATAACATTCATTACATTTACAGGGTTTTTTTTGAGTTAAGCCCACCTCTGATTACCCCACCCCTACTCTATCGCTGATTTAGGTGAACATCGTATCGTATAGGGCTCTGGATACACACATATCAAATTTCGTATTGATATATTTACAGTGGGAGTTATCGTGTTCACAGACACTCACGGATAGCAATTTTTTTTTTTTAATTTTTGGAATCACAGTAGTCGGAAAACATGAAATTCCAGTGAAAAAATCAACATTAAATTTTTAACTGAGAGGTGAAAGAACCT
Organism: Aradus depressus; assembly: GCA_963662175.1. Classification (NCBI taxonomy): domain Eukaryota; kingdom Metazoa; phylum Arthropoda; class Insecta; order Hemiptera; family Aradidae; genus Aradus; species Aradus depressus. The sequence goes on along the minus strand of OY759225.1, from coordinate 4,159,207 downwards.
TGAGCACGCCGTCCTTCGGATGGGACGTTCCGGTATGACGTCAGATTCTCGTTAAAGGTTACAAAACCTGTGTAGGCGAAATTTAGGACTCCCACAGTAGAGTCGGGCTCATGTTGGCTGCATGTATGCTCTGGTAGCAGGCGATTTGACCTCGTAGTTACAGCCCTGGCATGAGTCACAACTAACTAACTTACGTCCTTAAAGGGATTCATTCTATCGGGAGTTATAGTTCATTTTTGGAATCAGAGAGTCGAAAAATATGAAATTCCGGCGAAAACTCAATATCGAATTTTGAGCACGCCGTCCTTCGGATGGGACGTTCCGGTACGACGTCAGATATTCGTTAAGGGTTACAAAACCTGTATAGGCGAAATTTAGGACTCCCACAGTCGAGTCGGGCTCATTTAGACTGCATGTATGCTCTTGTAGTAGGCGATTTGACCTCGTAGTTATAGCCCTGGCATGAGTCACCATAACTAACTTACACACGCGAAAATGTTCAAATTGTGTACAGATAACTTAGGCATAATGCCGTTGAATCCCGATCTCGAATTTTTGCACGATTATAATATTTCTTTATTATAAAGGTGTAATAAAGTGGAATTACCCAAAGATAGATTCATTTTGTAGCACCAAATGATCAGGGTTTCCTCTTAAACGTGAGTCCATAAAAACCTCTTGGCGTCATGATTGTATGATGCCGGTGACATCACGTCTATATTGACTAACTGCACACTGGTGTTGAATGGTAGAGGAAATGCAACTAGTAAATGGCTTATATCAGCAGGATGGTGATATGCCAGACGACAGATATCACCAGCGGTGATACCTTCACAAAGCATTTGTGATATCAAAAAAGGCGCCGCCCGACTTATCACACGCCCCCTTCACGGGATAACGTTAGCCTCCCTTATCACATAGTCGACCAGTCAGTTCATTCATCAATACGTATCTATTCGAACTGTGGACACTCCTTTAAATTTGAAATGTGTATATTAATCGAACACCCAAAATAACGGTATAGTTTTTGATCCATATATGTCTAAAAAATCACAGTCTTCCCCTTTACAAATAATTCAGTTAAGTTTCCGCTCTTCCTCCAAAAAAAATTGACCATTTGTGATATTTTTAATCCTCATACTGAACATTGTGTCGATACATTCATTACATCTACAGTTAATAAAGTTTGTGTGTTAAGCCACCCTTATAAGCCTCCTTCCCCAACATGGGCATTAATGGGAGTTTTTGACTTGCTCTGATCACCTCTTTCCATCGTTCATTTTTGTAATCACAGGGGGTCGAAAATCACCAAATTATGGTGATAACATGAAATTTGTGACCGATTACGTAATGGAATAGACAATATTGTGTTTCTTAAAACTTCTCTCTAAAGAGTAGTTGATATGTTGATTTTTCCCGGCATTTTTTTTTTTCTTCTTTCTTTTTTTTCTTTTTTGACAATATTTCTGGACACTTTCACGTCCCAACGGTCGTTCATAGTGACCAGAAGAAGGGACTTGGAAGTGTCCCGAAATATTGTCAAAAAAAGAAAAAAAGAAACCTCTGGAAAAAATCAACAGACAATATTAAAAAAAAAAAAATTGGAAGTTTTATTTATTATATTATGTTTCCACATTCAACTTAAAAACTGCAATTTTTTTTTTAAATTATTTATTTTGAATATTTACAATATGTATAAACATATAAACCATCAGTAAATTTGATGAATGATACATTAAAAAAAATGAAATAAAAATTAAAAAGAAGAAAAGAATGGTAAATAAAGTTAAAAAAAAAATATATATATATAAATAAATAAATTGCAAATTTAATGTATAAATTCAATATCTCATAAGAAGAGTAATTATATTTTTATCGGGCATTGATGCCCCCTTGAGATCACTCGACAAGGAGTCCCCTCAAGTTTCTGGCTACGCTACTTGTGGACGAGGTAAGAAGGACGAAACGAAAGGTCAAACACTGCAAAGAACTGGTTGAGGTGCGGTGTACGGTCAGGTCGACCCCCGGAGATGCCGTTATGCTATAGTTGAGAAGGGGGAGAACTTCGAGAACATACCGCGTCCACCCCCACCATCCGACCTGTTGCCGCCTGGCTTCAGTTCCTATAATTCATTATATTGGCGATTTTCTTGTTCACAGACATACATGAACATACCCAGCTAGACGAAGTATAATAATAATAATAATAATAACGTTATTTCCGTTAAACCAATACATGGTAATAGGATACGTCAAAAGAATTTATACACAGCTGCTTTATTCCACTTGATTCATGGTTTGAGCCACATTCATTAGCCAAGGACAATGAAGATTTAAATGGAATAATCTTGGTATAAAAGTGGAATAATTGTGGATTATTCTCCTTCGGCCGATTTAAATGAAAATAAATAGGTCTTACTACGGAGAGAGGGAGAAGGGTTTGGATCTACATATACAATTTCGTACCAATTGATTATGCATATAATCATCTATACAGGAGCTAAACATACGGCTATTATCAGTAAGAAACTGAGTTCCGTTTGCTTCTTACTTCGAAATCATAAAAAGATCGTGCCAAAGGGAATGTTAACTACTCTATATTACGCCTATTTTCACTCCATAATCAGTTACGGTTTAATACATTGGGGATCATGTCACCATATATATATATAATATTTTATAATCCTATATCCCGCCTCTAATTCCACGACACACTCACAAACCCATAGTTAGGGGGATATTTTATGTAGAAAATAATAAATAATGATGTATTAATATAATGTTGTATAATATAATGTAGATAGAGAATGTTAAAATTGTTTAGAACTTCATGGACCCAAATAAGAAGCTTATAGAACAAATAGACTAAATGGAACATTCTAGAAGCAATGGCTTCTATAACGTATACTTTAATATATTTTCTAGATAAGAATTGTGAAATTATGTATGGTGTAATCATGATAAATATATATAGTAAGATATGGTAAAAATAATATGTAAAGATAAATACCTGTAGATATAGAAAAGTCAGGTTATGTATAGACCTTTTGGAACATAGGTCCAGAACATTCGATGGCGCTATATATAGTTCCGATATAGTCACTCATAGATATAGTCAGTCACATATAGTCAGAGATAGAGCCATATATAGACAGTCAGATATAGTTGATATAGTTATTCAGTCTCACTCACTATTACCTTGTTATTGTAAAATTCTTGTAAAAGCACAGTCTGTTCATTTTATTTATATCCAGTTTCTTTATTGTTCCTCTGTGTGAGCTGCTGCCCTGTGGTCAATTGTAAGTAGCAAATATATATAAATTTATGTAACTTGTCTGACTTTCTTTAATTTTTTATTACGATCTGTCCGACCTAATACATGTAAAAACGCCAGAAATCGCATTTATATTATTTTTTTTATTAATTTCGTAATAAACGGTAGCAGATTCGTAATAATCATGTAGCTCGAGTATTAATATTTTCAAACTTCAGAAAAAAGCATTAAGAATTATAAACAATACTACTCAAAGAACAAGCTGCGGAGAAATATTTAAACAACTTAAAATCCTGCCTTTGCCATCGCTGTTTATATTTGAAACATTAATGGTTATTAGGAAAAATAGAAATATTTTCCCTCGCAACAATACTAGTCACGATTACGATACCAGGAAGAAAGAAGACTTTCGAATAACTAAACATTGGAGGGCGCCGGTAGCTCAGTGGTAAGCGTGCTTGACTTCTGAGCTCAAGAACGTGGGTTCGTAGCCCGACCGAGGCCCTTAGTTTATTTTATCTGGGAGGTAAAATAAACTTAAGCACGCCGTCCTTCGGATGGGACGTTAAGCGATGGTCCCGAGCCTGTACGATGTCAGGTACTCGTTAAAGACCCCTACCCTAGATGAATAAAAATTTAGGGTAGGCAAAATTTAGGACTCCCACAGTAGAGTCGGGCTCATGTCCACCAGAGTGACGAAAGAGCGCTCTGGTAGTAGGCGATATGACCTCGTAGTTAAAACCCGGGCCTGAGTCATAAAACCTAACCTAACTAAACATTGCTCTTCTGTGTACACGTATGATTAGTAGTAATAACAAAACTATTAAAAAAAGTAAAATTAAATTAATTAAAACTGAATAAATATATGAGTATATAGATTAGGTTTTATGACTCATGCCCGGGCTTCAACTACGAAGTCATATCACCTACTACCAGAGCGCTCTTTCGTCACTCTAGTGGACATGAGCCCTGACTCTACTGAGTCCTAAATATTGCCTACCCTAAATTTTTTATTCACCTAGGGCAGGGGTCTTTAACTAGTACCTGACATCGTTCAGGCTCGGGACCATCGCTTAACGTCCCATCCGAAGGATGGCGTACTTAAGTTTATTTTACCTCCCAGATAAAATAAACTAAGGGTCGGGTTTCGAACTCACTTTCTTGAGCTCAGAAGACAAGCACGCATATGACTGAGCTACCGGCGCGAAGTGTCTTTATCCCAAAGATGTTTCGGGACGTTCTTACGTCCCATCATAACAAAAAAAAAAGGTACGTCATCGCTCACATATTCCATGTTCAGTTTTCACAAATATTTCATATTTTCCGACCTCATGATTCCAAAAAGGAAAACATTTGTCAATGAATACAATACTTCCCCAGAACAAATTAATCAATTAAATTTTCGCTCTCCGTTTAGGTTTCAAAAATCAATAGTATACTTACATATCGAGTTGTGAATTCTAATACTTAATTTTGTATCGATACATTCATTACAACGGCAGTTATTTCAGTGTTTAGATTAACCCCTTCTCACCCTCTTCCCTTTCGTCGATTTGGCTGAAAAATTGTCCTTATGGGATTCTGGTTACACGTATAAAATTTCGTGCCGATACATTCATTCTATCGGGAGTTATTGTGTTCACAGAAACACACACACACATTGATTTTTAGTTCTGTCAATTGTTTTGGAGGGACAACGAAAAGTTAATAAATAAATTCGTGCTTTTAAACAAAACAAAAAAAATTAAACTGTGACTAAAGTTAATATATTAAATATTTTTAGAACCTTTCTAATTATAGATAAAAAATGTTTTAAATATAACCATTATAAGAAATTGGGTTGAATGTGACAACTTAACAAATAGCCAGCCTCTTATCACGGTGACAAGTTAAATATGTACACGAAAATTTAATGTAAGAAAACATTTTATGATTCTATGTTTATTTTTCACACCAGGCTTCGCTTTGATCGCATTTGTCTTGCGCATAGAACATATCTATGGTCAGAGGGAATAAGTTGTTAAGTCGTAAAATGGGCAAAATGAGTTAAGTGTACTGTGATCATCTCCTAAGCCATCTGCGCACTGTGAAAAAGTTGGGAGCTCAGGATTCTAATACTTTCGGAATTATAAAGATATGGGTTTCTTGGTATCTCGTGAAATTGTGTATGTTCTCGGTTAAATCGACTTAATCAACTTTAGACAGGCATCATTCACGAGTATTTCAAAAAGTATGGTTAATAATTAGGTAAGTGAAGGGGAATGATTAGGTAACTAAGGGAAAATCCAAGAAAGGATTAACAATATTCATTTTCCTTCACTCCTATAGATTTAGAAGGTATATGATTAATAATGATGTAAACATAATTTATTTATTCCAAAAACTGGATTTACACGATTAATGCAAAAGTAAAAAAATGCTGCCCTGAAAAGTTACGAATTTAGACTTTCTAATTTATTCCCTGTGACCACAGATATAATGTAAGAAGGCGGGCAAAAACTACATAAGGACGACACCTATTTATTTTCAATCAAATCGACCGAAGGGAAGGGGGGGGGGTGCTCTTGGAGGAAGAGTGAAAACTTAATATTAAATCATGCTGGGGAAGTACATTGCGGGTGATTTCATGTTATGTTTTAAAAAATATTTTATCATAGAGGCTGATGATAAGGGCTACCTCGAAAGCCGGCTAGCACAGATGGGATGTCAATATCTTCAGAGAGATAGAGAGAGAGAGGTTACTTACCCCAACTTCAATATGCATAATAGCGCAAACAGCTGTCAGCTTCTTGAATTACTTAATGAATGATCTCTGAGCCGGCGTCGGACATCTTCTCATCGATCTTTTCTAGCTAACAGCAAGCACTAATTGTTATCTTTGTAACACAGGAACTTATATAAACTTCCGATAGAATGAGTGTATAGATAAGAAATTTTGTGTGTGTATCCAAAACTATATAAGGATTACACCTATTGATTTTCAGGGAAATCAGTCGAAGGGAAGGAGGTGGGTGATCAGGCGAGAAGTGCTCAAATTGAATATGTTTCTGAAGTACTTCTTCAGAGATATTGTGAAACATTTGAAAAAATGAAGAAAAAACGTATGTTACTTGTGATTCATGCTCGGGCTTTAACTAGAAGGTCATATCGCCTACTACCAGAGCGTTCTTTCGCAATGTTCTTTCAGAATGTATCTTCAGCGAAATCAGTCGAAGGGAAGGAGGGGATCAGGCGAGAAGTGCTCAAATTGAATATGTTTCTGAAGTACTTCTTCAGAGATATTGTGAAACATTTGAAAAAATGAAGAAAAAACGTATGTTACTTGTGAGTTAAAGCTCGGGCTTTAACTAGAAGGTCATATCGCCTACTACCAGAGCGTTCATTTGCGATGTTCTTTCAGAATGTATCTAGAATGTTTCTAGAATTAGATTTGCAAGTTCGAGATGTATTCTATATCTTACAGAGCGCCAGTAGCACACAGGTAGCATGCTTGTCTTCGGAGCCCGAGATAGCAGGTTCCAAACACGGGCGAGCACGCCGTCCTTCGGATGACACGTTAAGAGATAGTTTCGAGGCTGAATGTGTGGGGTCCTCCATAGAGCCCGGGTATGAGTCACAATAATTAACTTACTTAAACCGGCTCTATTTTTCATCTAACGTCGTGAATTAATATATTTTTTTTAAATTAGAAATTAACCTGAATTAATTTATGCCTACTAACCATTGGAGACTATATTTAGAGTACTGTTAAGCAATGGGAAGTAGCCAATGTATTTTCTTATGTAAATATATTACATAGTTTTATTATTTCTCTTTGAAAGTAGACTTTATATAGGTTATTTTTACATTTGCATATATTTTTTCCGGTCAGTTGACCTGTATTTTGAGTGTAAGCAACGTTGGTTCATTAATATTGTAATGGATGTCCAAATATCATTCAATAAGTATATAATAAAAACATGTAGGTAGCATACAGGGTGGCCCAGGTAAGCGGGCAGTGGCCCAGGTAAGTGGGCAGTGGCCCAGGTAAGCGGGCAGTGGCCCAGGTAAGCGGGCAGTGGCCCAGGTAAGCGGGCAGTGGCCCAGGTAAGCGGGCAGTGGCCCAGGTAAGCGGGCAGTGGCCCAGGTAAGCGGGCGGTGGCCCAGGTAAGCGGGCGGTGGCCCAGGTAAGCGGGCGGTGGCCCAGGTAAGCGGGCAGTGGCCCAGGTAAGCGGGCAGTGGCCCAGGTAAGCGGGCGGTGACCCAGGTAAGCGGGCGGTGGCCCAGATAAGCGGGCGGTGGCCCAGATAAGCGGGCGGTGGCCCAGATAAGCGGGCGGTGGCCCAGGTAAGCGGGCGGTGACCCAGGTAAGCGGGCAGTGGCCCAGGTAAGCGGGCGGTGGCCCAGGTAAGCGGGCGGTGACCCAGGTAAGCGGGCAGTGGCCCAGGTAAGCGGGCAGTGGCCCAGGTAAGCGGGCGGTGGCCCAGGTAAGCGGGCGGTGGCCCAGATAAGCGGGCGGTGGCCCAGATAAGCGGGCGGTGGCCCAGGTAAGCGGGCGGTGACCCAGATAAGCGGGCGGTGGCCCAGATAAGCGGGCGGTGGCCCAGGTAAGCGGGCGGTGGCCCAGGTAAGCGGGCGGTGACCCAGGTAAGCGGGCGGTGGCCCAGATAAGCGGGCGGTGGCCCAGATAAGCGGACGGTGGCCCAGGTAAGCGGGCGGTGACCCAGGTAAGCGGGCGGTGGCCCAGGTAAGCGGGCGGTGGCCCAGATAAGCGGGCGGTGGCCCAGGTAAGCGGGCGGTGGCCCAGATAAGCGGGCCACAAGTGAAATAACTCCTAAACGGTTAGAGATATCAAAATTGTGCATAGGACTAAAGTTGTAGCACTCACCGAGAGCTATAGTATGGCGTCCTCGAAAAGACAAAAATGACCCTTTTAATGGCTCAAACAGCTCTTCGAAAGGCGGGGTTCCCTTTTGACCCTTAAGTTTCATTACATTTTATTAAAGTACTAAAGAAACAAGGAAGAACTGTGCAAACAGAATTTTTATACGTCAAATAGCTCTCGGAAAAAAAAGTTTAAAGTTGCACGTTTTTCTTATTCTGAAGTTATTAAATTCCAATTAACTTCAGAATAAGAAAAACGTGCAACTTTAAAGGTTTTTTTTTTGGGGGGGGGGGGGGGGGGGGGACGAAAATTTAATTTATTACAATTATTTCGAACTGGGGAAGTACACTGCGGGTGATTCATCGACTAATTTTCATTTCCTAATGAAAACTCCTGGACTAGAAGAGAGATGGCAACTGGAAGAGTGAGTGACTAAGAGACACTAACAGGAGAGACGGTTGGATAATCTAACAGATGAAGGCGGCAGACTTCCTGGCTAGCTCGTGCCGCGACTACCAACAGAGAGCAGGCCAATCTACCACGGCCTTCTGTATCTCACATAACAGCTCTCATTAACTACAATATGTTATACCCGTCCGTTCTTTCAAAAAGTATATTGTCACAACCGTCCGGCAATATACTTCCCCAGAAAGAATTAATCAATTAACTTTTCGCTCCCCCTCCAAAGCCAGACGACCGTCTGCGCTAATATTCAATAGTTCATTTACGTAGATGCTCATAAATCCTCATACTACATTTTGTGTCGAAATATTAAGTAGCTCGGCAGTTATTAGAGATTTTGAATTGAGCCCCCTACCCTAAACCCCTTCTTCCCTACAGTCGATATCGCTGAAATTTGACAGGTTATGTGCTAATTGGATTTCGGCCTCGGTCTCAGTTTCGGCCGAAACCAAAACTTATTTAGACATGTTAAAATTTCCATTGTATACCGAAATTTAGTGTATTTTTTACACATACACCTACCTACAGACAGTTAACTCGTGTTAAATGAAAGAAAAAACAATAATTGAAGTATGTAACAAAAAAGGTTATTTATTTATGTTACTTTAACAATTTAACATGAACAAAAATAATAAACATGTTGAAGTAAAGACCTGCCCTTGTAAGTATACTTTGTCAAAATTCAACACTTAGATTAGATATAAAGTACAGACTCCTTAATTAAGTAAGTACCTATTTTAATTGTGTTCACAATATTCTTAAGATTAATTTATTTTTTACTGAGATCTTGTATTTAGCACTTGGTGAATTACCTAATTATCTGTCTTAACAACGATTACAATAATTTGTACGACTATCAAGTAATTACTTAATTTAAAAAAAACAGTTATAAAATCAAAAGAAAAAAAACGAAATATTATTATTAGATTATTAATTAATTTTAGTATTCGTATGGCAACCACACACGACTCACAAGCCACGAACTCATACGAAGTTAGTCGAAGTCACGAAAACAGAGTTTCGGTGTGGCCGAAGTTTCGGCTGATTTTTTGCCGAAACAGAAACCGAATCTTCGGTCGGGCACTAATTTTGACCTTAAATATGAAATTTCATGTCGATACATTCATTAGGGGTTTTGAGCCCCCCCTCTCATCCCTCCTTCCCTTTCTACGTTTTGGCTGAAAATCCATAGATGTTATGACCTCATAGTCTGAGCATGAGCATGAGTCACAATAACTATACTTTTACTTCCTCAACAATACGAAGTATAGGGGAAGTTATGTAATCAGTCAAAAATTCGATGTCTTTCTGACTGTGAACACGATAACACCAGATAGAATGAACGTATCGATACGAAATTTTATATGTGAATCCAGAACCTTCTGACGACACATATTAATTTTAAGCCAAATCAGTCGGGTTGGAGAGAAGGCTTAACACAAAAACTCTAATAACTGCCGATGTAATGAATGTATTGGCACAAAATGAGGATTCAGAAGCCACTATGTAAGTCAAATATTGAGTTTTAGCTTAATCGGTCGGAGGGAGAGCGAAAACTTAATTGATTAATTTGCACTGGGGAAGTACATAGCCGGTGAAGGACAAACAAAACAAATATTAAAGAATAATATTCTTGCTCATCAATAATTTCAGTTTAAGTAAAAATAACTATGGTTTTGTGACAGAAAAATGTCTTTGATGTAACACTGTGAAGACTTGGCCACGATGTAAGATTGGTATATGACGTCCTTTGGCAAGGCCGCCCCCCCCCCCCCCCCCCCCCCGACCTATGTAAATATGGTGTGAATCACTGGCAAAGTACTTCCCCAGAACGAATTAATCAATTAACTTCTAAAACCAGTCGACCGTTTGCGCTAATACACTATAGTTCATTGACATAGGGGCACCTAAATCCTCATACCAAATTTTGTGTTGATATATTCAACAGGTTATGACTTTAAATATGAAATTTCATGTCGATACATTCATTACATCGTCAGTTAATGAGGTTTTTGAGTTTAGCCCCCCTCTGACCCCCCCCCCCCCCCCCCCTTCGTGTGTCGTTACGAGGGTTCTGAATTACACATATAAAATTTTGTAAATTCATTCTATCTGGAATTATCATTCTACTCGTTAAATTCACACATATACACACTAGGGTGTCCGTTATTTTGAAAAAATTTAAATTTTGATGATCTCCAAACGGATTCTGGTTTAGAATCACAAAAAAATAAATCTCTCAAAATTTGGAGTTTTTTTGAAATGAAAAAACCAATGCCACCGATCATTTGAATTTCGGCTTCAAAATTCGTATTCTTAGGTTTTGGTGGGTGCTGATCAAGAATCCGGTGTTAGAATTGCAGTTTTTCAAGTTGACAACTATCAAAAATGCTGTCAGCTTTTGAAAAAATAATAAAATCTGCTGTTTAAATGTCAATTGAAAAACTGCAATTCTAACACCGGATTCGTGATCAGCACCCACCAAAACCTAAGAATACGAATTTTGAAGCCGAAACATTAGAAATTAAACGAATCGCGCTGTAAAATGTCTTGAAGTGTCGAAAACGAATGTTTGACTCTATTTGAAATTCAAATGATCGGTGGCATGGGTTTTTCCATTTCAAAAAATTCTAAATTTTGAGATTTATTTTTTTGTGATTCTAAACCAGAATCCGTTTGTAAATCATCAAAATTTAAACTTTTTTCAAAATAACGGACACCCTAATACACATACAAAGGCAGACAGAAATGATTTCTTTATATTTGGAATCTAGAGCTAGGAAAACATGAAATTCCGTTAAAAATTCGAGTTTCGAATTTTTGACTTATTACATAACTTTCCCTATACATCTGGGGATGTAAAACTGGTTACAAGGTTTCATATTCGATCATCAACTTCAACAGAACCCTGAAAATTGACCATTTCTCTTACGACATTTTGTGTTGAGGTTGGTCCAGGATGCACTCAATGTTGGCACCGACACCAACATTCTAGATGGGTATGTGCCGTCTCTGTCGGACTATTTCAGTGTGAACCTATCTGGGTCGATAGTCCCCCCCCCTATGTCAGCTGGCAAGAGTAGACTCCCTCCTAGATGGAGTGAAGACAGGTAGGAAGGGATACTGAACAAGATCTGAAGACGGACATCCTATCGGCCAGGTAGTAGACAGAGAAATAACATTTCGTACATTTCTTGGTAATCATTTTACGATGATTTTTAGTATATCTCCCAAACCGGGCCACCTTCCAAAAATCGTATTTCATATACGATTAAAATGTCTCTTTTAGTATTCTCTAAAACTTATATTTTAAAAGATTTTTCATTAGGTCATAAATCTATGGTCACAGGGAATAAATTAGAAAGTCTAAATTCGTAACTTTTCAAGGCAGCACTTTTTTACTTTTGCATTAATCGTGTAAATCCAGTTTTTGGAATAAATAAATTATGTTTGCATCATTATTAATCATATACCTTCTAAATCTATAGGAGTGAATGAAAATGAATATTGTTAATCCTTTCTTGGATTATCTCTTAGTTACCTAATCATTCCCCTTCACTTACCTAATTATTAACCATACTTTTTGAAATACTCGTGAATGATGCCTCTCTAAAGTTGATTTAACAGAAAACGCCCTCTTCACATTGAATAGTCTGCCGTAGTGAATAAATGATTAAATGCAGTTATCTCCTGAATGATTCCTCAAAGAAGTAGATTGTCGATTTACCCGAGAACATACACAATTTTACGAGATACCAAGAAATATCTTTATAATTTCGAAAGTATTAGAGTCCTGAGCTCCCAACTTATTCACAGTGCGCAAATGGCTTGGGAGATGATCACAGTACACTTAACTCATTTTTGGCCATTTTACGACTTAACAACTTATTCCCTGTGACCATAGAAATATAAGCGGTATCTTGTTAAATGTATTTAAAATCGAAAATCACAATTTCCTTCCGATTTCGATCAAATTCAAATCAGAACTGTGAGACATCTTCATTTTAAGTTTCAAGTACAATGTTACAATAGTTTGCTTATAAAGTTATATGTCCAATCACACGCACGCAGACACATATTCAGAGGATCTCAAAACGTGAAATTTCGTTGGAAACTTGATATCAGATTTTTGCACGATTAAAGACTACGATAAGAGATAAGAACCAATACATATTTTCAAAAATTGATTTACTTTTTACTTAACCTCATCCTAAATTTTTGCAGGGGGCCTCTTTCAAAGAAAAAAGTGCCTCCAAAACGGTAGATCCGCAAACTGAATGCGGGAGTTTAAGTTGACCCAAAAGAGGCTGCGGGTTGCCGACCCCCAGAAGATGGGTGACCTCGACAGAGGATGTCTAATGTGATATCTGACTCATGTACTGACCGGGGCTCCTTGGTGTGTCCACTCTCCCGTCACGTGAGCGGGACGACATCTCCAGACATTTTATATAACTAGAAGAGTAAGAAGAGAAATCCTCACATCGGGAGTCAGAACATTAGAAATATCATTCGGTTAGATGAACAACTTTGGATGTTACAGCATATGGGAAACGTAACATTAAAACTCTAATAACTGCCGTTGTAATGAATGTATTGACACAAAATTTCATATTTATATTCAAAGCCCTATAAGGACGTCACCTACTAAATTTCAGCGGAATCGGACAAAGGGAATGGGGGGTGTAATGTATACAATTACACACATTGTAATTATTAATAATATATAAAAAATATAAAATTAATTATATTTATTGGTATAAAAACAAAACAGCTGTTAGAAATGAAGTAACTAAATAAGTAAATAAATATATGAAGTCACATTTTGTTTTAAAAAGGACCAATGAGTGGAGACGAAAGACGACGATTAGCTGTTCTAATAGAGTGGACCAGTCTAAGTTGGATTGCGGAAGTGAGAGGTGATGACTGGAGATGTGAAATAACGTTGAAATCGATGCGCAAAGGAGATACTTTTATTTACTTACATGTACATAATATATATATATATGCCCAAAAATTTAAATAATCATAAATAATGACCATAAATATTTAAAAAGAGCTATAGGCTCCAGGCTACAAGCTATTGGCTCCAGGCTACAAACTATAGGCTCCAGGCTACAAGCTATAGGCTCCATGCTACACGCTATAGGCTCCAGGCTACAAGCTATAGGCTCCAGGCTACAAGCTATAGGCTCCCTGCTACAAAGAGAGACAGCAGATGTACTTGAAAACGAGTTAAGAGAACTTCTTACAGCCCACTTGTTGCAGACCCTCCCGAAGATTAACTCAACCAAGTCTGTTTTTTAAGATTTACATTGTCCCAAGTAAGGCCAACTGTAATAATAAAAAAATATGAGTTATGACCAAAACAGGACTTTCTTATATACCAACCGAACCACCTTCTACTCCTCCCTTCCCTTCGATCAACCGCTGAAAATTAATAGATGTCGTTCTTTTCGGGCTTTAAATTTACGTATGAATAATACATTCATTACAACGACAAT